>CM041218.1:28695475-29159155 GCA_023065735.1 Coffea humblotiana | reverse complement strand
AGTTTACTTTGATGATATCTTGATATATAGTCGAAACGAGCATGAACACATGGAACATCTGAGATTGGTACTTGATACACTTCGCAAGGCGCACCCCTATGCTAACCTTAAGAAGTGCACTTTTTGTACTAATGAACTTGTGTTTTTAGGCTATGTTGTGAGTTCGCAGGGCATCAAAGTAGATGAATCCAAGATAGAGGCCATCAAGCAATGGCCAACCCCAAAATCCGTCCCTGAGGTACGAAGTTTCCATGGTTTGGTAGGATTCTACTGGCGTTTTGTTAAAGACTTCACCACTATTGCTGCCCCATTGACCGCCGTGACCAAGAAGAATGACAAATTTCATTGGGAAGAAGCCCAAGAACAAGCATTCCTTACTCTTAAGGACAAACTCACACATGCACCTGTTTTAGCATTACCTAATTTTAACAAAACTTTTGAGATTGAATGTGATGCTTCTGGTGTAGGGATTGGAATTGTTCTCATGCAAGACAAGAGGTCCTGTGCATTCTTTAGTGAGAAACTGGGAGGTGCTGCACTGAACTACCCCACGTACGACAAGGAGTTGTATGCGCTTGTGAGAGTCTTGGAGACGTGGCAACATTACCTCCGTCCAAGGGAGTTCGTGATCCACACTGACCACGAATCATTGAAGTTTCTCAAAGGGCAACCGAAATTGAGCAAGAGACATGTCAAGTGGGTAAGTTTCATTGACACCTTCTCTTATGTCATAAAGTATAAAACTAGCAAAACGAACGTGGTAGCTGATGCACTATCTCGTAGACATTCTTTGCTTGTTTTCCTTGATGCTAAGTTGCTAGGTTTCGAAATGGTCAAAGAACTCTATGCACATGATTTCGATTTTGGTGAAATATATGCATCTTGCAATAAGAGTCCGCATGGAAAGTATTTCTTGCATGATGGATTTTTATTCTATGTGGACAAGTTGTGTGTGCCTAATTCGTCTATTCGTGATCTTTTGGTTAGAGAGGCACATAGTGGTGGTCTCATAGGACATTTGGCATTGTTAAGACTTTAGCAATGTTGCAAGAACACTTTTACTGGCCTCATATGCACAGAGATGTTGAACTCATGGTTGGTAGATATGCCACTTGCCACACGGCCAAGTTTAAAACAAATCCATATGGCTTGTATACCCCATTGCCCATTCCGCATTTTCCATGGGTAGACTTGTCTATGGACTTTGTCTTGGGATTACCTCGATCACCAAGGGGTAATGACTCCATCTATGTGATAGTTGATAGATTCTCAAAGATGGCTCATTTTATCCCTTGTCATAAAACTGATGATGCATCTCATATTGCTAACTTGTTCTTTAAAGAAATTGTACGTTTGCATGGTATGCCTCAAACCATTGTTAGTGATAGGGATGTGAAGTTTTTGAGCTACTTTTGGAAGACTTTGTGGTCTAAACTTGGCATTGAACTACTCTTTTCGACTACAAGTCATCCCCAAAGCGATGGACAAACTGAGGTTGTCAATCGCACCCTTGGTACTTTACTCAGGGTTTTGATTAAGAAAAATCTCAAATCTTGGGAAGAGTGTTTGCCCCATGTTGAATTTGCTTATAATCGAACTGTTCATAGTGCAACACACTACTCACCATTTGAGGTTGTTTATGGCTTTAACCCCCTGACCCCACTTGATTTGGCGCCCCTACCCTCCTCTGAGCACACAAGCTTAGACGGGAAAAAGAAAGCTGATTTTGTGCGCAGGTTACATGAAGCTGTTCGAGCCAATATTGAGAAGCGTACTCAGCAATACATCCAGCAAGCTAACAAGCATCGTCGTAAGATGATTTTTGAACCTGGAAATTGGGTTTGGCTGCACCTAAGGAAGGAGCGATTTCCTAAGCAACGCCAAAGCAAATTGTCCCTAAGGGGAGATGGACCTTTCGAGTGCTCCAACGAATCAATGACAATGCCTACAAATTGGAGTTACCTGAGGAGTACAATGTTAGCGTGACTTTCAATGTCGCGGACTTGAGCCCATTCCTTGACGAGGAGGATCCAAATTTGAGGACAAATCATTCTCAAGTGGAGGGGACTGATGTGTGCACGAATGGAGATGGTGAAGGCCAAGTGTGAGTACCATTGGGCCCCGTTACATGTGCACGGGCCAAGTGCTTCAAAGAGTCTCTCCAAACCCTTGTTCGAAATGTTCAAGACCAACAAGGGGTCCATAGGAACATTGAAGGCTTAGAAGTTGATCATCGAGATGTCTACACATTGATCCAAGCCCATGAGGAGCTAAGTGATGGTTGTTAGTTTGACTTTAGTCCATTAGCTAGTCCCTTTTTTTAATTAAAGGCTCGGCCACCTAACCCTAAGGATGGCCGAACCCTCCCCCTGCTCGAGCCCTAAGTTTTCATTAGTTCCTTAGCCTATAAAAAGGCACGTGTTGTAAGGTTAAAGGGTTACGTACTTTTATAATAAAATTTCAGTTTTGTTTTCTCTTCCATTGTTGAGAGAATCGATTCCTTTACTTGCCTCGGCAAGGGTTCTTGAGCAATCTCACGATTGTCCTTGATTGTTCAACCGACCTATCCACTAGAGTATCCACCTCGATTGCAGTCGTTGCTCTACCGCCTTGATTCAAGTCGTGTCGTCCTTCTTGAGTCTAGGAGTCGCAATCCAAACGGTTGGAAATCTCGCTAGATCCTTGGGCAAACGTGCTACGTGTCTCGAAATGTGTTGATCAAGGAGCGTATCAAGTGTTCATCAACTTATCAACCAATATATCACAATTGGTTGTGGCGTCTTCTACCAACAACCTTGGTTCACTTTCTTGTTAAGTTGTGGGCTGAGATTAAATTCAAGATTCACAACTTCATAAGTTAGAAAGGTCAAGAGTTTTCGCAACTCCAACTTGATTCTTCGTCTAAATTTGGCCATCTTGGTGGGTTCATATCAATTTGGCTTCAAAGCTAGTTGACAGTATCAAGTATGTCTTTTCTTTGTGTCTTTTCTTCGTAAGTTTTCTTGTTGTCCAAATCTGTCCATTGGTGCTTCAAATCTAACCGTTTTTAATCTTGCTAGTCATTGGGGGTTTTAATCACATTTTTTGCTATTCATGTCTTGTCTCCTTGCTGACCACCTGTTGTGTCTTGTTTGAGTCATTGTTTGGTCTTGTTTTCTTGTCTTGTTATCTTATTCTTCAAGCCGTGTGTTGGTCTTAGAGTAAAAAAAAATCTTGTCGTTACCTATTAGACAAATCCGTGGCTGGTTTACTAGGGTTTTTTTGTTGAAAACTGTGGCTGACCTTGTTGTTCATTGGGAAAAACGTTTGAAAACTCTTGAATTATAGACAAATCTTGAATTTCTTGAGTTCTTGGACTAAATTCCAGCAATAAAACTTGAAGTTCTTGGGGTATTATTGGGTTCTTGAAAATCTTGAAACAAACTTTCCAAAACTTGAACCCTAGTTCTTGACAGTACCTTTGCGGCTATTGTAGTGACTTGCGGCTGTAGTTGTTTGATTAAGCGAGCCTAAACCAAAAAAAAGGGACAAAGAGAAATCTGATCCATATAAAAAAAAAAGGAAACTGATCAAGAATCAAATCGCTAGCAAAAAAAAAAAACCAAGTTGACTTGGGAAGTTTCCAAATTCTAGTCACAACTCCTTAGTTAATCTGGTTTGTGTTTAGCCGCCAAACACACACTTAGGAAAGTTAGTGAATACCACAACTTGCTTTCCAAAAATGAGCCAAGAATCTGTGAGGACCTGAATTTTTTTATTTTATTTATATTTATCTATTTATTTCACTGGTTTACTCAATCATTTATTTAATCATTTGCTCCAATTAATTTATTTCATTCATTTTAACTGCATTTGCATGGTACATTGTCTTGATTTATATTTTAATACATTTGTCCATAAAGTTAATTTTTCTACCGGTCGATTATCGAGAATTAGTGAGAACACGTTTTTCGAGGTAATATTTGGTCCGAGAGTGCAGTGGTCTTGGAAAATTAAGGATGATTAATTGTAGACTAAGAAAAGTTAATTGAGGGATTAGAGGTGAGTGAGTTGATTAAATTCAATTAAGAGCACTAATGGGCCACTATTCTTTTGTTGACTTTTTGCACCAAAAGTAACTTTATGTCACTTCATCCTTTTCATCAAGTCACATCACCCAAAAGGCTCACCAACCCTTTCTTTCTTCTTTCCCTTGGCCGGCCACCCCTCTCTCCCATTTAGCAAAAATTTCAGCTAGCATCTTCTCCATTTTTGCTCCAAACACTTGCTCCAACCTTGCTCATCTTCTTGGATCATCACTCAAGCTTAGAAGGAGACTTGAATGAGGAAGATTCTTGGTGGTTTAGAGCTTGTTTCCTTGTAGTTTTGCTCACTACTCTTGGAAGAAGGTAAACCCCCTCAAAGCTCTCATTTTTCTTTCACCTTCTAGTTAGTTTAGTTAGTTTTAACTAGATAAGCTTGGGTTGTTGATGGGTTCCATGAATCTTGACTTTAGGTAGATGTCTTGAGGAAGCTTCTTAGGTAGTGGCCTTGAGGATTTCTTGCTTGCTTGGTTGTTGTTTAGTGATTTGCAACTTGGTTTTGGGTGTAAAAGTTGAAGAGAAAACTTGAAGAGAAAGAAGAGCAAACTGTCCGAATTTTTGCTGGTTCATTTTCCTCATTTTAATTTCGAATTTTGTTGTTATCTTGATGCCAAAATGCTTGTTATATGTTGGGTTATATGTGTGTAAATTATCTCCCAAAAAGCATTTCATTTGGTTGAGTTAAAGTTGAGTTAAAGAGAGGAAAGCAAACCTGGAAATCTCTGATCAGTGTAGCCGTCCTGTGTGCACTCAACAGGCCATAATTTTTTGTATAGGAGTCAAAATCAAGTGTGTTTGCAACATATGAAACTAGACTCTGAGGGCTTTCTAATGGTATAAAATACACCTGCTAGTTTGTTTCCAATGAGCCGCAGTGAGCCGGCAAAGTTGACTGTTTTTCTTCACTGTTTTAACCGAGAAACAACCATAGCTACAATTTGTAGCTCGTTTTCACTCATCCTACAAAATGAATTTGAAGACAGTTTCTTCTAATGATTTTTAGAATTTTGAATCTAGTTTTCAACTCCATAAATCACGCTCATTTTGGACTTGTGTAGTCTTAGATATGACCTGATTTCCAAACTGTGTCAAGTGTTCCAAAACTGGAATTTTGTGAACCAGGTTTCAAAAACCAGCTTTCCTAAAGCTGTTGTATCTTGGTGTAGAAAAACCCAAATTGAGTTATGTTTGTTGCATTTGAAACTACACTTGCAGTTATTTCAGTGGTATAAATTTCAAGGGCTGGTTCAATTACTATGAATTTTGCCAAATTTTCAAAGTTCACTGAAATTCAAGACTGTTTTGCTCTGTTCTTGCTGAAACAGTGAATTGGAGCTAAGATTTGACTGATTTTGGATTTGAATCTGAAAAAAGTGTCTTCTAGAGAGTTTTAGGTCATTGAGTCTATTTTCCAACGGTATAAGATTTACAAATTTTAGACTTATGGAACTCAAGTTATAATTTTTCAAAGAAGGTTGCCATAACTGAATTTTTCCTTGTAAAGTGACAACACTCCAAAGTCACTTGGAAACATTTTCTAGGTTACAAGCATAACTTTCTTGGTTAATTGCATCTCATTTCATACTTGGAAAATAGATTTCATCACCTAGTCTTATGCCCTTGGTTTCCTTGAAATTGAACCATAAAATGGAGCGTTTTAGCTAGAATAACTCTTGAGGAGTTACTCTAGTTTTATATTCGAAACTTGGAACTTTTAACTTCAACCTTTACTATGAAAATGAGTAGTGTTGTGATGGATTTTGACTCCATAAGATTTGAAAACGTGAACGCTCCTTTATATTCTAAAACTTGGGCATAGGATTAGAAGTTTTGAGATATGAAAACCATCTTCCCTTTCCTCGATTTTTATGCCAAATTAAGTATGGTACTTTCTTTTGGAATTGAGATTTCTTGCCACGACTTAACTCGAAAGCGACTTTTAAATTCTCCTTGAGTATTATTTCAATGATTAAGAGAGAAAGTCTCTTTTGACTTGACTTGAACATGTGGCTTTCGAGCGTGGGTAGCAAGAGAATATTTTTCTTATTAGCTTTGGTCGAGTACCTTGGTAATAGTGATTGTGCATTTCTCAGGTGGTCAAGTGGACGCCGAGGAGCTTGTCTAACCTCTTGCTTTTGTTTTTGCTTTGCCCTTGACTTTTGGTGAGTGTCAAGTGCATGCTTCATGTTGCTATGATTGAATGATAATTGTACAAGTGCTATGTGATTCTTGTGATCTTGCTGAGGTGGGGGTGATACAAAAACGCACTTCGACGCGATCTAGACAACGACACCAATGGTTTGGCAGCGGAGAATTTGACCCAATCTAACCCTCTAAGTGGCGAACAATATTGATACAATCTCAACCTGCGACTTAACGAATTAGCGAACCAAATTGTAGGTAGTAGAACGCCACAACCAAGGAGGTACTTGATTGATAAGTTCGGATGAATAACTTAAGACAATTCTCAAGTATTCAAAGGAAACTCTCTTGGATGAGAGAAAGTGAATAACTCACGAAAATTTGAATTAAATTTCTGACCACCTGCATGAATAAGACTAGGGCTATATATAGCCTTACAATGACTAAAACCTAAAGCTAATTGGATTCAATCTAGAACCTAAAATTAAGGACTATGGTTCGGCCATAATAAGGCAGTGTTTGGCCGACATTATTAAGCTAAAATTAATAACTAGATTAGCAAGATAAATGACAAATATACCTTGCTTAACAAGACTAAACAAACGACTTTAATAACTTCAGAAATTACTAATGAAACTACTCTTCGTTTGACTCAATAAGCTGGAGCAAAGTGATCAATACGAGTTGGGCATATTGCAACTCTTTTGGAAGGGTACTGGTTCATCATGTTTGCATCATGCGGGGGTGTACTTTATCGCCCTCGTTCTCTCCCTCTTGAATGCTCGTTACTTGAAAAATGAATGTGTATGACTTGCACTTGTACTCGAACATATTTTAACTCGTGAGCACTGAGCATGTACCACACCCTATTCGGGTGGGAAGTGCCTCTCATACCAACTCAGTGTTATGAACAATTCTAAGTCAATTGGAGCATTGTCTCATCGACCAATTATACTTGTGGGGACGCCCCAACCCATTGGCTAACCTCGTAACTCGAGCCGACAAGAGCTTGGTCGAGAAGCTTGGGGAACCTTGGGAAATGATATAGTTTGATCTTTTGAGATCTCGCTTGGCATACTCGAATAGTATCGCCACCTCATGAATGTTTGGTTCCAGATCCGAGTGGGTGTTATGTTGGATGGAGGAAGCAAGTGGAGTGCTACGGTCATGTTACTACTTGAGTTGACGGAGAGTCAACCTCAGATGGCTTGAATCGATCGAGACGTGAAAATAGTTCCTGAGAGCTCCTGTATCCTTCCACTTGTGTTTATTTCCTACTTGTGCACTTAAATGAAATCTCATGTTAAAGTTGCTTTCAAGTATGATAATTGATTTAATTGGTGCTACTTGCTTGCGTGTTTGATTTCTTGGCCTCACTGAGCGTTAGCTCATCCCTTTAAGTTTGTTTTCCTTAACAGGCTTTGGAGGTGGAAGTCGGAGATTCTAGACTAGCGGCTTTTGGTTGAAGCTAGTATATCTTTTGTATGATATTAGAGACTTTTGAAGTGTAAATTTTGTTATACTTGGGTATTTTGGATTGTAATTGTAAATGGTAACCTTGGGAGTTTTGGTCTTGTATATTCGAAGTATTTCTTAATTATAATTCGATGGTTGACTTGTGGTTCTTTACTAAGCTAGAACGAGTGCGTGAGTCCTGACGAGAGTTGGGCAGGCGTTCCGCTGATATCCTAGGGTTCGCCCTAGGGAGAGGTGAGGGCGTCACAGAATCAACCATAATCAGCTTCCAAATTCCAGCCACACATACATACGGGTAGAGTGTTTTCTAGGCTTCTAAATTTCTGCCATTTGTGTCTTAATTCAATTTATTTTTGTTGTTCTATCTAGCCACGGAACAAGCTATTTAGGAGCCATATTCTCAGTTATAGTCATGTCTTTCCAGCCCTAAACAGGTCCAATTTAGTCTCAGACTAAAAGAGTCATAGTTTCCTAATCGAGTCCAAGCTAGTTACTTCCTAATCTTGTGTCTTACTTGTTTGCACCAGACCTGGAAATTTTCCAGTGAATTTTCTACAATTTTGAGTCATCAAAACCTGCCAAATTCGTGTTTATCTCAGCCCAAGTGAGCCACATCATAAACATCACTTCCATTTACGAATTGTGGGTAATAAGTCTCGAACCACTTGAGAAATTTCTAATTTCTTCAAGTGAGGAGATCAACTCTTTAGAGAGTTGCTTGGTGAGATCATTAGAGTGATTTAAACACTTGAGTGATACACAAGCGTGAGTGAAACATGTAATGGAGTAAGTGAGGTGTTTTTCCGTTCATTTGTTTGCTGTTTTGTAGGTTTAAACATGGCCAATGAAAACGAGCTTACCATTGCCCAACTTGCACTAAAAATAGATGCTATGTGGGCAGACGTTCAGAGGGCATTCAACCTTAAGTATGAATCCATACATGAACGAATTGATCACTTGGATTCATCAAAGAGTTCCTCTAAGAAAACTCGAGAAAAAACTCCTTTGCATGAGTCTAGTGACTCCAATTCGGAGAGGGAGCTCAATGAGGATGAACGAGGACCTAGGGGAGCACGCCATAAATCTATGCATAGGGATGAAACCATTAAGGGCGTAAAATTGAAAATTCTCTCTTTTCAAGGGAAATCTGTCCCCGAAGCATACTTGGAGTGGGAAAGAAAAATTGAGATGATTTTTTATTGCAACCACTACACGGAAGCTCAAAAGATGAAACTTGCAACCATAGAATTACCGATTATGCGGGTATTTGGTGGGACCAACTTCACACCAAACAAAAGAGAAATCAGGAGCCATCCATTAGAACTTGGGAGGAGCTTAAAAGGGTCATGAGAAAGCGCTTCATACCAGGATACTATCATAGAGATTTGCACAACAAATTGCAAACTCTCACTCAAGGTACTATGTTGGTTGAAGACTACTTCATGGAAATGGAGATGGCCATGATGAGGGCCGACGTACACGAAGATCTTGAAGCAACCACGGCCCAATTTCTAAGGGTTTTAGAGCTACACCATTACTTTGACTTAAATAAGTTGCTAGAGAAAGTCATCAAAATAGAAAGGCGACACAAGAGGAGGGGCAGTGCTCATGCAAATACAACTTTCCAAACTGGAAATTGGAGAAACCCGCCACCCAAAAGGGAGGAAAAGGTCTCAGCTTCACCAACTCCATCCAAGTTGAGAGGAGTTTTGTGATGACCCCACCTTCCCCTAGGGCGTATCCAAGGGTTTGGCGGATCGCTTGATCAACTCTCGTCAGGACTCACTCACGTAATCGAAATTTACCAAATATTAACCTCAATAATGAGAGCAATAACAATTACAACCATAGATATATATACAATCATGGGTATCAAATGGCCAAACAATCTCTAAATACAGTCAAGGAGTTAAACTTACAAAATAAAACCAAACAAGCCCGCTAGAGAGCTAAGGAGTGCCTACGCGAGCAACTAACAAAACTTAAACAAAGTCTATGTCCTCTCTAATTCCCACTTTTACGCTCTTACCTCTGTAAGGAAAATAAAATTCATGGAATGAGATAGAAACCCAGTGAGGTTCCAAGAAACCAGGCAAGTACACCAGTAGGCATGCTACAATTAAGTCAATTCCGAATAGATCAGGACATAATATATAGTAAAGCAGGTAACCAGATAGATCATGCAATAGTGTACAATAAAGAACACATTCTTATTAAAAGATATAGTCTACTCTCAGGAGCAGGTGCCACGATGGCTTGTCCAGAGTCCGTTGACTCTACGTCAACCATGGAATTATAATGTCGTTAAATCACCACTATACGTCAATCTCCGTCTACCAATCATCCCCCTACCAGACCCGAACGCCAATCAAGTACCTAGGGCTCGTCAATGTCCTCGACAAAGCCCTTGCCGGCTCGATTTGACCAACTAGCCCTGGGTTGGCCCCAAGTATTCAAGTATTCATGATCTTCAAGTATTCAAGATTTGGGCTTAAAACCCCAAGTATTCAAGTATTCACGAGTGGAGTCATTGGCTGTGACTCAACGCTCACGCAGGTAATGATTGGAGACGTTAGCTATCATATATCACGAGTTGAAGTCATGAATTCAAGTCACGAGTAAACAGGTTAGGAATTTCGTCATTCACCCAAGGTTGTCTAGCTTACCCGACCGCTCTATGGCTGGTCTCAAGTAAGAGGTCTACTGAGGGCTCAGTTCAGCTGTTACCGACCTACATTCACGCATACGTATGAATAACCCAAATTCCCACTTAACCGAAGTCTTGGATAAGGGTTCAAGGGCCCAGTTCAACCGCTACAAGAAGATATATAGCCGTTCTATAATCATGGACATGCACATGCAAGTCCGCACGCAAGATTAAGTATTTCAAGTTCACGGAGATCGAGTGCACATGAGGACACACTCGCCTAGCCATGATCCCGTCACAAGTAAGCTCAGCATGTCACGTTTCGAGCATTTCAAGTCAAGATACAGGTTACATGTAAATCAAGTTACTTGTACATGCATGAACGAGATATCAAAAGTTTATTTGAGTTAGGTCAAGTGCGATAAAATATACACTCGCCTAAGAAATGACAATCAAGTGCTTAGCAATTTCTTGCAACAATGAGCATGGAACATGCAGTTGGAACACTCACCACAACAACAAAGCTTAAGTGTTCGCCTTGGGAGCAACTTCGGCTTCACTTTCAAGCCCTAGAATCAAGTATATGGAGTGCATCAGGATCCACTACTCCAAGCCACAATATTTAAAGGAACTACTTCCAAACCAATCTCCCCCCCAACTCGCATGATTTATAGTTCAACTCAAGGGAAACATCCGTTAGGTCAATGATTTAAGCAAATGGTAGTGCAAAACTTTTCTCATTTGCATCCACCAAATTGAGTTTAAAACTGCCCAAATCAATTTTTTCCCTAGGTTGGAAATTTATTGCTTGAAACTTGAAACATGTAAAAGTAAGGTTTTCACCTCGTAAAAACCTTTCATTTTCCACTCCAATTCACTACTCATACCAGGGTTACTGTCTAATCATGTGTTTAGGGCATTAATACGCCAAGTTCACCACACAAAACCAAAAACAAAGTTATATAAAGTCACACTCTCTCCCGGTCAGTTTTGAGCAAAATTCCAGCCATGAAAACAGTCAAAGAAATAGTGTTCTTACCACTTAAAACTCCTGATTTTGGTTCAAATCTAACCCATACTTATAGCTTATTGTATTATAGAGTATTTTGAGCAAAATTGAGTTTAAAATCATCATGAAAGTTTAGAAATCAAGGCTGGAATTCCAGCCCCAAATTTCGGCTAGCAAGCAGAAATTTCTCCACTTGGTTTTCAAACACACCTCCAACAATTTTCCGCAATTTTCAACCATACATACCTAGCAATTCCATAAGGTTTCATCACCAACATAACAATAGTTACATAAAGCCACAATCTTCAACAATAAAACCACCATAATCATATATGTGTATATATATATATATCCAAACCCTAACTCAAATATGAAGTATAAGAATCATCAACTTAAGAAACTTCCAAGATTCACCACAAATCTTGTCTTTAATCCATCAATCAACTTATTTTCAACATAAGATAAAGAAAAAAGGTTAATCTAGCATTTTACCTCTTTTGCTTTCCAACCAAGATGTATTTCAACCCACCAAATCCTCTTCTTTTCCAAGCTTAAGCCAAGATGGATGAAAACCCCAAGTTATCTCCTTCCTTTTCTCTCAAAATCCAAACAAGATTGAAGCTAAGTTGGATGAAAATTTTTTTTTCTCTCCTTTCCTCTCAAGCTCTCACCCCTCTCTCTCTCTTGTTGTTTGTTTTGTTTTTTTTTTCCTAAGGCAAGAAATGGAAGAAAAATGGTATGAAAGGTTTGGTCAAAAAGTCTTAAAGAAGAAAACTTGGTTCCTATGGTGACACATGTCAACTTCTAGAAATTTCTAGTTCCAAATATCCCAATTCTTCCTTGTTGCACTAAACTCCCTTTTTTTCCAAAGTTTCCTTTCACACCTCACAAAAGAAAAATCGCATTTAACCTCACTCACTAACTCTCACATATAAAGATTAATAAAATCATTAATACAAAAATCATTATCAAATCTATAAACAAATAAATAAATAACTAAATGAATAAAAGGTAATGGAGTTAAAATGGATAAAATGACAAATTTCTAGGTCTTCACATATTCAAAGAAATAAAATAAAATAATATAAAAGTAATTTTTCGGGTTCTCACACTCTCTCCCCCTTAAAAGAATTTCGTCCTCGAAATTCTCACCTTTGCTCACAAAACTTGATCCTATAGGGTTTCCTCTACTTCTCCAGAGTTTTCCCTCACTCATGCCGCTATCACAAACTTTCCTAGAGGGAAAATCTTAGTGACATAATGGCTAAGTTAACATGTTATGAAAGATCAATGAAGGTATCAAAAAGGTGAAAGGTGACACAAATTTCAAACTCGATGAAAAGAAAATACGAAACTTGGTTATTACTCTTGCTAGTTCTTAAACTCATACACTGTACGTTGACAAATCGTCCACAATGTAAGGCCTCTCTCATCTTTACAATTGTACCACTAGATCCGAATCACCCTCTCTAATCAAAATTTCTTCCGTTCGAACCACAAATGAAGAATTCTCGCTTAAATCTAAGACTAAATTATAGTAATTGATTCATGGATAAGAATTCAATGCCGCCCAACCACAAACATTTAATATCACTAATTAAAACATCAGGTACCAATTTCACTGTTTCTAACAGAGATACAACTTACTACACAAATCTTTCACTACACATAGTCTAATAATTACAACTATTTCAGGCAAAACATCACTAATTGCTAACTTTGACTATTACAACAGTTTCACCATCGCGAAATTTGTTTATCTTGGGCAATTCCTCACTTGATGTCCAAGTTGGTCGCATCTAAAACATGCACCAGTTTTTAAATAATATAATCCCGTATGAATTTTGTTATAGGTTTCACACTTAGCAGCCATGCATCTCTGCTTAAAGTGTCCATGTTTTCTTTTCTTCTTCCTTTTATCCTTCATAGCAAGTTCATCTTCACTAATCGTTTTACGTTTTCTTTTAGTAACGCGGGAACTTTCTTTACCCCCTTTAACTTGATTACTAGGAAAGTATTGAAATGCCAGTTGACTAGGCGAATGCACCAATTCAAACTTATTCCGCACCTCCTCCGGGATCCCTTCATATTTCTTTTTCAATTCTATGTTCTTGTGCAGCAGCTCAATTTTCTCCGAATATTCTTGTTTCCATTGTCCTTCCCAATGCTCAGCTAATCTCTTTTGGAACTCTACTTCTTTTCGAAGAATCTCTATTTTCTTATGCGTTTCAGCCAAATTTATCATCTCACCGATTCGATTAAACTCAAGTGATAGCCTGCCAGGCAAATCAAAGGATTGAAATAAGGAACTACTTACAATTGGAAACTCTAGCCATATAACTTTTAGGTTCATTCATTCCCAATCAAACCACGAAAGATTAAACTTAGCTATTCTCAAATGAGATAGACAAGAAAGTGGTACACAAGTAAGACAACACCTCAAGGTACTATGCCACTTATTCCTATTCTGGGGTCTTAGCACAAGAAGTACCATTATCACTTATATACATAACGAAACCCTAAAGCATACTTCGTACATCAAAAGTTCCACACCCTATCTCAAGTTTTTGCATACAGGTATAGAACCCAAATCCTTTTTCTCAAAATCTCCATACATAATTCCGAAACTCTCAATAATCAAAGCCAAGTCCATACTTTGACTGATTGATAGGTATCAAGGAAGTATGGGTAAGGGTAGTTCATCAAGAATTGAACTACGGGTATCTAATATCACAAGAGTGGTAGACATGCATATGAAATTGCAGTTAAACTGCTTCAAAGTCACGTGAACACCTAAAAGTCCACACAAACATAAGACAAGGGAAAGAGGTCTATAGTCGTAGTTTCTCACACACATATAACAGTCTAGCCATCACCCATATAAACCCTAACCAAACATGTCCACTCCCCTCGATCGGTTCAATCTCAGGTCAAAGACTAGAATTTCCCACGCCTTCAACTTTACCATAAAAATTTATCTCAAAGGTAGTAGTGATGTTAACTCTCATCCAAATGCCCTCAACTCTTGGGTACTCGGGTATAGGAATCCAAAAATAGGGTAATTCACAACTTGAGCTGACCACTCCCAAGTGTAAATCAACCATATTTAAGATTCCTACCAGACGCACATAACTATTTTCCTCAAATATCATGATAAAGGCTTTACACCTATAAATTCATGATTCACAACATACGCTCAAGAAGTGCATCTAGTCCTTTTCACTTATTCACATAATCGGGACCACAACATCACTCGACCCAAGCTCACCCCGCATAGAGATCATGCGAAGCGACTCTGATATCACCTCTGATGACCCCACCTTCCCCAAGGGCGTACCTAAGGGTTTGGCGAATCACCTGCCAAACTCTCGCCAGGACTCACTCACGTAATCGAAATTTACCAAATATTAACCTCAATAATGAGAGCAATAACAATTACAACCATAGATATATATACAATCATGGGTATCAAATGGCCAAACAATCTCTAAATACAATCAAGGAGTTAAACTTACAAAATGAAACAAAACAAGCTAAGGAGTGTGTGAGGACCCCAAAAATTTACTTATTTTAATCTCATATTACTGGCTTATTTAAATATTTATTCACCCGTTTTCCTCGAATAATTTATTTCAACCATTTTAAAACCATTTACATGGAACTATGACTTGTATATATTTTTAAAACGTCCCGTTAGTAAATTTAATCTTTGGAAGCTCGTTTAATAAGAAATAGCGAATACGCGTTTGGAGGCAATATTCGATCTGAGCGTACAGTGACCTTGGAGATTTGAGCACTCATGTGTTAGTCTTAAAATAGTTATTTTTATGATTAATTACTCTAGTATTAGTCACTTATATTATCGTTACAAGAATTCCTTTTAGGTTTCGTGTTATCGCGCGCGAATTGGAAGTTCGCGTATACCGAACTGGAGCGGTTAATTGGAGATTTAAGAGATTTATTCTAGACTACTAAGAGTAAATAATTATAATATTAAAGGAAGTACATTAGAAGTTTAGTGCACACGTGAAACAAACCCGAGAGAAAACGGACACAAAACGCGCGCGTGCGCACACTATTAAGAGTTGACTTTCGAATGAATTTTGGCCACAAACTATATAAGCTTCTCCAAGAAGCTTCATTGATCAGCCTTCTCTCTCTCCTCTCACCAAGGCTGGCCGAACCTCCAAGGAGGAAGAAGAGAAGAACCCTTTCCATTTTCACTTCCATTCTTGCACCAAATCCTACTCCAAATCACCTTAAACTTTGCATCCAACCTCAAAATTTCTTGGAGATCCACTTAAGCTAGAAGGAAGGCATCTTTCTCACAGTTTTTCTTGGGTATTGGAGGTGCAAAATTTCTGATTTCACTCAAAGGAGTAGGAGGTAATCATCCAACCATCTAACCTTGGCTTTAGTGGGTTGATCTTTGCTAGGAAGCTTGTAGCTTCATTGTTATTGTTGTTGTTTGGATTTAAATGGTTGGAGTGGGCTCTATGAAATCCCACCTTGATGGTATAGGACTGATATGATGATAATAAGTGTTGTTTGTGTTAGTTATGTGATAAACAAGATGAGATTTGTTGGAAAAGTGAAAGGAAAATCGAAGGAAATTGCATAGGAAGCTTGGCCGAAATCTGCCCTGTTTTCTCAAAGCTTTGGTTGGAATTTTTGATACTCAAATGACCTTGAAACTGATGTAGATATGTTATATAGTGTGTGTAGAAATTTTCTACCAAAACTTAGTTGAATTGGTTGGATAAAAATTGAATTTTGGCAAGAACAAATCTGGAAATTCGTGTAACAGTGGTCCCCTGGCAGTGTTCTTTGCACGAACATATCTCTCTTTCCGGACGTTGGAATTGAGTGCCGTCAGAAGCATTCAAAACTAGACATCCATAGTTTTCTAACGGTGTATAATGTACCTTCTAATTCAAACTGAGCCATCTGTAGTGATTGATCAAAGTTGGTTGCCCTGTTCTGTTAGTCCAACCGAGAGGAAGTTAGGAGCTGCAACTTGTAGCTCTAATTTCTCTCATTTACGAACTGAATTTCAAAACGATTTCTTCTGATGAAATGTAGGCTTATGAATCTAGTTTCCAATGCCACTAATCAAGCTCAATTTCAAGTTGTATTGGGTGAGATATAGCCCAATTCCCGAACTGTACTAAAGCTGGAAAACCCTAATTTTGCTAGCCGAATGGCCTAGTTTGACTTGGGACATGTTGTTTCGAAAATTTTGGTGTCAAAAACCTACCAAATGTATATTAGATGTTTCCTGGACCTTAGTGTCACCAATGAACCAAATTGGAGTTGATTGCATTGGACAAAATGTTTGAAAAGGGCAAAGGAAACAAGAAGACAGACTTGTCTTCGAAATTTCTTGAACTTTGGTAGTTTTGTTAACTACCTTCCAATGCGAATTTTCAAATGAAATTTGATAGAGGAGTAGTCCTCATATGGAAGTTGAATTGTACCAATTTTGGTGTCATTCTAAGACTGTTTTGATATACAAATGATAGGCCAAAGTTGTTCTTCAAAGTCTGGAAAATTTACCAACAGTCTTCATTTTGGGCCAACTTTGAGTTGCTATATTTTGGCACTCAAAACTCCGAATTTAGTTCTGTTTGTTGTGTTTGAAACTTTGTTTAGAAATCGCATTGTAGTATGAATTTCAGAGGCTAGTTCACTTCCTGTGAATTTTTCCGAATTTCCAAAGTTTGCCGAAAAACAAGACTAAAACTGTCTTGTGTGCTTATAGCAGCCACTTTGGGCTGAAATTTGAATGTCTTCCGTTTAGAATCTTGGAAAGGTGTCTTCTAGGAACTTTTAGTACTATGAACTAAGATTCTAACGGTACAAATTTTCCAATTTTAGACCTACTGAGTGCAAGATATGATTTTTCAAAGTTGACACTTAAAACTGAAATTTTCCGATTCGATGGGAAATGAGTTTTTGGAAACTCTTCCCTATCTTTTGATATTGATTAACCATTTTAAACTTGATTTCATGAAGGAAATCAGTTTTTCCTTGTGCTATTAAACCCCACTTTTGAGCCTCGATTTACGAGCAGTTAAGGCTCTCTTTCATGATAATTTTCTTAGTATTGTACAAGTGTACAATTTTCCTTGTTAATAAGGGGTTTATAAGTGATAGTGTGTGATAGTAAATTATATTTTGCTCAGGCACTCAAGGGGACCTTCAAGAGGACCTCACAGCGGACGCCTAAACACTTGATTGAGCACTACTCCCTTATTTTTGATTGGTGAGTGTCAAGTGTGTGAAAAATTGTTACGTGCTTAATTGTTATTAGTGATTGAGTATACTAAAAATGCTGAGTCGAGTGTGTACTTTATCGCACTCGTTCTCATTTAAGTGAAGTGTACTTGAATTACTTGAAGTGAATATTTAAGTGAAGTGTTTCAATGATTAATTATGCTATGGTTGCATATGTCGATTGGAGTGAATCTCCTCGACTCTTAGTGGTAATAGTGGGGGACGCCCAAATCTCATTGGCTGACCTTGGACTCGAGCCGGCATGGGTTTGGTCGGGAACCTTGGTGAGCCATGGGAAAAATGTAAAAACTTGATCTACTGGAGAGATCTCGCTTGGCATACTCGAGTAGTATCGCCTTATATAAAAGAAGTGCGGGCCCGGAGCAGGGGGAGCAACGGTGAACGGGGAAGAATAAGTGAAGTTCTACGGACTTATAACCTACCCGATTGACGGAGTGTCAACTCGTGGAGGTTCTGGATCGTGCAAGTGGAATATAGCTCCTGAGAGCTCTTGTATCCTTA
Source organism: Coffea humblotiana (assembly GCA_023065735.1). Classification (NCBI taxonomy): domain Eukaryota; kingdom Viridiplantae; phylum Streptophyta; class Magnoliopsida; order Gentianales; family Rubiaceae; genus Coffea; species Coffea humblotiana. Next base: position 29,141,001 of record CM041218.1, on the reverse strand, counting down.
TCAAGTGTCTTTTATTGTTGAAAGTGATTTACTCGAATGTTATAGCTTTCATTCTTGTTCAAGTGTTATTGTTATGTGAACTATGTGTTTTGCATGTTTTCTTGGTCTCACGAGCATCCGCTCACCCCGTTAGAATTGTTTTCCTTAACAGGAGCTGGATTGGAAGGAGTTATGGTAAAGCCTACTTGATGGCTCTTTGGACTAGAATTTTGGAATGTATTTTGTTTAGACACCCTTTTGGGAAGTTGTATATTTTGGAAAAGGATATATCTCGAATTTGTGATGTAAGATTGAATATTTATGTATGGAATTGACTTCGTACCTTTATTCCGACTCTCATTGTTAGTATTATTCTTTAAGTTTGGACTGAATTTGTATTGAGTCCTGGCGAGAGCTGGGCAGGCGTCCCGCGGATACCCTTTGGTTCGCCTTAGGGAGAAGTGGGGGCGTCACAGAGTGCCTACGCGAGCAACTAACAAAACTTAAACAAAGTCCATGTCTTCTCCAATTCCCACTCTCACGTTCTTACCCCTGTAAGGAAAACAAAATTCATGGAATGAGGTAGAAGTCCAGTGAGATTCCAAGAAACCAGGCAAGTACACTAGCAGGCATGATACAATTAAATCAATCCCGAATAGATCAGGACATAATATATAGTAAAGCAGGTAACCAGATAGATCAGGCAATAGTGTACAGTAAAGAACACATTCTTATTAAAGGATATAGTTTGCCCTCAGGAGCAGGTGCCACGGTGGCTTGTCCAGGGTCCGTTGACTCTCCGTCAACCATGGAATTATAATGTCCGTAGATCACCACTAAATATCAATCTCCGTCCACCAATCATCTCCCTATCGAACCAGAACGCCAATCAAGTACCTAGGGTTCGTCAATTTCCTCGACCAAACCCTTGCCGGTTCGATTCGACCAACTAGCCTTGTGACGATCCCACCTCTCCCTACGGCGAACCAAAGGGTTCGGCAGGCCGTCTGCCCAACTCTTGTCAGGACTCAAGCACTAGCTAAATAACAAGTCCTTTCAAAATAAAAGTCACATTTACATGGTCTATGCAAAAGATCCCTGGCTATATACAGCAGATTGTGATCGATACGATCTTAAAATATGCTACTAGCTCAACTTACAAAAGTTGAGTTCCCAACTTACAAAAATAAAACTAAAAGATGGTGCAACTAAGCTACAGCAAAAGATTCTGACAAGACCTGGCCCTTCCTATTCACTCACCTAGGTGCTCGCTCCCTGTAAGGAAAACAAATCTAAACGGTGTGCTTTCGCCCCGTGAAGTTCCAAGAAAGTCATGCAACAATAATATCATATTCACGCCACATAACCATAGTTCACAACCATAATGCAAGTACACTTCGGGTATCTGACAATTAAGAATTTACAATGCCATATAAAAGGATACGGGGCTCTCAAGAGCACATTCAAGCAGCTTGATCAAAATTCCGTTGACACTCAGTCAACATTTTTTCCAAAATACTAACAAGTATTTCACCACTTCACGTCATTCTCCAACCACCGTTCAACCCCCTACCGGGCCCGCACGTCAAAATTTAAGAAGGGTAATATTCGAGTATACCAGTTCAAGTTCATGTGACAAGTGACAAGACCCATGGTTCACCAATCGTGCCGACTAAACCCTTGCCGGCTAGACAATGGAGTTTGGGGCCCCAAGCACGCAAGAAAGTCGATGGAATAACCATCCAATCGACCAAAAAGTCAAGTACAAGCAAACCAATTCATCTCATATCAATGTCAAGTAACAAAGGAGCGAGTATGATAGAGTACAACCTCGCCCCAATATTAACAGTTCAAGAATAACAAGAACAAGTATCTCAAGCCAGCGAACATGTCATTCAAGTAAGAGACATTGCACATAAGCACTTCACATGCACTTAGAACACTCACCACGGTAACAATTTCAAGTGTTCATCTCGGGTGCACTGCCGACCTCACTTCCCCGTCCTAAAATCACATATATAAAGTGCCATGAGATCCACTACGCCAAATCACATTATTCAAAAGAAAATCAAGCTCAAAATGGTTCAATAACTCCAACTTGAAGTTGGAAATGAAAGTAAGGACAGTTTTAGGAAAACAGAAATTTTCATTTTTGCGCGACACTATTTGAGAAATCATATCTCAAGTTTCTTAAGTTCAAAATTTATAAACTTTATACCATTGAAAAATAGACTCAAAGGGTTACAATTTCTCAGAAGACACCTTTGTAAGATTCTGTCCACAAGTAAGTCAAAATCCAATCTCAAGTTGCTACTTTATCCAGAAGAAAGATAGAGCAGGTATGGAAATTCAATCAACTTTGGAAAATCATAGATATTCATAGGAATTGAACAAAATTTCTGAAATTTTTATGGTAGCAAGTACTCTAAATCTAGTTTCAAACACAACAAGCAGAACTCGATTTGGATTTTTCTACACCAAAATATGACAGATTTTCCAAGACTGCTCAGAGTCTCCTGCCGAAAATTTCCAGCCATGGTTTTTGGTCAAAAGGTGACGTTTAAGCCACTTAAAATGCATGATTTTAATCAAATTTTAGCACACACTTGTAGGCTAAAGTAGTATAAAGTATTTTGAGCAAAATCAAGTCTAGAATCATGATAAAAATTTCGAAATCAAGGCTGCAACTTCAGCCCTCCATTCGGTCAGCAACCAGAAATTTTACTTCCAAGTTTTGCAACTTTCCTCCAACTAATTGTCCCAAGTTTAACCAACCATGCTTAACAAATCCATAAAGTTTCATCTCCAACATAACCATAGACACATATGTAGCCATAATCATGACAAGAAACCACCATAATCATAGGCATAATCAAATCGTAGAACTCAAGTATGAAAGATAAGCATCATCAACTTGAAAACTACCAAGATTCACCACCAAATTATGTTTTTAGCCAACAATCAACCTTATTTTCAACATAAGACATAGAAAGAAGGTTAATCTAGCATTTTACTTCTTTTGCTTTCCAACCAAGACGAATTTCCAACCACCAAATCTTTTCCTCTCCAAATTTAAGCCAAGATGGATGAAACTCCCAAGTTATCTCCTTCTTTTTCCCTCAAAATTCAAGCAAGATTGAAGCTAAAATTTAGTGAAGCTTTTCTCCCTTTTCTTTCCCTAACTCACGGCCTTCTCTCTTCCTTTTTCTTGAGTTTCTTTTGTTTGGTTTTTAAGGCAAGAAAGGAAAAATTAAATGGTGGGAAAGCTTAGTCAGAGGTCAAAGAAAGAAACTTAGCTCTTAGGGTGACACATGTCACTTCTAGTAGTTTCTTATTGCACTAAATTCCCCTTTTTTCAAAAGTCCCTTTTACACCCCACTAAAAAGGAAAAAGTTCATTTTTACCCCACACCCTAAATTTCCTATGTAAAATTTAATAAAAGCATTAAAACAAAATCATGATCAAATCAATAAATAAACGAATAGATGACTAAATAAATAACATACCATGTAGTTAAGTTAGGTAAATTAACAAAATTTCTAGGTTCTCACTGATACGAGTAGTGAAACCATCACTAGCTCGTGCCAAGATACTTGAGGGTTTTCCAATTCAAACCCATGATGTTCAAGACTCTGTTGAAATACATGAAGTCGTGAAGAGGATGGAGCGCTAACTATTTAATCTTCATGTTTTTAGTTTCTTTTGTTTTGTTTGATTTTTCTTGTTTAGTTGGTTAGGTAGTTATTAATATGAATAAATATGGCCAGCTATGTGAGCTGTTTGAGCCATTTAAAAGTAGTTAGGGAAATAAGTGACTAAATCTTTATCCAAATTTGATTAGTCTTAGTGCCTAAATGAGTGACTAAATCCTTATCCAAATTGGATCAGTTTTAGTGGTTTAGTTTTTAGCTATAAATAGGCCTTTTCTATTCCATTGTAAGACAATTATGAGATGAATAAAAATTGATAGTTTTTCTCTTTCTTGTTCCTTAGGAACATCCCTTGATACAAAGTGAGTTATCTCCTTTGTTAAAATTTTGGCTTATCAATTCAAGACCACGTTGAATTGTGGCGCCATTCTACCAACAAATCTTTGTTCGCTAATTCGTTAGATTATGGGTTGAGATTAGATTCAAGGTTCACACCTCGGGAGTTAGAGGGGTTGAGATTTTTTCATCTTTTGTATTCATAACCTGGTCAAGATAGATCCTTCCGCTACCTGATCAATTCGGTTCTTCAAGACAGGTTCTTGCTGAGTCGAGATCGTATCATCTGGTATCAGAGTTTCGGCTCTTGATCCAGGTTAATATCCTTTTTATTTTCTTATTTTTCCTATTTGTTTTTCTACCAAAATTCTAGCCGCCTTTTTATTTAAAAAAAGAAACAAAAAAATTATTCTTGTTTTCTTGATTTTATCGCTTGAGTCTAACCTATCCCCTTGATTGATCAAGGTTGAAATTTCTTGGTGTGATTAAATTCTTGAAAACAGGTTTTTCAAGGGTTTAACTCCCAATTAAATTTCTTCCAAGTGAATTCGTAACCTTGTGTCGAGTCTTCAAAAGCCAAAAAAAAAAGGATACTGTTCATCACTACTGTTCATCCGAGTTACTATTCATTCAAATTTTAAAAAGAAAATTTCAGATTGTATTTTTTGTGTTTGCTTATTCGTTTTTGGTATCCATTCGTGGTTAAGTGGTAGAAGAGTCCTTAGGGTTTCCAATTCCTAGCTTATTTAGGATTAGTAAGTTCGTGACTTTCCTTTTCCCATTGTGCACAACTTTTCTTTGCTGTCCAATTCCTAGCATGTGAGAACCCGAAAATTTTCTTTATTTCTAGGCATTACTTTATTTCTTTGCACACGTTTTATATATTTTCCTTATTATATTAATTTTATAGATATTTTTATAAGTAAATATAGTTTTTAAATTATTTTTCTAGTATAAGTTAGTTCATGAGATATTAGGAGTGTATATTGGACGTGGGACCCGCTAGTGCGTTAAGTGCGATAAATTCGGCCAATTAGGTTAAGTTTTACATAAAGGGATTAAGTTACAAGGTGTTAGGAGATAATTAGAAATTACCTAGATGGATTAACCATGGAGAGACAAGAAGATAGGTTTAAACATAAAAGGTGTCACGTGTCGCATTACTATTCGAAGTTGGACTTTGACTACCTTTCTTTACCTTTACTAAAACACCAATTTTGACCCAAAATCATCTCCATTTTTCTTCCTTTTTGCCGAGCTTCTTGAGGAGAAAAACAAGAGAGACTACTTCAATTTGTAGCTCCCAAACTTGCTCAAATCTTGAGTTTTAGCCAACCAAATTGGAAACTACTCCATACCAAGTGTTCACTAAGGAAGTCTAAAGGTTTTGGTGGAGTTATTTTGGAGGAGGAAAGACTAAGCTACCATTTTCTTTGAGGTTTTCAGGTAATTTGCTCAGAACATCTCTCTTTGTTTGTAATAATGGTGAATTAGTGGCTTGTAGTGGCTTAATATGCTACTTTATGGAAGATTTTATGGTTTGAGGTAGAGTTAGCTAAATTTCAGATTTTTTTTGGGATTTTTCTGTTTTATATGATAATTATTGGTTGGCCTTGGAATGATAGCTTGATATGGTGGAAAATGAAGCTTTTATATGTTAGTTGTGATTGTTTGCGGAAAATTTCAGTTTGTGCGAAAATTTCAGTTTTAGGGTTTCTAATTAGGGCTTTACTATGGTTGGTTGTATAGCACTTGTTTGACTAAGATTGAAGGGTATTGTAACCCTAATATGGTGTGTTGTATAGCCTATAATTTGTAAGCGTGCTTGTGGTTGTTTTGGGATGAAGTTTGATGGTTAATTGTAGGATGGAAAAGTATAAAATTTAGGGGGAAATGCTGTCCAAATGTTGAGGATATTGGATTTCTTTGAGTTTAGGTTGAGGTTAAGTAGAAATGAAAGGTTTTGGGCTTGTTTAAGCATTTAGCCCTAAATGTTATTTATTTTTTCCTTCCAAGCTATATTTGTCTTGCATTAGTAGTTCATTGAATAAGTATACGACTCGTGTTCGAGTCTCAATTGTTGTTTCTTACTTGTTTTAGGACGTGTCGGTGATCCAAGGCCCACGTCGGACGGAAAATTGTGAACTTGCTTTGCTTGAGCTGGTGAGTGTACCATTGCATGATTCAATGCTTAAATGATTGTTTGTCCTTGAATCTTTGGACTGAATGATTGTAAACACTGTGCATGAGATGAGAGTGTACTTTATCGCTCATGTTCTCTTACCTGTGTAACTAATTACTGTATAACTGTGAATTTGACTTGTGCATGGTTTGATGTCGTTTGGGCATGAGTCCAACGACTTTACTGTGATATCTGAGCTCAAACCTCAGTGGTCGTTAATCGAGTCGAGTCGGCAAGGGCTTGGTCGATTAGATAACGAACCATGGGGTTACTGTTTGTCGAGTGGAGTGTTATCTCCTCAACCTTGTGGTATACTCGAGTATTACCCCCTTGGTTACTATGAGGTGTTCGGGCTTGGTAAGAGGAATGTATGGTGGAAGGTACTTGGGGTAAAGGAGGATCTACGGTCATGTTCGTTTCCTCGAACGTTGACGGAGGGTCAACGAGATGAGATCAAGAACTGCAACGGGGAAACTGGCTCTTGAGAGCCGCCTGTATCCTTTTATTTCTGGATGCATTGTGGTGTTCTTTCTTCTGTGTTTAATGGCCGTGCATAACTGGGCATGAATGCATTTGTGAATCTTGGTTGTGTGACTTGCTGGTACCTCATTAGGCGAAAGCTCACCCTCGTTATCTTTGTTTTCCTTACAGGAACAACTTTTGGAAATCATGATTTTGAGAAGCGAGTTGAGCTAGTTAGATATTCTTTTGTCCTTTTGTATAGCTCCTCGATGGGTTGAAACCCTAAATGTATTTCAATCCAATGTTCCCTTTTGAGTTGTAATTATACCAATGTGTGTATATAAGGGTGTTTCTCATGTGTATGTGGTATATATTTCTTTGGTATGGTACCTTTTCTAATATTATATAACGCTTACTTGTACTTGATTGGGTTTCAGACGAGCGCAAAGTTTGAACGTGGAAAGAAAAATTTGGCGGGGTTACTATTCATTTTCATTTTCGTTTTCATTCCGTGTTTTGCATTGTTGTGGAAATGTTTGACCGCAGTAGTACCTTTCGGAGCGGTGTGGCTTTTGTGTGGTCGTCTTAGTAGTCCTGGCGAGAGTTGGGCAGGCAGTTCGCTAGCCTTTAGGGTACGCCCTAGGAGAAGGTGGGGCTGTCACATAGCATCTTTGGGAGTCCATCAAAACTATTATTTCCAATCCTTAATTGTGTAAGAAAAAAAGGAAAATTTTCAGTTTATTTCCATTACCAATTCCATCCCCCTTTACAATACAAAAAGTCCTCCATTATTGCTACACTTGTGTATTTCTTTTGGTCAAATCTCGATTCAAGGATGAATTGCTTTCAAGAGGAGGGGAATGATACGAGCAATGGGACCATCACTAGCTCGTGTCAAGATACTTGAGGGTTTTCCAATTCAAATCCATGATGTTCAAGACTCTGTTGAAATACATGAAGTCGTGAAGAGGATGGAGCGCTAACTATTTAATCTTCATGTTTTTAGTTTCTTTTGTTTTGTTTGATTTTTCTTGTTTAGTTGGTTAGGTAGTTATTAATATGAATAATTATGGCCAACTATGTGAGCTATTTGAGCCATTTAAAAGTAGTTTGGGAAATAAGTGATTAAATCTTTATCCAAATTTGATTAGTCTTAGTGCCTAAATAAGTGACTAAATCCTTATCCAAATTGGATCAGTCTTAGTGGTTTAGTTTTTAGCTATAAATAGGCCTTTTCTATTCCATTGTAAGACAGTTATGAGATGAGTAAAAATTGAGAGTTTTTCTCTTTTTTGTTCCTTAGGAACATCTCTTGATACAAAGTGAGTTATGTCTCTTTTGTTCAAGTTTTGGCATATCAATTCAAGACCACGTTGAATTGTGACGCCATTCTACCAACAAATCTTTGTTCGCTAATTCGTTAGGTTGTGGGTTGACATTAGATTCAAGGTTCACACCTCGGGGATTAGAGGGGTCGAAATTTTTCCATCTTTTGTATCCATAACCTGGTCAAGATAGATCCTTCCGCTACCTGATCGATTCAGTTTTTCAAGACAGGTTCTTACTGGGTCGAGATCGTATCACTCACACCCTCTCCCCCTTAAAAGAATTTTGTTCTCGAAATTCTCACCTGGTTTTGTAAATAGTTCGGGATGTTTCTTTTACATTTCTTCCTCTACTTCCCAAGTTGCTTCTTCTAGTTCGTGATTCTTCCAAAGAACTTTAACCAAGGGAATTTGCTTGTTTCTTAATTCTTTCATCTTTCGATCTAGCAGTTGCATCGGTCGTTCCTCGTAAGTTAGGGTCTCGTCAATTTCAATATTTTCGGGCTGAAGCACATGGGTTGGATCTGGATGGTACTTCTTTAACAATGAGACATGGAAAACGTCATGAATTCTAGACAGACTCGCGGGTAACTCCAACCGATAAGCAACATTCCCCACTCGTTGGAGAATTTTAAAAGGTCTCACATATCTCGGTTTAAGTTTCTTTCCCTTTCCGGTTGTCACACTTCTTAGCGGTGTGATCTTAAGGAACACTCTATCCCCAACTTCAAATTCCAAGTTTTTCGTCCGATTATATACATAACTCTTTTGTCTGTTTTGGGCCGTTTGAATTCTTTGTCGGATTAACTTCACTTTCTCATAAGTTTCCTCAACCCATGGCACCGTTGAAGACTCTAAAACTTTCCTTCTCCTACTTCATCCTAATAAATCGGTGATCGGCATTTCCTTCCATAGAAAGCTTGATACGGAGCCATTTGAATGAATGAATGATAGCTATTGTTATATGCAAACTCAACCAAGGTCAAGTATTGGTCCCAACTTCCACCAAAATCTACAATACAGGCCCTTAGCATATGTTCAAGGGTTGGAATGATCCTCTCGAATTGTCCGTCCGTCTAGGGGTGATAAGTCATGCTAAAGTTTAGTTTGGTCCCTAAAGTTTCTTGCAACTTTTACCAGAATCGGGATACGAACCGAGGATCTCTATCCAAAATTATACTCACTGGCACCCCATGCAACCTCACAATTTCATCCAAGTATAGTGTAGCAAGTTTCTCCAAGGAATACTTCACATTAACTGGCAAGAAATGGACCGACTTAGTCAAACGATCCATAATAACCCAAATCGCATCATGCCCCTTTTGTGTCTGTGGTAACCCTGATACAAAATCCATGGTAACATGTTCTCACTTCCACTCTGGTATTTCCAAGGGTTGTAGTAATCCAGATGGTTTCTGGTGCTCGGCCTTCACTTGTTGACAAGTGACACAGATTTGGACAAACTGAGCGATTTCTCTTTTCATGTTGTCCCACCAATACAGTCCCTTTAACTCTTGATACATTTTATTACTTCCGGGATGTATGGTATACTTAGAACGATGAGACTCTTCCAAAATTTCCCTTTTTAACTCCACATCTTTCGGTATTACTAACCGATCTTGAAATTTTAGAATCCCTTCAGGCCCAATTTTAAAATCTTGTATCTCTCCCTTTTGTACTTTTTTCACCCACTTTTGTACCATAGGGTCCTTTGCTTGCGCCTCTTTAATTCGATTCAATAAAGTAGGTCTCACCGTAATATTTCAAAAAATTATCTTTTGTCTTTCAAGACGAGGGTTCCACTCACTGACTTTCTCCAATAAATTTCATTTCTTAACCATTAAACTAGCCACTTGAATTTTTCGGCTTAAGGCATCTGCCACCACATTAGCCTTTCTAGGGTGATAGTTAATGGTACATTCATAATCTTCCAAAAATTATATCCAACGACGTTGTCTCAAATTTAACTCTTTTTGGGAAAAGAGATAGTTAAGACTCTTATGATCTGTATATACCTCAAAAACTACCCATATAAATAATGTCTCCATTTCTTTAGAGCAAAAACTACAATAGCTAGTTCTAAATTATGAGTTGGATAGTTCTACTCATGAGGTTTCAGCTTCCGAGAGGCATAAGCAATCACATTCCCTTTTTGCATCAATAAACACCCTAATCCGTCTCTTGAGGCATCTGTATATACCACGAAACCCTCCTTCTCTTTTGGCAAAGATAAAACTGGTGCAGTGGTCAATCGTCTCTTTAGCTCTTGAAAACTAGCCTCACACTTTGCATCCCAAATAAACCTACCATGCTTTTTGGTTAACTCGGTTAAAGGCCCTGCAATTGTAGAGAAGTTTTGGATGAATCGTACCATAGGGTCCTTTGCTTGCGCCTCTTTAATTCGATTCAATAAAGTAGGTCTCACCGTAATATTTCAAAAATTTATCTTTTGTCTTTCAAGACGAGGGTTCCACTCATTGACTTTCTCCAATAAATTTCATTTCTTAACCATTAAACTGGCCACTTGAATTTTTCGGCTTAAGGCATCTGCCACCACATTAGCCTTTCCAGGGTGATAGTTAATGGTACATTCATAATCTTCCAAAAATTATATCCAACGACGTTGTCTCAAATTTAACTCTTTTTGGGAAAAGAGATAGTTAAGACTCTTATGATCTGTATATACCTCAAAAACTACCCCATATAAATAATGTCTCCATTTCTTTAGAGCAAAAACTACAATAGCTAGTTCTAAATTATGAGTTGGATAGTTCTACTCATGAGGTTTCAGCTTCCGAGTGGCATAAGCAATCACATTCCCTTTTTACATCAATACACACCCTAATCCGTCTCTTGAGGCATCTGTATATACCACGAAACCCTCCTTCTCTTCTGGCAAAGATAAAACTGGTGCAGTGGTCAATCGTCTCTTTAGCTCTTGAAAACTAGCCTCACACTTTGCATTCCAAATAAACCTACCATGCTTTTTGGTTAACTCGGTTAAAGGCCCTGCAATTGTAGAGAAGTTTTGGATGAATCGACGGTAATATCCTGCTAATCCCGGAAGCTACAGACCTCAGTCGGGTTCTCGGGCCGTTTCCATTTAGCAATAGCTTCCACCTTAGACGGGTCTACAGTGATTCCATCCTTTGAGATTATATGCCCTAGAAATGATACCTTCTCTAACCAAAACTCACATTTACTAAATTTAACATATAACTGATGCTCTCTTAAAGTTTGTAAAACTATCCTCAAATGTTGTTCATGTTCCTCATGAGTTTTGGAATAAATCAAAATATCATCAATGAACACCACAATAAATTGATCCAAATAGGGTTTAAAGACTCGATGCATCAAATTCATGAAGGCAGTTGGGGCATTTGTCAGTCCAAAAGGCATAACGGCAAACTCAAAATGTCCATATCTTGAATTAAAAGCAGTTTTGGGCACATCTTCCTTCGTTATCCTTAATTGATAGTATCCTTGCCTAAGGTCCAATTTCGAAAACACCACTGCTCCTTGTAACTGATCGAATAACTCATCAATGTGCGGTAACGGGTACTTTCTTGATCGTAACATTATTCAAACCCTGATAGTCTATGCATAAGCTCAAACTCCCATCTTTTTTCTTAACAAATAAACTAGAGCTCCCCACGGAGATTCACTTTCTCGAATAAATTCTTGTTCTAACAAATCTTGCAATTACACTTTTAATTCCTTCAACTCGACAAGTGCAATTCTATAGGGAGTTTTTGAAATGGGTGTTGTTTCAGGCATTAAATCAATCTTAAATTCCACCTCTTTCTCTGGTGGCAATGCTACTAGCTCATTAGGGAAAACATCCGAGTATTCTCTTACTACCGGCACATCTTTGACCTCTAACTTATCCCCTGGGGTATTAATGAGAAAAGTTAGGTATACTTGGGCTCCGTTACTTAACAATTTTCTACCCCGAATTTCCCAGACGAGGCTAAAATACCCCTTACATCTAGCCTTAGGGTGGCCTCTCCAGGTATACAAAATTTCACTACTTTCGTCCTACAGTCTAGTCGAGTATGATATCGGGCTAACCAATCCATTCCTAATATAACCTCATACCCTTTGATGCCCAAATTTATCAAATCTACTCACAATTTGAACTCTCCAACACAAATCTCGCAATTCTTATAATGGTGTTAGTAATTATACGTTGATCACCGGTAGAGGTTCTAACTTCCAGGTCATAAGTGTAGACACCAAAATTTTAAGTTTAGTTTATTTTATTTTATTTTATTTTATTAAGTTCACAAAATGATAGTTAGTTTATTTATTTATTTATTGTTATTATTTATTTTATTAAATTAGGTTCACCATTTTTCTTTTTAAAACATTTTTGCATTAAATTTTCAGAAAAAAGAAAATTCTCACAAAAAATTAACTTTTTAATCTTTGCAAATTCATTTTTTTAACACTTTATTTACTTTAACTTTTACCTTGAAAAGTAAAAAGTAAGTAAAAAAAAAAGTAAAAGTAAGAAAGATAGTTAGGTGGAATGCATGCAAATGAGCCATGTGGTTTTGGTTTTTTGCACACCACAACATTTAGGGGGCTAGGTGGTAAGGACAGGTGGAAGATGAGGGAAAAATCTGGAACAAAAGGAAATGCAAAAGGGTTTCGGCTGAGGAGAAAAAATCTAGGGAAAAAAGGGAGAAACAAGGAAAAAGGTTTGGGGCAAGAGGGCAAGAGGGCAAGAGGAAAAAGGAAAAAGAAATCGAAAGAGAGGGGAGGGATTGAGAGAGAGGGGCGAGGAGAGATCAGAAAAGAAAGAACAGAAATCAAACAAAAGAAAAAAAGAGCTTAAGGAAAAAAGGAGGAAGCTTCGGGCAAGGGAGAAAGAAAAGAAATGAGAGAAAGGAAAGAAAAAGAGGAAAAACAAGAGAGGAGGAAGAAGAGAGAATCTGGGGGAGAGCAAGAAAGAAAAGAAGGGAAAAGAGAGAAAACCTGGAAGGAAAAAAGAAGAAAAAAATGCAGAAAAAATTCTGGGAAAAGTGAGTCAGGGTTGCATATTCAGGGAGATTCCCAGCCATTTTCTGAACGCATCAGTGCTTGTTTTGGGGAGATTTCATTATTTGGATAATCTACGTTGGTAGGAGAGGAAGTTTTGTGTAGGAGTTTTTCAGAAAATACGACCGCAACAACTTCAAATCCAAGCCCAAAGTCCCTAGGTTCGCACTCCTTCACCAAAGCCTGCAATTTGTTTCCTTCAATTTCTGGTGGATTTTATTCACCCCTTTGCGAAGTACTCCTGAGGTTTCGACTCCAAAGGCAGCAAAAGAGGTAACCCTGAACCCTTCTGTTGTTCGTTTCAGTTTCTATATGAAATCAAATCTTCTAAACTGGAACGTGGGTTTCTTGCTTATTAGCATGGTTTGGTATCCGGGTTAGCAGGCTGCATTTTTTTTTGAATGATCATGGCTGTGGTTTGATAAGTTCAATCTGTGTTTGTTGTAAATGGGAGGACAAGATATGTGAATGGCTTGACTATGGTTACATCAACTTTAGTTGTGCATGTCCTCGTTGCTATTCATTGATCCTTTTCCATTCCTTGTTTTCTTTCATTCTTTGTTTTGTCTCTAGAATCTGTTTCCTCTCCCTAAAAGTTGAGGAACCTGTCTGATGTTTGATGTTTTGCTGTGAGGATGAGAATGGTGTTTACATGGGTTTTGTTTCCTTAAAATAATGTTTTGGTTCCTCTCCATTTCATGGTGTGACAACCTTTTGGATGACCTGCTATGCTTAATGGAAACTCAAAAAACCAACGAAGAAGATGAAGTCTTCGACTAGGCTGCATGAATATTTTTGGAAATTACATTTTGACCCCTGAATTTTTGCTTAATGCTACTATGGCCCAAAAATATGGAAAATCAATCAGTTTTACCCCTTTGAAACTCAATCATCTTCTCATGTTTTAACCATGTTTTAGACAAGTTTATTTTCTGGTTTAGGAGATAATTAGAGCTTAATTAGTTTTTAGAGTTTTATTTTGCTCTGATTTTGACCCCTAACATTTGTGATAATTATAATTGACCCCCAAAATTTTTACAATGTTTCAATTAGGTTCCTGCTTGGTTTAAATTCTTGAATATAGGTTGCTTTAATTGATCAATTTCATGGTTATTTTCATTTCTTTACTTGTTATTGCTTTTATTTGTTAATTAAATTGGTACATTAACTATTTTGTTAGTTTTGGAGTTAAATAGGGCAAATCCAACCTCCAATTAGCTACTATTTCAAGGGAGGTATCTTCTTGTGTTATTTTAAATCCTATTATGTGCCATTATGTGTTTTTTGTGAGGACCCGTAAAATTTCCTTATTTTATGTCATTTTATTCTATTTCTTTTCATGCATTTTCTCTATTTTCTTTTACTACCTTAATTTTCTAGACATTTTATAAGTAATATAGTTTTTAAATTATTTTTCTAGTATAAGTTAGTTCGTGTTAATTTTGAAGTGTATTATGGGCGTGGGACCCGCTAGTGCGGTAAGTGCGATAAAATTTTGACGACCAAGTTAAGTTTCGTAGTAAGGGATATTGTTGTACAAGGTGCTAGGAGCTAATTAGAGATTAGCTAGATAGATTAACCATTGAAGGAAAGAAGATAAGCTTGAAACCCTAAAAGGGTGCCACGTGTCGCAATTTGATTCGAAGAGGACTTGCCTAACTTTCTTTACCTTTACTAAAATAGCAATTTTGACCAAAATTATCCTCATTTTTGCTTCTTCTTGGCCGAACCTCATAGGGAGAGAAAAGAGAGAGAGCTTCATCTTGTATCTTCCATTTCTTGCTTGTATCTCCAAATCCAACCGATTAAATCTTGAATTTGTCCACAAAAGTGACTTGTTAAGGGAGTTTGAAGTGATTGGTGGAGTTATTTTGGTGGTGAAACCCCTAAGCTACTACCTTTCTTGAGGTGTCAAGGTACCTTGCTTGGAAACTCAATTTTTGTTTGCAAAAATGGTAAATTAGTGACTTGTGGTGGTTATATAGCTTATTTATGGATGATTTCATGAATTAAAGTGGAGTTAGCTAAATTTCTGATTTTATTAGGTATTTTTCTGTTTTATATGATGATTAATAGTTAGCCTTGGAATGATGGCTTGAATTGGTGTAGAATGAAGCTAGTATATGTTAATTGTGGTTAATTGCGGAAAATTTCAGTTTTTGCGGAAAATTCCAGCTTTAGGGTTTCAATTTGGGGGTTTTCTTGTGAATGATCTTGGAGCTATTAATTGGCTCAAATTGAAGGGTATTGTGGCCCTAATTAGATGTGTTTTATTGCCTATGAATTGTATGTACAATTGTGGTTGGTTTGAGATGAAATTTGGTGTTGCTTGTAGGATGGAAAAGTATGGAATTTAAGGGGTAATGCTGTCCAATTTTCTAGGCCGTTGGGTTCCTTTAAGTTGAGTTGTATTTTGGTAGAAATGAAGGGTTTTGGGGTCATTCTTGCCCTAGGACCAACTATTACCTTTTTACTCAAAAGTTACATTTTATCTCTTTGCATTCGTAGTCCATTTGAATAGGCATTCGACTAGTAGTCGAGCCTCACTTGTGCACTCCGTTTACTGGGTTTGTGAATGCGGAAACCCTAATTTTCTTGTCTTAGTTATTCTAGGATTTCTCGGTGATTAAAGCCCTACTTTGGGTGAAGACTTTTTACTTGAATTGGTGAGTGTACCACTCCCTTAAATTGGTGCTTATCTGATTTGTCTGTACTTGCAATTTGCAACCTGATTACCTGTGACTTTTGTGTACATTGTATAAAACGAGGGTGTACTTTATCACACTCGTTTTCTGGCCTGTGTGACTTGTTTCCTGTTTACACTTGAATTTGTTACTTGTACTTGATGTAATGTCGTTTGGACGCGTATCCAACGACCTTCCTGCGCCTGTTAAATTTGATTCGAGCCAGCAAGGGCTTGGTCGAGGAGATTAACGATCCATGGGTGCCTGTTCTTAGGAAATCTTTGGGTATTGGAGACTCTGGATTTCCAGTATACTCGAGTATTACCATTCCTGTTCCTGTTTGGCGTTCGGGCTCGGTAAGGGGTATGTTTGGTGATCGGGATTTGGCGTTCTAAGAGGGGTCTACGGACATGATGGTTTCGTTAAACGTTGACGTAGGGTCAACGAGATTGGATCAAGTACTGCAATGGGAATTTGGCTCCCGAGAGCCACCTGTATCCTTTCCAATCAAGATGTTTATTTATTTCTTATTTGCCGTGTCTACTTGAGTAAATGAAAGTCAATCCCCATGGTTCATGATTGCTCGTATTTTGGGTACCTCATTGAGCGTATGCTCACCCCCCCTTCCTTCACTTTTGTTTTCCTTACAGGATTCAACTTGTTGGAAATCATGATTTTGAAGAAGAGAGTAGAGTTAGTGATAGACATCTCTTTTGATTTTGCTCCTCTATATAAGAAACCCTAATTGTACTTTGAGCAAGTATTTTTCCTTTGACTTGTAAAGTTCCAACGTATGTACATAAGTAATTATTCCTGTTTTCTTCGTATACTTATTGAGAAATGTGTGCTCTATGGGTTTACGTGAACCTTTCTTGTACACGTTGGATAGTCGGGCGAGTTCGGAACTGGATTGAGGAAAAGAAAATTTTGGCGGGAACTGTTCAGGGGAATCCGGCCAGTTCTTGGCCGGATTGACTAGGGTTTTTGAAAAATTTTCATCAAGCTACTGCCTCCAATCTGGCCAGGAATCCGGCCGGATTGTGACGTGGCAGTCACTGTTAATTTTTTTTTCATTTTGTTTTCGTCCTTTGATCTTCGTTGTGCGTAAATCATTGATCACAGTGTTATCGATTAGTACCGTTTGGCCTTTGTGTTTTTTTTTGGGTTTGGTAAGTTCCGATCTAGGGCTTGTGTGTTTTGACTTCGCAGTTCTGGCGAGAGTTGGGCAGGCGGTCCACCAAACCCTTTGGTTCGCCTTAGGGGAAGGTGGGGCTATCACATTTTTATGTGTGTAATTACATGTTTTTGAATGATTTTTCTTTTAGTTATTTATTTTATTTGTTTTGAATTTCATATATTTTATTTAATTTTGATGATTATTTGCAAGGCATTTAAATGTCAAATTGTAATAGATAGGGGGTTCAAGACATGTATTTAGATAGATTATGTAATAGATATGTTTTAATTTTTGCCAAAAAATGTATTTAGTTAGATAAATGTAATAGTTAGGGTATTATTTTATTCCTTCCCCCCATAGATTGCAGTTAGGTCCCCAAATGTAATAGTTAGGTCTCTATTTTCTTTTATTTGTTTGTATGCTTGCATGCTTGCATGCTTGTGTGTTTACTTGTTTACTCGCTTTCTTAAGGTCGTTGCATCTAGATATCATGCTTATGTGTTATGTGTTTACAAGACACCTATAATCGTTTGGCTAAGATGGCCCAATAATTAAGAGCGGGAGGTGGAAAGGATCATGGCCCAGAGGATCCTAGTGTTGGGAATGAAGTTGAACGTGTTAGGGAACGGGAACCATCTAGTCCCAATTAATCTAGTGAAGCACTACTTGTGATCTTTTGTAGTGGGACGATGGGAGTAGAATTTAAGAGTTTGTGCCTTGGAGATGAATGTACTTTTGATAATCACCTGTTCACTTTTGTTTAGACTTTGACTTGGTGTGAACTTTACTTGACTATAACTTGTGTTATGATTTAATGAACTTTAATTTGTGTTTACTTGTATGGTGATAATGTTATTTGTGCAAGTGATTTCATTTTTCTTTAAATGTTGTTACTGGTATGTGTGTGTATTTCAATTATGGCTTAGTGTGAGGACCCGCAAAATTTCCTTATTTTATATTCTTTTATTTTATTTTTCGTGTGCCTTTTTTTTTATATACCTTACCCTACTATATTAATTTACCAGGGATTTTCTATAAGAAAGTACAGTTTTTAAATTATATTTCGAGTATAAGCTAGTTTAAGGGACATTAGTAGTGTATATTGTACATGGGACCCGTTAAGGCGTTAAGTGCGATAAATTTTGACCACTAGTTGGAGTTTTGTGTTAAGTGATATTATTTTACAAGGTGCTAGAATATAATTAGAGGTTAGCTAGATAGATTAACCATTGGAAGAAAGAAGATAAGCTTGAATCCTAAAAGACGCCACATGTCGCGACCCTATTCGAAGTTGGACTTGACCCAACCTTTCTTCACTTTACTAAAATTCAAAATTTGACCCAAAATCTCATCACTTTCTTAGCTCTCTTGGCCGAAACTTTGAGGAAGAAAAGGAGAGAAAAATTTCATCTTGCACTTCAATTTCCAAGCTCAATCTTGAATTCTAACCATAAATTTTGCAAATCACTCCATAAAAGTGCTAGCCAAAGTAGTTTCCAAGGTGGTTGTGGAGTAATTTTGGGAGGAAGAAGCCTAAGCCACCATTTTTCTTGAGGTCCCAAGGTAACTTGCTAAGGAAATCCCTCTTTGTTCTTAATAATTCCAAATTTGTGGCTTAAGGTTGTAGTTTTGGTAGTTTTATGAGAATATTTCATGGTTTGAAGTAGTTTAGTGGTAAATTTCAGTTTTATGGTGAAAATTCTGGTCACATGTGATGCTTGATGCTTGAGGGTTGTTCATGTTTTGATAGCTTTGTTATATGAATTATTGAGGTATTATGTGTTAGATGGACTTGCCTAAAGAAATTTTCAGTTGGTGTGCCTAAATTTCAGATTGGGGTTTTTAATTTTGAGCATGATTAGGGTTAGTTTTAGAGCTACTAATTGGTTGTAATTGAAGGGTGTTGTGACCCTAATTAAGTGTGTTAAATGGTTTATGATTTGAATGTGAAAGTGTGGCTGAATTGAGGTGAGATTGGGTGGATGTTAGGTTGGAAAAGTAAAGAGAAACAAGGGAAGTGCTGCTGAAATTTCGTAGGACCCTTGAGCAGTTTTGGGAAATTTGCTATATCTTGTCATAGAAATATCGGAATTAAGTTCTGTTTGTTGCGTTTTCAACTAGAGTTATAGAGCTACAAGCCGTGAAAATTTCAGACCCTAGTTGTGTCTGTGTGATTTATGGTGATTTTCCAAAGCTGACTGAAATTACCTACCTGTTCTTTCTTTTACTGGATGAAGCTGCGACCTGGGGCTCGAATTCGACCAACTTGTGATCTGAATCTTATAAATGTGTCTTCTAAGAAATTGTACCCCTTTGAGTCTATTTTCCGACGGTGTAAATTTTATCAATTTTGGACTTAAGAATCATGAGATATGATTTTTCAAATGGTGGTGCGCAAAACTGGAAAATCCTGTTTTCCTAGAATTATTCTTACTTTCATTTTACACCTTAAGTTCGGAGTTAGTAGATCATTGTAGGTATGGTTTTGGGTAGAAGCAAAGGGTTTTTGCATCGTTCATGTCTTTAGGACCAACTACTACTTTTTCACTCCAAAACTATACTTTTGTATTGCTTTGGTAATTTACTTGGTTAGGCATATGACTCGTAATCGAGTCTCAATTGTTTTACCTTGGTGGTTTAGGACGTGCCGGTGATCCAAGTACTTCGAGAGGAAACATTTGAAGTTGTTTGTTTAAACTGGTGAGTGTACTACTCCCTTAAATTGGTGTTTATCTGATTTATCTGTACTTGCAATTTGCAACCTGATTATTTGAGACTTCTGTATACTTTGTATGAAACGAGGGTGTACTTTATCACACTCGTTTCTCTCATCTGTTTATTCTAGTTCCGCTATACTGTATAAGTCTGTATTTGTTCTCTATATCTGTTATCTGTATCTGTTATCTGTATTTGTTGATGTCGTTTGGAGGGTTGAGTCCAACGACCATTCTATGACCTTTGAGCTCAAGACCAAGGGCTAGTTACTCGAGTCGAGTCGGCAAGGGCCTGGTCGATTAGATAAACGAACCACGGTAGTCCATTTCTAGGAAATCTTTGGGTATTGGAGACTCTGGATTTCCGGTATACTCGAGTATTACCAACCACTGTTACTGTTGAGGAGTTCGGGCCCGGTGAGGGGGATGTTTGGTGGACGGAATTGGCGTAAAGTGGTGCTCTACTGGACGGGTTACTTTATTTGAAAGTTGACGGAGTGTCAACTACTATTTGATCAAGCTCCGGTGAAGCAATGAGAATTTTGGCTCCTGAGAGCCACCTGTATCCTTTCCATTTGAAGTGTTTATTTATTTCCCTATCTGGTGTGTACAACTGCATGATTGATACGTGAAATGCCATGATTCGTGACTACTTGTACTGTTGGTGCCTCATTGAGCGTAAGCTCACCCCCTTCCCGTTATCTTTGTTTTCCTTACAGGGAACAACACTTTTGAACCGTGATTTTGAAGAAAGGGTCGAACTAGTGTAAATGTTCTTTTGTTACGCTCTTTTGTAACCAAAACCCTAATTGCTTTTAATCAAGTATCACGTTTTGATTTGTAAAGTTTTCTATGTATGTATATAAGTGTTTAATCATGTACATTAAGTGTATTCGTTTGAGATGGTACCTTTGGACTTGTTGAGATGCTACTTGTAACCATTGGACGATCGGACGAGCGTGGCGTTTGAGCAAGGAAAAGAGAATTTCTAGCGGGAACTGTTCATCGGAATCTGATCGAGTATCCGGCCAGTTCTTGGCCAGATATATGGCCGGATTTGCAAGGGATTTTGGAGGTTTGTGGTTGAGCTACTGCCTCCAATCCGGCCAGGCATCCGACCGGATTGTGATGTGGCAGTCACTGTCATTTTCAGTTTCATTTTCGTTTTTCGTTATCGTGGTCGTTGACACATTTAATCGTTGTATTATCATTCGGAACGTTTTAGTTGTGTGTGATCGGTTTAGTAGTCTCCGATTGTTTGTTTTCTTTGGGTTCTATCGCGCGTAATCTAGGGTTTGTGTGATTCGACTCCGTAGTCCTGGCGAGAGCTAGGCAGGCGGTCCGCCAAACCCTCTGGTTCGCCTTAGGGGAAGGTGGGGCTGTCACACTTAGTGTGAGGTTTATGCATATGCGTATAGATTAGCTGTGAACATGGAAACTAGAGGACAACGAAAGGGACGTCAAACTAGACAACCCCGAAATCAAAGAGTAGATAATGGGTCTGATATTGATCAAAACGCCGAGCCAAGGGCTGGGAGGGAAGGAGATGACCAAATTGGATTAGTTTTGACTCGCATGACGGATGTACTAGAGCTTCTGGTAGCTCAACAGGGCCAGGAGGTTGGACAAGGAAACCAACGTGGAAACCAAGAGATAGGGGAGGATCGAGCTTTGGAGCGGTTTCAGAAATTCTTTCCGCCCAAATTTTCTGGAGGACCTGACCCAGAAGTGGCTGAGAATTGGTTAGAGAATATAAGGAGTATATTCGATGCCTTGGACTACACAGAGGAAAGACAAGTCACTTTGCTGTATTTCAACTTGAAGGAGCAGCCCGAGCCTGGTGGAATGTTATAAGAAACAAGTGGGAAAGGGATCAAACTTCAAGGACTTGGATAAACTTTGTGTGAGAGTTTAATGAGAAATTCCTTCCTCCACTAGTCCAAGAAAAGAGAGAAGACGATTTCATAAAGCTTCGTCAAGAAACTTTGAGTGTAGCTGAGTATGAAACCCGATTCACGAAATTAGCTACATATGCTCCAGAATTGGTGGCTATGGAACGGAAGAGAATAAGACGGTTTATCCAAGGATTAAATTTAGAAATCCAAGATGCCCTTGCCGCAGCACAGATTGAAACATTTAGTGACGCTCTCGAGAAAGCGTAAAGGGTGGAAAGTACAAAATCCTAACTGAGAGCCTTTCAAGCGAGGAAAAGAGATGCATTTGATAGTAGACTAAGAGAAATTGGACCACCACCCAAAGTTAGAAAAGGAATGGATGGAATAAGACTATCACTTCCTTTACCACTCATGATAAAGGAATCAGAAGGGGCTACGTCACGAAGAGCTCCAGTAGGACAGATACAATCAAAGAAAACCTCGCAAGCAAGTCAAGTCACAATGCCTCGTCCGACCTGTGGATATTGTGGAAGGACGAATCATACCGAAGAAAACTGCTGGCTAAAGGGGCGAAAGTGTATGGGATGTGGGAGCACCAACCATAAGGTTCACGACTGTCCAAGGCGGTATCCACGAGAAACTACTACTTCACAAGGAAATAGAACTATCCCTCGACAAGTCAATGGAGGAGGAAACCGACCAGTGGCATCTGCAAGAACATATGAAATGATCACACAACAAGGTTCAGGGTTATCTGAGGTTACGGAAGGTATGAATTTCGAGGACGAAATTCTTTTTAAGGAGGGAAGGTTGTGAGGACTCGAATTTTCTTATTTTTATTTTATTTTTCTGGCTTAATTAATTATTTACTCACCTGTTTTCTCTGAATAATTTATTTCAATCATTTAAAACTTATTTACATGGAATAATGTCTCAATTATGTTTTTAACACGTCTCGTTAGTAAAACTGATTTTTCTAGGGCTCGTTTAGCGAGAAATAAGAAGTACACGTTTTTCGAGGCTATGTTCGATCCGAGAGTACATTAGTCTTGGAGAATTAGGAATGATCAATAGTAGATTAAGGAAAGTTAATTGAGAGATTAGATGTGAGTAAGTTAAAATTAAGTCTATACTGTGCGCGCGTCGAAAGTTTTCCGAAAGACGCGCTGGTACAAATTAATTGGAAATTTGAGGAATTAATACTAGACTCATGTGAGGACTCATGTGTTAGTCTTAAAATAAGTATTTTTATGATTAATTACCCAAGTGTTAGTTAGTTATACTATCATTACAAGAATTTCTTAGAAATTTCGCTTTATCGAGCACAAGTTGGAAGTTCGCGTTTTCGCGCGCGCGACCAATTGGAAGATTTTAGAAATTATTGTTAGACTACTAAGAGTGAATAATAATAGTGTTAAAGGAAGTGCATTAGAGGTTTAGTGCACAAGTGAAATAAATCCGAGAGGAATCGACCACGAAACGCGCGCGTACGCGCACTATTCATAGTTGACTTTTAGAGCATTGTTGGCCAACATTCTTAAGCTTCCTCAAGAAGCTTTTGCAGCTGCAACAACTCTCTCTTTCTCACTCAAACAGCCGTGTATCACCTTGGAGAAGAAGACCAAAAATTTTCTTCATTTCACCTCACTTTCTTGCACCAAATCACCTCAAATTCACACTACACCTTGCAAATAACTTGGAGATCATCTTGGGCTAGGAGAAGAGCTTCATTCTCACGGTTTTCTTGAGCTTAAAGGGACCAAAAATTTCTGGTTTAAGATCATCTAGGAGGTAATGATCATCTAACCCTTAGATCTTGGCTTTTGTGAGTTGATTTGCACTTGGAAGCTTATAGATTCATGTGGGTACCTCTATATTGTTGTAGATCTTGTGAGTGGGCTCTATGAAATCCCACAATGGACTTTATGAACTGATGTGATGATATTGAGTGTTGTTTATGTTGAATTAGTGGTTAAACTAGTGATTATAAGTTGAATGGTGAAAAGAAAACTCAAAGGAAACAAAAGGAAGAAAAGTGCCGGTTCTGCCCCTGCTTTGCCGCACCTGTTGGTGCAAAATTTTGTGGTCCAATTGACTTTTTTTAGATGTAGATATGTTGTATAGGTTGTGTGGAAAGTTTCCAACAAAAATCAGTTGATTTGGTTGGCCAAAAGTTGAGATTTCGAAATTTTTTACACCTGGAAAACATGTCCAGAGTTGTTCTGGCAGCGAATTTTAAATGACCATAACTGTTTTCTCTGACCTCAAAATCGAGTGTCTTTTGCGGCATTTGAAACTAGACACTTTCAGTTTTCCAACGGTATAAAATGTACCCCCTGATTCGACCTGAGTGAACCGTACCAATTGTTCAAAGTTGACTGTCCTGTTTCGTTACTCTGTTAGAGGGTCAATGAGATGCTGGAACTTGTGGCTGAAATTTGAGTTAGCTATGGACATAATCTTAAAACTATTTCTTCTGAGAAACTGTAGCCCTATGAGTACAGTTTCCAACTCCACCAATCAAGCTCAATTCCAAGTTGAATTGAGTGAGTTATGGCTGAATTACGAAACTGTCTCAGTGAAAGAAAACCCTAATTCTGGGCTGATTTGTGGCTAATCTTGATTTGGGACTTGTTATTTCGAAATTCTTTGATACGAACCCAACCATGATTGGAAGAACTCGTATACCAACAATAGGATCTAGACAATCAATCCCCAAGGCTTGGATTGCGGAACCCTAAACCCCCTTAGAATCCCTTGGATGAGAACTAAGATTGAATCTTAACCCTCAAGAAAAGATTAAAGGAACTTATGGTTATTGGTAGAACAGCGCCACGAGCAAGTGTGATTCTTGCTTGATAAGCCACGAAGAACACTCAGAACAAATTCTAAGATATTCAAAGTTAACCGAAGCTAAGAGAATACTCTTAAAACTGAAATTTGATTAATGAATATTCAATGATAACAAACTCGGCCAGCCTTGTATTTATAGGCTTTGGTATCCCTAAACCTAACTAGGAATGGAAAACGTTATTAACTCCTAACCCTAACTTACTAAGGAAATTAACAAACGAATGGAACTTGCTAAATTCGGCTCTTATAGACAAGGGCTGGTCGGCTAAGGCCCAACATGGACTGCCAATCCTTATTCTCAAGCCTACATTAGACTCTCAACTTAGCAATGAGGCCTATCAAGCAATCCGTGCTTTCTTTAGTCAACCGTGGCTTCGCCAAGGACTTGGAGTAGGCTCACCATTGTGTGATTATCCTCTTGAATCCTTCCAATGCATGTATGAACAATTTGGAGAAATGTTTGTGTGAGAACTCGTAAATTTTCTTATTTTAAACTCCAAATTCTAGCTTATTTAATTATTTATTTGGCCAAATATTCCGAATATTATTTTCTAGCCTTCTTAACCCTAATTACATTGAATTATGACTTGATCATATTTTTAAAGTGACTCGTTTCAAAAATTAATTTCTGAAAGCTCGTTAAGTGTGAATAGTGACTGCGCGTTTGGAAAATAATAATCGATTCGAGGATACAATGAGTTTGGAAAATTGGAGACTTGTACATTTGCCCTAAAGTGGTTAATTTTAAGTTTAAATACTCAAGTGATAGTTAGTTGTACTATCGTTATAAGAATTTCTTAGAGATCTCGCCTTATCGCGCGCAAATAGGAAGTTCGCGTTTTCGCGCCCGCGACTAATTGGAAGACTCTAGAAATTATTTCTAGACTATTAAGAGTGGATAATATTAGTATGAATATAAGTGTACTAGAGGTTTAGTGCACAAGTGAAACGAACTCGAGAGAAATCGAGCACAAAACGCGCGCGTGCACGCGCGGGGAGAGAGTTGACTTTTGAGCATAAAGCCACCAATCACTAAGCTTCCTTAAGAAGCTACACACTCTCTCTCTTGCTCTCAAGAACAGCCGGCCAAGAAGAAGAAAAACAAACCCAAAGTTCCACAAATTCTCTCCTCATTTCTTCATCAAATCTTCTCCATTTCACCTCAAAATTTAACCACACTTAGCTAACAACTTGGTGAACAACTTAAGCTACAAAAGGAGCCTCATTTCCACGGTTTTGCTGAGCTTGAGGTGACCGAAAATTTCTGTTAGAACCATCAACCAAGGTATTTAACGATCAACCTTGAAAATCTTCGTTCATGGAAGTAGTATTGCACGTATATACTCGTATGATCATATGGGTAGCTTGGATTATGTTGGAAATTGTTGTGTGGGCTCTATGAATTCCCACTATGACTTGTTGGGCTGATTTGATGAGTTTTAATGTTGTTAATGTTGGTTTAGTGCTTATATTGGTAGAATTAAGTGAGTTTATGAAGGATAGTTCAAAGGAAATGAAAGGAGAAATTTTTCCGATTCTGCCCTTATGTTGTCCGTGGCCTTTAGGGCGAATTTTTGTGGATCTAATGGCTTATTTATGATGCTTATATGTTGTAAGAGATGTGTAGAAAGTTTCATCAAAAAATTCCATGAATTGGTTGGCCAAATGTTGAATTTTCGTAAGACAGCAAATCTGGAAAATTTTCACGTCACTGCCCTGGCAGTGTTCTTGTTTCGGCCATATCGTTTTGCTCCGACGTCGAAATTGAGTGTCGTTTGCGGCACTGGAAACTAGACATTCTCAGATTTCCAAAGGTATAAACTTCATGTTCTGATTCCACCTGAGTGATCCGTAATAGCCTTGTAAAGTTGACTGTCCTCTCTCACGTTTTCACAGAGAGCCCTGTTCTGAGCAGCAATTTGATGCTCGAATATAAGCTAGTTGTGGACTTATTTTGAGAACGATTTCTTCTAAGAGATTGTAGCCTTAGGAATCTAGTTTTCAAAGCCACTAACCATGCTCAATTCCGAGTTGAATTGAGTGACTTGTGGCCAAAGTTTGGAACTGACTCAGAGGTCGAAAACCCTCTTTTTGGGCTAGTTGATGCCTTAGCTTTGATTGGGACTTGTTATTTCGAATTTCTTGGTGTTAATCACCTACCAAATGCAACTTGGATGTTTATTAGACTTTGTTTTCACAAATGAATCATGTTTGAGAAAGTCCATTGGCCGAATGTTTGGAAAAGAGAAAAACCAAAGCACAAGGCAGATTGCCTTGGAAATTTTGGAAACTTTAGTGGCTTCGTTCACTAGGTTCCCGGATGAATTTTTTCCATGAAATTTGATAGAGGGATAGACATCATATGGTAGTATTATACTACCAAATTTGGTGCCATTCCGAGTCCATTTCGATACCCAACTAGAGTCACAAAGTTCCAGCTTTAAATCTGGAAATTTGTCCAGTGAACCTCATTTCTCACCAACTTTGAACCGCTATATCTTGGTACTCAAATCTCCGATTCTTGTTCCGTTTGTTGGATTTTAAACCTTGTTTGCAATTCTAATTGAGTTCCGAATTTCAGAGGTTAGATCGAATTCTGTGATTTTTGCCGAATTTTCAAAGTTGGCGAAAAACCAACCTCAAAACTGTCTCGCAAGTTAAAATAGCAACTTTGAGCCGAGTTTTGGATATCTTCCATTTGGAATCTTGGAAAAGTGTTTTCTAGGAACTTTTAGTACTTTGGAAGTAGTTTCCAACGGTACCAAGTTTTCCAATTTTGGACTTGTAATGATTGAGATATGATTTTCCCAAGAATGCCCCAACAATCGAAAATTTTGGCCATTTGAAAAGAATCCGCGTGGGAAAACTATTCACCAGAATCCGACCGTGAATCCGGCCAGTTCTTGGCAGGATAGTTGGCCGGATTGGTGTTGAGTTTTGAAAAAAAATTTGGATCCTCACTGCCTTGAATCCGGCTGGCAATCCGGCCGGATTGTGACGTGTCAGGACTCCGTTCAACTTCAATCATTCGTTTTGAAAAGGATTTACATGATTTCATGCCTACTTGTTTTCATCCAATGATATAAAGGATAAAAATTTGATTTTTCCTAAGTTTTAAAGCCCTCGTTGAGCTTCGAATTTTCAAAGGAAAAATTAGGCTCATTTTCGAGATACTTTCTAGATTATTCGAGCGTGCGACCCCCCTCCCCGGTAGTAATTGGGGTTTATAAGTAATTGTTCACTATTATTTGCTCAGGCTCGTACGAGGACCTTCAAGAGGATCCCACGGTGAACGCTTGAACTTCTAGTGACATTTCTTCTTGCTTACTTGGTGAGTGTCAAGTGCATATGTCTACTTGACCTCATGTAAACTTGATACATGCTTCAATTGATATCCATGACTTAAGATTTTGAAAATGGAGTCGAGTGTGTACTTTATCGCACTCGTTCTCATTTGAAATGAATAACTCATGTCTGAAATGCTGGAATATACCAAATGCTTGAATTACCAAATGCCTGGAAATATCAAATGTTTGAATGATATGAATTTGTATGCTATGGCTGCATACGTCGCTGGAGTGAATCTCCTCGACATCCAAATGATACATGGGGACGTCCAAACTCATAGGCCGACCTTGGGACTCGAGCCGGCATGGGCTTGGTCGGGAACCTCGGTGAGCCATGAGAATTACATGATAAGCTTGACCTATTGGAGAGGTCTCGCTTGGCATACTCGTGGAGTATCGCTTTACAAATGTCGCTCGAGCCCGGTGCAGAGTACGGTGGACGGATAAGAAGTAAGTGGAGATCTACGGATTTGAAATACCGACCTGGTTGAGGGAGAGTCATCGCGGGAAGGTATACGAATGATCTTGGCAAAGCAAGTGGAATTTAGCTGCTGAGAGCTACTATATCCTTGAATTGTTTCTGTTTACATATTATTGCTCGAATTACTAAATTCTTGTATATTACTGCTTTATTCGCTCAATGGGATTGTTATCTGGACAATGTACTTGCATGTGTGTTTCTTGACCTCACGAGCGTTTTGCTCACTCTTTAGATTTTTTTTCCTTAACAGGAATGGATTGGAGTGAACTCGAAGAAAACCCCCTTGTGATGTACTTTTGTATTAGGGTTTTTAATGTACTTGGCTAGACTTTGGATTGCTGTATAAGTTGGGATTGGATGTAACTTTTGGGACTCGAATGTAAGATTTGGGTGACTGATGCATTTTGTACTTATGGTATACTATTGAATATTGGCTATGGAAGCGACTTTATTCCTTCGGCTCGTGTTGTTGGTTCTTTATAGTTAATCTTGAATTGTATTGCCTTGAGTCCTGACGAGAGCTGGGCAGGCGCCCCGCGGATACCCTCTGGTTCGCCTTAGGGAGAAGTGGGGGCGTCACAGTTGGTATCAGAGCACTAGGTTAGAGATCTATATGGGAGACCTATTAGATACTTTACCTTTAAGATTTGAGACAGAATGACTTGGTGATATTTCAAGTGATACTTGGGCAAGTTAGTGGTTAAGTTAGGCATGCCGTAAGAGACATTCATACAAGTTAATGACTAAATTTCTAACCCGAAAAGTGTAATTGTTTTGCAGGGATGGAAAATGGAAATGGAGACCCAGCAGCTAATGGTAATGGCCACATAGAGCCTCTTAGACCCATCTTCTACCGAGCTCTTGGTGGAGGAGCTCGAGCGCGTTATACACCCGCTACTAGATATCCCCGATGCCCGTGTAGGTTGACTTTTGCCTACCCGAACTATCTGGTGCTAGCCTTGGATGACGAGCGTCGTCAGTTGGTGACTGCCAACCTAGATTTGCAGGCTGAGGTGGATGAGCTTAGACAGATGGTAGGAGCTCAGGGTGAGAGGATTGTCGAGCTTGAGGAGGTGATAGAGGGCGAGGTGGCTACTGCTGCCGTTACTCGTGAGGAGCTCCAGAGTACTAGGGCTCGACTCACTAGGTTAGGTCAGGAGGTCCGTGATCGGGCTTCCGGGATCTTAGCTGATGCCACTAGGCTAGTGGACGAGGTGATGGATGTAGTCCCGACCTCTGATGAGGAGGAAGATCCGGAGGAGGATCCTGAGGAGGAGATTCCGCCCGGTAGTCCTACTGTGAACTAGGGCCCTAGTGATTGACCCTCTTTTGACTATTTTGACCCTTTTGACGGATGTAGCTAGGTTAGCTGGGGTGATGCGAGTGTTGAGACCATTGTATTTTGTATGACTGTGTGGCCTTCTTTTGAGGCGCTTGTTTTTACTTTAGTCTTGCATGACTAAAAGTACTCTTATGGCACTTACGTGCTATATTTTTGTGATTGCCCCCTTACTTGCTAACTGTATGAACTTGAAGTATTAATGAATGTAAATTATTGTTATTTCCAATGTTTCCCGCTTGGTTCTTGTTTTTGATTTTTCTTGCATAATTGATTTATTTCTTGCACTAGGCACGTCTAGAGTAATGGAAGGATTAAGACTTGTTCGAGGCCGTGGGTGAGGGAATAGACAAGCCCAACCTCATGGGGATGACCAGGGATCGGCAACTGGACCGACCCAGGGACAGGAAAATGTAGAGGGAAATCAAGTGGCTACTGCCATTAATAGGATGACTGACATCCTAGAACGCTTAGCGGATAGACAAGGTCCTAGACCGCTCAACCAACCTGGGGGAGAGGATAGAGCCTTAGAGAGGTTCTTGAAGTTTAACCCGCCTAAGTTTACTGGTGAACCCGATCCTGAGGTAGCAGAGAATTGGTTGGAGAGAATGACTTATATATTTGCTGCCTTAGATTATACTGAGGATAGGCAAGTAAATTTTGCTGCATTCCAATTTGAAGGAGTAGCACGTGCTTGGTGGGACCTGATAAGAGGAAAGTGGGAAAGAACCCAAACCCCTTGGATTTGGGAGAACTTCACAAGGGAATTTAATGAGAAATTTCTTCCACCCTTAATCCAAGAAAAGAGGGAGAATGAATTCATTAAGTTGATACAAGGGACCCTTAGTGTAGCGGAGTATGAAGGGAAATTCACTAACCATTCCAAATATGCCCCTGAATTGGTGATAAATGAGCGAAAACGGATAAGGCGATTTATACAAGGGCTTAATGTGGAAATTCAGGAGGGCTTGGCCGCAACCCAAATCTCTACATTTACTGAGGCTTTAGAGAAAGTGCAAAGGGTTGAAAGTGCAAGAACGCAAGTGAGAGATTTTCACAATAGGAAGAGGAATTTTTCTAGTCGTACTTCTGGACAAACTAGTAAGAATGTTCAGCCTTCCAAGACTAGGAGAGGAATGGGAGGAATAAGGACTTCTGGAGTTTCGAGGGGAGCTTTATCTAGAGGAGGTCGTAGTGGGACGACCCGAGCTAAGGGAGAGCCATCTACTGGTTCGGCTGTGACCCCTCAAGTCACTTGTGGGTACTGTGGAAAACCCAATCACTCTGAGAATGATTGTTGGAGGAAATCTGAGAAGTGTTTGGCGTGTGGTAGTATTGAGTACCAACTCGCGAACTGTCCAAACAAAATGAAGATGGGAGGTAACATTCAGATACCCGAAAAGTCAACCTCTAAGCAGACCAGTGCCGAAGGAAGTCGACCGAAAGTGCCGGCTAGGGTTTATGCACTGGACTATCAACAGGTTCCTGAGGCGACTGAGGTGGTTGAAGGTACAATTCCAATTTTTCACCTTTAGCTAGGGTTTTAATTGATCCAGGTGCGACGCACTCTTTTGTAAACCCTAAATTCATGAAAGGGATAGACTTGAAGCCAATTAAGTTACCGTATGACTTGGAGGTTAAAACACCTACTGGGGACCAAAGTCTAGTCGCTAACTTAATGTATGGAGATTGTGAAATTTGGGTTGGAGAACGAAAATTATTGGCCGATTTGATAGGTTTGGCGATTAAAGGATATGATGCGATCCTAGGAATGGATTGGCTAACCCGTTATAATGCCCAATTGAACTGCAGAACAAAGATAGTAGAATTATGCATTCCGGGAGAGGCAACCTTGAAACTAGACATACGGGGTAGATTAGCTTCATCTGCACTTATTTCAGGAATCCGAGCTAGAAAAATGTTAAGTAAAGGAGCTCAGGGATATTTGGCTTTTCTAATCAACACCCCTAGTGATAAGGTGAGATTGGAGGACATGCCTGTAGTAAAAGATTAGCCGGATGTTTTTCCTGAGGAATTAGAATCTTTACTCCCGGAAAGGGAAATAACCTTTAAGATTGATGTGGTTCCGGGAGTAGCATCTATCTCTAAGACGCCATATCGGATGGCTCCAGCCGAATTGAAAGAATTGAAATTACAATTGCAGGACTTGTTGGAACGGAGTTTTATAAGGGAAAGTGATTCACCTTGGGGAGCCCCAGTCTTATTTGTTAAGAAGAAAGATGGGAGTCTGAGGTTGTGTATAGACTACCGAGACTTGAATGATGTTACCATCAAGAATAAGTACCCGTTGCCCCACATTGATGAATTGTTTGACCAATTGCAAGGAGCAGTAGTATTCTCCAAGTTGGATTTGAGACAGGGTTATTATCAATTGAGGATTTTGGAGAAAGATATACCCAAAACTGCTTTTAACTCGAGGTATGGACACTTTGAGTTTGCAGTAATGCCATTTGGATTAACGAATGCACCTGCTGCTTTTATGGATCTAATGCATAGGGTTTTTAAGCCTTATTTGGATCAATTCGTGGTAGTATTCATTGATGATATATTGGTGTATTCTAAGACCGTGGAGGATCATGAGAAACACTTGAGGATTGTTTTGCAAACCTTGAGGGAACACCAATTGTATGCTAAGTTTAGCAAGTGTGAGTTTTGGTTAAAAGAAGTGACTTTCTGGGGCACATAATTTCTAAGGATGGGATAAAAGTGGATCCAGCCAAAGTTGAAGCTGTTTCGAAGTGGAAACGACCGGAAAACCCTACTGAGGTTCGAAGTTTCATTGGACTAGCAGGGTATTACCGGAGATTTATCCAAGATTTTTCTAGAATTGCTGGACCCATGACTGAATTGACCAAGAAAAATGAAAAGTTTATTTGGAGTCCTAAGTGTGAAGAGAGTTTTCAGGAGTTGAAAAGTCGTTTGACTATGGCACCTGTGTTAGCTCTACCGAATGGGAAGGATAGTTTTGTAGTCTACACAGATGCATCTAAAGAAGGCTTGGGATGTGTTTTAATGCAAAATGGCAAAGTAATAGCTTATGCATCTAGGAAATTGAAACCGCATGAAGGAAATTATCCGACTCATGATTTGGAGTTAGCAGCTGTAGTGTTTGCTTTGAAGAAATGGAGACATTACCTGTATGGAGTGATATTCGAGGTTCTTACTGATCACAAGAGCCTTAAGTATTTGTTTTCTTAGAAGGAATCGAATTTGAGGCAGCGTAGATGGATGGAATTTTTGGAGGACTATGATTGCACGATAAGTACCATCCAGGGAAAGCCAACGTAGTGGCCGATGCTTTGAGTCGTCAAGTACAAGTGGCCGGATTGATGATTAAGGAATTACACTTGTTGGAGGAAATTAGTTATTGGAGTCCTAGACTTGAACCAAGAAAAGTAATTTTAGGAAAATATTGTAGTGAATTTCATTTTGTTGGAACGTATCAAGGAATCTCAAGAAAAGGACCCTGAAGTGCAAAAATGAGTGGAAAAAGTCGAAAATGGAGAAAAGTTGGGTTTTAACCTGGGATCAAATGGTATTTTGAGGTTTCAAAATCGAATAGTGGTGCCAAAAGATGAAGGGCTCAAAAAGGAAATTTTGGAAGAGGCACACCGATCGAAATTTACGGTACATCCAGGAGGGAATAAGATGTACCAAGATTTGAAGAGTTTGTATTGGTGGGAGAGCATGAAAAAGGAAATTGCTCAATTTGTCCAAACTTGTTTGACTTGTCAACAAGTAAAAGCTGAACATCAGAGACCTGAGTGGAAGTGGGAGAATATCACTATGGATTTTGTATCAGGGTTACCAAGGACACAAAGAGGCCATGATGCTATTTGGGTGATAGTGGATAGACTGACTAAATCGGCTCATTTTCTGCCAATCAATATGAAATACCCATTGGAGAAATTAACTAAGTTGTACTTGGATGAGATTATCAGGTTACATGGGATACCTATGAGTATAGTGTCTGATAGAGATCCAAGATTTGTTTCAAGGTTCTGGCAAAAGATGCAAGAGGTGTTAGGAACCAAATTGAACTTTAGTACCACGTACCATTCCCAGACCAATGGACAATCGGAAAGGACGATTCAAACTCTTGAGAACATGTTGAGGACTTGTGTTTTGGATTTTGGGGAGAATTGGAGTAAATTTTTGACATTGGTGGAGTTTGCCTATAATAATAGTTTTCATTCTTCTATTCAAATGGCTCCGTATGAAGCATTGTACGGTCGGAAATGTAGATCCCCGATTTGTTGGGACGAAATAGGTGAACGTAAGATTTTAAACCCGACTGCAATACCTTGGATTGAGGAAGCTAATGAGAAAGTAAAGTTGGTACGCCAAAGGATCCAGACCGCTTAAAGTCGTCAGAAGAGTTACGCAGATCATCGGAGAAAGGACTTAGAATTTGCGGTTGGAGATCAAGTATTCCTTAAGATTACACCTTTGAAAGCAAGTTTAATGTCTGGGAAGGGAAAGAAGTTACAACCGAGGTTTGTAGGGCCTTTATAAGGTTATCCAACGTGTAGGAAATGTGGCCTATAAGTTGGAATTGCCACCGAGTTTATCTCGAATTCACAATGTGTTCCATGTGTCTATGATTAAGAAGTACCATCCAGACCCTTCTCACATTTTGCAACCGGAAAGCATTGAGATCGATGAGACCTTAACCTATGAGGAGAGACCGGTAAAGCTTCTGGATAGGAAGGTGAAGGAATTACGAAATAAGCGAATACAATTGGTAAAAGTTCTTTGGAGGAATCATGGAATTGAGGAAGCAACCTGGGAGATTGAAGAAGCAATTCGAGAAAAGTATCCAGACTAGTTCGCCAATCAAGGTAAATTTCGAGGACGAAATTTTCTTAAGGGGGAGAGGATGTGAGGACTCGTAAATTTTCTTATTTTAAACTCCAAATTCTAGTTTATTTAATTATTTATTTGGCCAAATATTCCGAATATTATTTTCTAGCCTTATTAACCCTAATTACATTGAATTATGACTTGCTCATATTTTTAAAGTGACTCGTTTCAAAAATTAATTTCTAAAAGCTCGTTAAGTGTGAATAGTGACTGCGCGTTTGGAAAATAATAATCGATCCGAGAATACAATGAGTTTGGAAAATTGGAGACTTGTACATTTGCCCTAAAGTGGTTAATTTTAAGTTTAAATACTCAAGTGATAGTTAGTTGTACTATCGTTATAAGAATTTCTTAGAGATCTCGCCTTATCGCACGCAAATAGGAAGTTCGCGTTTTCGCGCGCGCGACTAATTGGAAGACTCTAGAAATTATTTCTAGACTATTAAGAGTGGATAATATTAGTATGAATATAAGTGTACTAGAGGTTTAGTGCACAAGTGAAACGAACTCGAGAGAAATCGAGCACAAAACGCGCGCGTGCACGCGCGGGGAGAGAGTTGACTTTTGAGCATAAAGCCACCAATCACTAAGCTTCCTTAAGAAGCTACACACTCTCTCTCTTGCTCTCAAGAACAGCCGGCCAAGAAGAAGAAAAACAACCCAAAGTTCCACAAATTCTCTCCTCATTTCTTCATCAAATCTTCTCCATTTCACCTCAAAATTTAACCACACTTAGCTAACAACTTAAGCTACAAAAGGAGCCTCATTTCCACGGTTTTGCTGAGCTTGAGGTGACCGAAAATTTCTGCTAGAACCATCAACCAAGGTATTTAACGATCAACCTTGAAAATCATCGTTCATGGAAGTAGTATTGCACGTATATACTCGTATGATCATGTGGGTAGCTTGGATTATGTTGGAAATTGTTGTGTGGGCTCTATGAATTCCCACTATGACTTGTTGGGCTGATTTGATGAGTTTTAATGTTGTTAATGTTGGTTTAGTGCTTATATTGGTAGAATTAAGTGAGTTTATGAAGGATAGTTCAAAGGAAATGAAAGGAGAAATTTTTCCGATTCTGCCCTTATGTTGTCCGTGGCCTTTAGGGCGAATTTTTGTGGATCTAATGGCTTATTTATGATGCTTATATGTTGTAAGAGATGTGTAGAAAGTTTCATCAAAAAATTCCATGAATTGGTTGGCCAAATGTTGAATTTTCGTAAGACAGCAAATCTGGAA
The DNA here is from genome assembly GCA_023065735.1 of Coffea humblotiana. NCBI lineage: Eukaryota > Viridiplantae > Streptophyta > Magnoliopsida > Gentianales > Rubiaceae > Coffea > Coffea humblotiana. Next base: position 29,105,411 of record CM041218.1, on the reverse strand, counting down.
AAGTTTCACGTCACTGCCCTAGCAGTGTTCTTGTTTCGGCCATATCATTTTTCTCCGACGTCAAAATTGAGTGCCGTTTATGGCACTGGAAACTAGACATTCTTATCTTTCCAACGGTATAAAATCCATGTTCTGATTCCACCTGAGTGATCTGTAATATCCTTGTAAATTTGACTGTCCTGTCTCACGTTTTCACAGAGAGCCCTGTTCTGAGCAGATATTTTATGATCGAATATGAGCTAGTTGTGGACTTATTTTGAGAATGCTTTCTTCTAAGAAATTGTAAGCCTTATGAATCTAGTTTTCAACACCACTGACCATGCTCAATTCCGAGTTGAATTGAGTGAGTTGTGGACAAAGTTTGGAATTATCTCAGAGGTCGAAAACCCTCTTTTTGGGGCTAGTTGATGCCTTAGCTTTGATTGGGACTTGTTATTTCGAATTTCTTGGTGTTAATCACCTACCAAATACAACTTGGATGTTTCTTAGACTTTGTTTTCACAAATGAATCATGTTTGAGAAAGTTCATTGGCCGAATGTTTGGAAAAGAGAAAAACCAAAGCACAAGGCAGATTGCCTTGGAAATTTTGGAAACTTTAGTGGCTTCGTTCACTAGCTTCCCGGATGAATTTTTCCATGAAATTTGATAGAGGGATAGACATCATATGGTAGTATTATACTGCCAAATTTGGTGCCATTCCGAGTCCATTTCGATACCCAACTAGAGTCACAAAGTTCCAGCTTTAAATCTGGAAATTTGTCCAGTGAACCTCATTTCTCACCAACTTTGAACCGCTATATCTTGGTACTTCAAATCTCCGATTCTTGTTCCGTTTGTTGGATTTTAAACCTTGTTTGAAACTCTAATTGAGTTTCCAAATTTCAAAGGTTAGATCGAATTCTGTGATTTTTGCCGAATTTTCAAAGTTGGCGAAAAACCAACCTCAAAACTGTCGCGCAAGTTAAATAGCAACTTTGAGCCGAGTTTTGGATATCTTCCATTTGGAATCTTGGAAAAGTGTTTCTAGGAACTTTTAGTACTTTGGAAATAGTTTCCAACGGTACCAAGTTTTCTAATTTTGGACTTGTAATGATTGAGATATGATTTTCCCAAGAATGCCCCAACAATCGAAAATTTTGGCCATTTGAAAAGAATCAGCGCGGGAAAACTATTCACCAGAATCCGGCCGTGAATCCGGCCAGTTTTTGGCCGGATAGTTGGCCGGATTGGTGTTGAGTTTTGAAAAAAAATTTGGATCCTCACTGCCTTGAATCCGGCAGGCAATCCGGCCGGATTGTGACGTGTCAGGACTCCGTTCAACTTCAATCGTTCGTTTTGAAAAGGATTTACATGATTTCATGCCTACTTGTTTTCATCCAATGATATAAAGGATAAAAATTTGATTTTTCCTTAAGTTTTAAAGCCCTCGTTGAGCTTCGAATTTTCAAAGGAAAATTACACTCATTTTCGAGATACTTTCTAGATTATTCGAGCGTGCGACCCCCCCGGTAGTAATTGGGTTTATAAGTAATTGTTCACTATTATTTGCTCAGGCTCGCACGAGGACCTTCAAGAGGATCCCACGGTGAACGCTTGAACTTCTAGTGACATTTCTTCTTGCTTACTTGGTGAGTGTCAAGTGTATGTCTACTTGACCTCCTGTAAACTTGATACATGCTTCATTTGATATCCATGACTTAAGATTTTGAAAATGGAGTCGAGTGAGTACTTTATCGCACTCGTTCTCATTTGAATGAATAACTCATGCCTGAAATGCTGGAATTACCAAATGCCTGGAAATAGCAAATGTTTGAATGATATGAATTTGTATGCTATGGCTGCATACGTCGCTGGAGTGAATCTCCTCGACATCCAAATGATACATGGGGACGCCCAAACTCATAGGCCGACCTTGGGACTCGAGTCGGCATGGGCTTGGTCGGGAACCTCGGTGAGCCATGAGAATTACATGATAAGCTTGGCCTATTGGAGAGGTCTCGCTTGGCATACTCGTGGAGTATCGCCTTACAAATGTCGTTTGGGTCCGGTGCGGAGTACGGTGGACGGATAAGAAGTAAGTGGAGATCTACGGATTTGAAATACCGACCCGGTTGACGGAGAGTCATCGCGGGAAGGTATACGAATGATCTTGGCAAAGCAATGTGGAATTTAGCTCCTGAGAGCTACTATATCCTTGAATTGTTTCTGTTTACATATTATTACTCGAATTACTAAATTCTTGTATATTACTGCTTTATTCGCTCAATGAGATTGTTATCTGGACAATGTGCTTGCATGTGTGTTTCTTGACCTCACGAGCGTTTTCCTCACCCTTTAGATTTGTTTTCCTTAACAGGAATGGATTGGAGTGAACTCGAAGAAAACCCCCTTGTGATGTACTTTTGTATTAGGGTTTTTAATGTACTTGGCTAGACTCTGGATTGCTGTATAAGTTTGGGATTGGATGTAACTTTTAGGACTCGAATGTAAGATTTGGGTGACTGATGCATTTTGTACTCATGGTATACTATTGAATATTGGCTATGGAAGCGACTTTATTCCTTCGGCTTGTGTTGTTGGTTATTTATTAGTTAAGCTTGAGTTGTATTGCCTTGAGTCCTGACGAGAGCTGGGTAGGCGCCCCACGGATACCCTCTGGTTCGCCTTAGGGAGAAGTAGGGGCGTCACAGTTTGGAGGTTCTCACGCATCTTTCTTGTCCTTGCTCGAGTCATCGGTCCAAGGTTTATCGATGGTGCACATAAGTCATCCTTACTCGAGCCCTGTGAAGTGACGACTTGAGTTCTTGGTGGTTCCTCATCATTCCCCTCCTCTTGAGAAGGATTTGTCCTCAAATCGAAGTCGTCACCTACATCAAATGGAAGTAAGTCAGCGACATTGAAGGTAGAGCTAACACCATACTCACCTGGAAGGTCAAGTTGGTAGGCGTTGTAGTTGACTTTGGCAAGAATTTGAAAAGGTCCATCACCTTAAGTTTTTTCAACTTGATTCGTCGTTTCTCAGGGAAGCGCTCCTTGCGCATGTGTAGCCAAACCCAGTCTCCAGGCTCGAAGAGTAGTTGCCTACACCCTTTGTTTGCATGTCTGGCAAATTGCTCGGTGCGCTTTTCAATGTTTGTCCGCGCCTTTTCATGAAGTTATCTTACTATTTCGGTCTTTTTCTTGCCATCAAGGTTAGTATGCTCACTCAAAGGTAAAGGCATGAGGTCTAGTGGTGTTAACAGGTTGAAACCGTACACCACCTCAAAAGGAGAAAACTGAGTAGTAGAGTGGGTAGAACGGTTATAAGCAAATTCAATGTGTGGTAAGCATGCTTCCCACGTTCTCAAGTTGTGCTTAACTAAGGCACGTAGCATGGTAGACACGGTACGATTAACTACCTCGGTTTGGCCATCGGTTTGAGGGTGACTAGTAGTTGAAAACAACAACTTAGTGCCTAACTTAGACCAAAGTGTTTTCCAAAAGTAGCTTAGAAATTTAATATCACGGTCAGAGACAATAGTGCGGGGAATACCATGCAAGCGGACCACTTCCTTAAAGAACAGGTCTGCAATGTATGGTGCATTATCAGTTTTGTGACATGCAATAAAGTGTGCCTTTTTTGAGAACCTATCCACTACAACAAAGATGGAATCATGTTCTCTTTTTGTCCTAGGTAAACCAAGAATGAAATCCATAGAAATATCAACCCATGGCTCGCTAGGTATAGGTAAAGGCATGTAGAGACCATGAGGATTTACCTTGGATTTGGCGCGAAGGCATTGAATGCATCGGGCAACCTCTCTCTCGACATCCCTCCTCATGTTGGGCCAGTATAAATGTTCCTGCAAGATTGAGAGAGTTTTAGCTATCCCAAAGTGCCCCATTAAACCTCCACTATGAGATTCTTTAACTAGTAATTGACGAATTGAGCATTTGGGAATGCATAATCGGTCCAAGTAGTAAAGGAACCCGTCGGTTATGAAGAACTTCTCTTGAGCCTTCTGCTTGCATGCTTCAAACACTAACTTAAAATCATCATCAGTTGAGTATAGATCCTGATAAGCTCGAAACCAAGCAATTTAGCATCTAGAGTAGCAAGAAGTGTATAACTTCGTGAGAGTGCATCAGCAACTATGTTAGACTTACCGGTTTTGTACTTAATAACATACGAAAGAGTCTCTATGAATGAGATCCATCGCACATGCCTCTTATTCAGCTTGTTTTGAGATTTGAGAAACTTGAGTGACTCGTGGTCAGTGTGGATGACGAACTCTTTGGGTCGGAGGTAGTGTTGCCACACTTGGAGTGCTCGAATTAAGGCATATAGCTCCTTGTCATAGGTGCTATAGTTCAACATTGTTCCATTTAGTTTCTCACTAAAGTAAGCCACTGGTCGTCCTCCCTGAATCAACACTGCTCCAATGCCAATTCCTGACGCATCACATTCAATCTCAAATGTCTTAGAAAAGTCAGGAAGAGATAATACAGGTGCGTGTGTGAGTGCATGTTTTAAAGAGTCAAAGGATTTTTCCTGGTCTTCACCCCAATGGAACGATACATCCTTTTTAGTAATGGAAGTCAGAGGTGCTGCTATAGAGCTAAAATGGCGCACAAAGCGTCGGTAGAAGCTCGCAAGCCCATGAAAGCTCCTTACTTCTCCAATGGTGGTCGGTCGTGGCCATTCTTGGATGGCCTTGATTTTACTTTCATCCACCTTGATCCCCTGTGAACTTACAACAAAGCCTAGAAATGCTAATTGGTCAGTACAAAAAGTACATTTCTTTAGATTAGCATATAGGCGTTCCTTTCGAAGTACTTCTAACACGAGTTTAACATGATGCAAATGTTCCTCTAGGCTTGTGCTATAAATGAGAATATCATCAAAATATACCACTACAAATTTGCCTAAGTACTCACGCAATACATGATTCATTAAGCGCATAAAGGTACTTGGTGCGTTAGTAAGGCCAAATGACATGACTAACCACTCATATAACCCGTACTTAGTCTTAAATGCAGTTTTCCATTCGTTCCCCTCTTTAATTCTGATTTGATGATATCCAGATTTTAGATCAATTTTTGTGAATATAATTGCCCCATGTAATTCATCTAACATGTCAACTAGACGAGGAATGGGATGGCGATACTTTACCGTTATGGTGTTGATAGCTCGGCAGTCCGTGCACATCCTCCAAGTCTCGTCCTTCTTTGGCACAAGAATGACTGGAACAGCACAAGGGCTTAAGCTTTCTCTTGCCATCCTTTGCCTAGAAGTTCCTCCACTTGCCTTTGGATCTCTTTGGTCTCCTCGGGGTTGCTTCTATAGGCAGGTTGGTTAGGCAGGGGTGCTCCAGGTATGAGGTCTATTTGGTGTTCAATACCCCTTACGAGTGGCAATCCACTTGGCACATCATCTGGAAAAACATCCTCATATTCCTGCAAAAGCTTAATAAAAGAACTAGGCAGGGAAGGTTCAAATGTGTTAGTGCAAGTCGTTACTTCCTTGGTATAAAACAAGAGCATGGTTCGGCCTCCAAGTAGCCCTCTCCTCACATCTTTGGCTTTTGCACTTAACAATATTTTCCCTTCTTGTTTTACCTCATGATCCGTCCCATTTGTTGCCTTTTCCCTCTCATTTTGCACGGATCGTTTCCTTTCTTTCCTTTCATGTTTTTCACTTTTTTTCCTCTCATCAACTTTCTCACATTCTTGCTGAATTTTCATTTGGTCCTCATACACTTGCTTAGGTATGAGTGGTGCAAGTGTGATCTTCTTCCCTTTATGAAGGAAAGTGTACATGTTGGTACGACCATCATGGCTAGTGCTCCTATCAAATTGCCATGGTTTACCAAGTAAAATATGGCTAGGCACAACATCACAAAGCACTTCATCCTCATAAGCACCAATTTTAAAGGAAACGAGTACCTGTTGAGACACTCGGATGTCCCCACAATTGTTTAGCCATTACAGACGATAGGGTCGGAGGTGCTCGTGGTTGGAAGTCCTAATGCCTCGACCATCACCGCGCTTGCTACATTGGTGCAGCTCCCAAGGTCTATCACCAAACTACACACTTTTCCATTTACATGGCATCGAGTGTAGAAGATGTTCTCCCTTTGGATCTCCTCTTCCTTAATGTGCACGGCTAGTGCGCGCCTTGCAACGAGTCCTAATCCAACGGACTCCTCCAATGGTGGTTGTACGACCGCTTCCATGTCGTCCTCCTCTTCTAAGGGTGGCATCCCCTTGTATTCTTCTTCATCGTCGGATATCACCTCCCCGCTTGGTAGCACAATCATTGTCCTTTGGTTGGGACATTGACTCGCAATAAAGCCCTTGACACCTCCAACACTTGGTGTCTCGGCTCCGGCCTCTAGGAGGTTCGTTGGCCAGTTTTGAAACGGTTTTCCCTGCTCTTAGGCGGCATGGCTTTTGGCTTGGTTGGAGTGGTATAGCTGCCCCATGGCTTGGTTCCTTCCTTGGAGTGCTAGTTCGATTATACGATGGGGAGGGCATGGAGTAGGTCCTAAGCTGACCCCTTCTCTTAAGCCTTCGCTCCACCTTTAAAGCTTTCTTGAGCATATCTTTTAATTCCACGTAATGGTACATCTCGACCTCATCCGCGATCTCCGCACGTAGACCACTAAGAAATCTTGCCATGGTAGCTTCTCGGTCTTCCACTATGTCCGCTCGGAGTATGATGATCTCCATCTCCTTATAGTAATCTTCGACACTTTGAGTTCCTTGCCTTAAGTTTTGTAACTTGTGGTACAAGTCACGATGGTAATGGCTAGGAACAAAGCGTTTGCGCATAAGGATCTTCAATTCGGACCAAGTGGTGATCTCAATGTCTCCACTACGCCTTCGACTAGTGGTAATTTGATCCCACTAGACGATGGCATACTCGAAGAATGCCATGACCGCGAGTTTCATTTGCTGCTCCTCCGTGTAGTCGTTGCAGTTGAACAGGAGTTCAACTTTCTTTTCCCACTCGAGATAGGTATTCGGGTCAGATTTACCTTCGAAAGGTGGTACTTGCATTTTGATTCCTTTGATTGCCTCCCCCTTGGTTTGTAGCTCTTGTTGGCTCTCCTCGTGTGTGGTCCAACCTCGTCGTCAGAACAATTGGAGCTATCCGACTCATGTTGGATTAATTTCCTTCGGCTCCTACTCCCTTGTGAACCGCTTTAGGCAGCTTCCACCTTGTCAAGTCGTTCATGGACAATTTCTAGCTTTTGGTCCATGATTCGTCGGATGTCACCTCTTCGCGATTCGGCAAAAGTTTGAAGTCAAAAATCGAGGGACTATCTCCTCCTGCGTTAGACATATTGAGGTAATCCTGCAAGAAATGTTAGTTTCAAAAATAAACTCCTCTCTCGCTCCCTTAGTGTTTACTCTCTCACGCTCGTGTTTTGCTCAACTCTCGTTTATGGCTCACAAAATATTCTCAAAGTTTGGTTTTACCTTTGAAGAGGTTAGATCAGCTCACACAAGTTGTTCACTGGCCTACCAAAAGTAGATCACTTGGCACGTGAGTTGAGTTTTAGGGACTCGAAACAGATTTGGAACTCACTAAGACAAATACTTGCGGATCAGATTTGGAATTTAAATAATGAGACAAGTAGTGGACTGATCAGCTATGAAAATGGGCAAGGCAAACTTAATAAGTGACTCAACCGACTCTCTTAAAGCAAGAGACAAAGTGGCGGAAATTTATGGATCCTAGAAGGACTTACCCAATCTTGCACTCGGCTATTTTTTGGAAGGTGTAAGACAAGGACCTTTGGACTTTTGTGTAGGAGTTGCGGCTGGATATAGGAGTTTCCTACTTTGCACAAGGTTACAATCAGATTTGGTATTCCAAGTGAACTAGGATTTGTGTACAAACCCAAGTCAACGAGGTTTCCAAGTTCCAATAGGTTTCCTTATTGTGGTAGATCCGAACCTGGTTTCTTGTTTTTTTTTTTTTTTTTTTGACGCAAACCAGATTGTTTTCTTTTGTTTTTCTTTTCTCCAAGTCAGATGCAACTCAAGACAGATTCGGCTATTACTTTGGACAAGAACAGCCGCCCCTTCAAAGATTCAAGAATTAGATGGATTGATTTCAAGAACTTCAAGAACTACTCACGGTTTTCCAGATTTTCGTCCAAGAACCCTTTGGCAATTCAAGAATTGAATCAAGGCTCCTCAAGAACAAGGTAAGACAGCCTTATAGTAGTGCAAGAGACAAAAATTTCCCAACCCTCTTGTTCAAGAAATCCGATTGCTTTAATCAAGATTAGGGCCAGATTTCTGTTTGGTTTCTTTTCTTTTTTTTTTGCAACAATTGCAGACCCTAAGACGCGACAATCAACACAATTCGGACAGAAAAAAAACAAGAACTGATCGGCAACAACAAGACACAATACGGACAGAACGTAAGAAGGAAATTGACGACAAATTTTTTTTTTTTTTGTGTTTTTCGTTTGGGCAACAAGGCAGAATTGACATGACAAAATAAGACTCAAACAAACAAGAAAAGGTAGGATATAACCTGGAAGTTGTCAACTAGCTCTGATTACCAGATGATACGAACCCCAACCGTGATTGGAAGAACTCGTATACCAACAACAGGATCTAGACAATCTGTGAGAACCCGAAAATTTTCACATTTTCAAGTATTATTTTATTTCTGTGCTTATATTTTATACTGTCCTTTGAAAATATTAAATGTTTTGTACATTTTACAAGTAAGTACAATTTTTAAATCATTTTGCTAGTACAAGTTAGTGTGCGTAACTTGAAGTGCATTTGTTCGATGTGGGGCCCGCTAGTGCGATATAATTTTGCCGATTAAGTGATGAAATATTAAGTGACATTATTTTCCAAGGTGCTAGGAGATGATTAGAGGTTAATTAGGTAGACTAATTATTGGAAGTGGGAAGATAAGCTTAAAACCTAAAGGACGCCACGTGTCGCCAATCGATTGGAGGAAACTTGCCTAACTTTCTCACCTTTACCAAAACCAAAATTTGACCAAAATTCCCTCATTTCTTCCCTTGCCTTGGCCGAACCTTATGAAGAGAAAAACAAGGAAAAACCTCTTCCATTTCTAGCTTCAATCCTTGCCCAAATCTTGAGTTTTAACCAACCAAATTGAAAACTACACCATACAAGTGCTTGCTAAGGAAGGCTAAGGGTTTTGGTGGAGTTGTTTTGGGAGGAGGAAGTCTAAGCTACCAACTTTCTTTGAGGTTTCAAGGTAAGATTGCTAAGAACATCCTTTTTGTTTCCAATAGTTGCAAATTAGTGGCCTATGGTGGCTTGCTAACATGATTAATGGATGATTTTGTGGATTAGTGGAGAGTTGGTTAGATTTCTGATTTAGTGTGAATATTTCTGCCCTAATCTGATCAGTGTTGTTCGGTCATGATGGAGGCCGAATTGGACTTAGCTCAAAACATGAAAGTTGTAGAGAATTGAGTGTAGATTATGCCTGTAAAATTTCAGCTCAATCGGAGCACTGTATCCTGTGACATGACTATTTTACCCCTGCTACCCTGTTTCTGTCCGAGAATGGTAATCAGCCTCTGTAATTGGCTCTTTGGGCTGGGAAGATGAATGAATTAGCTTTGATGCCTTCTTAAGAGTTGTAGCCTTGTATCTTAGCTTTCATATGGCTTTGGAATCAACTGAATTGGAGTTGTGTGTGCTGCGTTATGATGGAATATTTGGGCCTGGTTTTGGATGGCTGTAAAGCTTCAATTGGTTGCATTTTAAGGGTGTTTGATAGCTTATGGTTTGTATATGAAATTGTGATTGAATGGTATGATTTGGTTTTTGTAGCATGGAAAGTAAGGAAAAACAAGGGGAAATGCTGTCCGTTTATTTTCTTGAACTGAGTAAATGGAAATGAATTGGAATGTGATTTTGTGATGCATTGGATTTGCTTGGCTTAGAGTAACTTAGTGCCACTTTAGTAGAGTTAAATGAGTCACTTTACTTGCACTTATACCATTTCGTTAACCATGATGCATAGTTACAAAGGTTAGTTTGAACTTCAAATGTTTATTCAATTGTTTTCCAAAACAAACAAGAGTGGCTTAGGGTTTCCCGGCTTCGAAACCTATTTAACGAACGAGAATTTGATGTGAATTTAAGTTTTATCTTCCTCTTGCATATGATTTTACCCAAAACACTTGTTATACATTAATTCTTTGCAAATGTGTTAGTTTTGAGCCAAAAACACGTTTTACGAAAAATGAGGAAAAACTACTGTTCATTATCCGGCCGTGTAGCCGGCCAAGTTCTGGCCAGATTCTGACGTGGCAACTGTTTCAAATTTTTCCGATTTAATTTTCTAAAACTCTTTGAGCTTAGTTTATGTTTGATTGGAAAACCTTTAGTTACTCATTTCCTTTGATCAAAATGTACCCTTTTCACTTTCAAAAAAACCATACTTCCCCCTTTACTCGTTTTATTCGAATTTTCTTTGATAAATCAAACATTTTGATGGTTGAGCCATAATATTTTCTCGGATTGTTATTAGGTTTCTTGTGACCAAAGTTGATATCCGGATACTTGGACGTAATTTTGCTTAATTAGTGAGTGTTCTATATACGTTATGTTTCATTGACTATGTGGCTAGTTGAAATACTTGATTAAATGTAAATGTTCTCAATGATTGCAAAAATGATTTTTACTAGGCGAGTGTGTACTTTATCGCACTCGGCCCAAATGAACGTACATTGGAATGATGAATGATTAAATGTTACTTGTGCATGAATGTAAGCCTTCTGGCTGAACTGGGCCCTTGCCTTTTGTTACTGGTCGACTCGAGCCAAAGCGACTCGGTCGGGCGATTAGTGATCTGGGTTACTTGAATGTTTGTATACTCGAGTATGACCATGAAGTTTGGGAAGGACTGGCCAGTGCGCTGGCCAGAAGGGGAAGAACGAAATGAACGAAGAATGGCAAGAATGACAGAGGATTTTCAATGACAAATGAAATTTTTCTAAATGATGAAGGAATGATGGTCGTATGAACGAACAACGAATGACTCCATGTATCCTTTTAATGAATGTGTTACTCTTGCTTATATCGTAAATGTTATTTGGATTACTTTATTACGTGCTAATGTCCTTGTTAATTGCTTAGTTGAGTATATAGAACCTCGCTGGGCTTTTAGCTCATTCCACGTCTTTTGTTTTCCTAACAGGGGTTGCGAGCAAGGGCGAGAGACCTGTATAGTATAGTTTAGCCTTTTGTATTGTTTTGGCTTTTGCTTTCGTTCTAGTGCTTGGAGAAGGTTGAGCATATTGGGAATGCGGAGCTTGTGTATATATTTGGGACTATGTAATTGGTTGAGTTTGGGATAAATGTAAGTATATGTTTCAAGTCTGGGTTTCGTTTCCGCTTATTCTCGAGGCTTTATCTTACTTTCTTTGATGTGAGTGAACGAGTCCTGGCGAGAGCTGGGCAGGCGGTCCGCCAAACCCTTTGGTTCGCCTTAGGGTAAGGTGGGGCTGTCACACAATCAATCCCCAAGGCTTGGATTTGCGGAACCCTAAACCCCCTTAGAATCCCTTGGATGAGAACTAAGATTGAATCTTAACCCTCAAGAAAAGATTAAAGGAACTTATGGTTATTGGTAGAACGGCGCCACGAGCAAGTGTGATTCTTGCTTGATAAGCCACGAAGAACACTTAGAACAAATTCTAAGATATTCAAAGTTAACCGAAGCTAAGAGAATACTCTTAAAACTGAAATTTGATTAATGAATATTCAATGATAACAAACTCGGCCAGCCTTGTATTTATAGGCTTTGGTATCCCTAAACCTAACTAGGAATGGAAAACGTTATTAACTCCTAACCCTAACTTACTAAGGAAATTAACAAACGAATGGAACTTGCTAAATTCGGCCCTCATAGACAAGGGCTGGTCGGCTAAGGCCCAACATGGGCTGCCAATCCTTATTCTCAAGCCTACATTAGACTCTGAACTTAGCAATGAGGCCCATCAAGCAATCCGTGCTTTCTTTAGTCAACCGTGGCTTCACCAAGGACTTGGAGTAGGCTCACCATTGTGTGATTATCCTCTTGAACCCTTCCAATGCGTGTATGAACAATTTGGAGAAATGTTTGGAGGTTCTCACACATCTTTCTTGTCCTTGCTCGAGTCATCGGTCCAAGGTTTATCGATGGTGCACGTAAGTCATCCTTACTCGAGCCCTGTGAAGTGACAACTTGAGTTCTTGGTGGTTCCTCATCATTCTTGGTTTAATCACCTACCAAATGTATCTTGAATGTTTCTTGGACCTTTGCTTCATAAATAAACCGAAATGGGACTGATTTCATTGTGCAAAATGTTCGGAAACGAACTAAAAGCAAGAAGACAGATTTACTAGGAAATATTTTCCAAACTTTGGTGGTCTTGTTAACTGTCTTTCCATACTAGTTTTTGCGTGAAATTTGATAGGAGAATAGTACTCATATGGAAGTTTACGTGTACCAAATTGGGTATTATTCTAAGACCATGTCGATACCCAAATGATGTCCCAAATCTTGCTTTTCAAATCTGGAAAACTTTTCTTTTTCTTGGCCGAATGGTCAAACTTGTTTTGGAATGTTTTGTTTCGAAAATTTTGATGTCAATTACAGCTAAATTGCTCATTGGATGTTTATGGAACATTGGTTTCAACATTTGAGTGAATTGAGGTTGATTGTGTGGGACACAACTTTTAAAAGGAAGGAGAAACTCAAATAGGCAGATTAGCCTTGAAAGTTTCACGAACTTTGGTTATTCGTTAACCCCCTTCCCGTATGATTTGTTGCCTAAATTTTGGTAGAGATATAGTTCACTTATGGAAGATTTAGTGTATCAAATTTTCTGTATTTTCAATGCCATTTCGATGGCCAAATAATACTTGAAATATAGCCTTTCAAATCTGGAAAATGTTCAGTTAGTCCTTATTTTTAGCAAACTTTGAGCTACTATATCCTGATGCTCAAAACTCCGAATTTCATTCCATTTGTTGTGTTTGAAACCATGATTTGAATTCATATTGTGTTATGAATTTCAAAGGCTAGTTCACTTTTTGTGAATTTTTCCGAATTTCCAAAGTTTGCTGAAAAACAAGACTGAATCTGCTTTGCCGACTTAGATCAACTACTTGGAGCTGAAAATTGAATGCTTTTCATTTAGAATCTTGGAAAAGTGTATTTCAGGAATTTTTAAGTGCCTTGGATCTAGTTTTCAACGGTGTAAGATTTTCCATTTTGGACGCTACTGAGTGCAAGATATGATTTTTCTAAGCTTGACACACAAAGCTGAAATTGCCGATTTCTTAGAAAATGCAATTTCGGGAACTTGACTTCTTTTCTCGATATCGATTGAACGTTTTGAACTCGATTTCATGGAAGATGCTAGTCTCTCTTCGGACTTTAAAACTTCACTCTTGAACCTCGAGTTGAGAGAATTAAAACTCTATTTTAAGACTTTGATTTAGTCTAAATGAGTGTGCATCCTTTCTTGGTAAATATATGACTGTGAGTGAAGTTAATTATTATTTTGCTCAGGCGCTCAAGGGGACCTTCAAGAGGAACTCGAAGAGGACGCCTAAACACTTGTTGAGCACTTATTCACTTGTTTCCAATTGGTGAGTGTTCCATATAGGAGTACGTGACTTGAATATTTTACGACATGCTTACTCCATGGTCATTATGTGTTAACTGTTAAGTGCTCTCGATAATTGCTCCTAAGAACCTTGCCACCGTAGGTGACTTGAATAGTATTGCTACATGTTTACCGATTTACTTGATTACCTGCTTACTTGATTACTTGACTACTTGATTACTTGATTATCATGAATTACATGTTCATATGAAATTACCCGCATATTGCTTACGTGTTTAAGTGTTAAATGTTATCTATAATTGCTCTTATGAAATTGCCACCGTTTTAAGGCGAGTGTGTACTTTATCACACTCATCCTACTAAAATGACAAATTACTACCGTTTACCAATTTGCTTGATTATTTGTGCATGTTGTAAGCTCTAAGCTGAATTGGGCCCTGCCCTTGGTTACTAACCTGCTCGAGCCAGGACTGGGCTCGGTCGGGTAGGTTGGAACCCTGGGACACCGTTTCGGTATACTCGAGTACTACCACTGGAGGGATAAAGTGATGGCCAGGCAAACCGAGGGGATCAGTGGAGTTATAAGGTGAAGTGGACCGAAATTGTTCCAAGTGAACACCGTGTCCTTTAATGTGTGTTTATTTCTGTACAATGATAACTGTCTCATGTCAATGTGCCAATGTGCAATCTTGAACCCTACATGTATTATGCTCAAATTACTTGATTTATTAGAACTGCTAGAGTGTCTTGGAACCTCACTGGGCTGTTTAGCTCATTCCACGTTTTTGTTTTTCTTAACAGGGTTCGAGACCAAGGGTGCTCGTGAATAGTACTAGATTGTTCTCTTTTGAAGACCTTAAGTTGTATTATAACGGATGGTTGTAGTACCTATTCTTTTGGATTGTATTTAAGTTCGAAAGTTAACTAATTGTAAGTATGAAGTATTTTGGAGTACTTTAATTATATATTGAAATTATTTGAAGTATTTCGAGTTTTTTGAATTATAGATTGTAGCGAGTCCTGGCGAGAGTTGGGCAGGCGTCCCGCGGATACTCTTGGGTTCGCCCTAGGGAGAAGTGGGGGCGTCACATTACACACTTATTCAAGTCATTGATACAAGTGACGAGAGTTAAGTGCAATTAGGTCAAAGATATGTTGAGATCCGAGGCTGTTGCATTTAAATTCTTTATGGTGTTTGATTAGTTAAGTTTTTAGCATTTTTTAGTTGTTAAATTAGAGGGTTAACTAAGTCGTTTAGTTAAGAAATAAAGCCAGGTCATGTTGACCAAGGCTAAGTCTTAAATAGGGTTTTTAGGAAAGTCATAATTTGTTTCCAATTTTGAGTAGGTTTATTGTGTCTTGTACAAGGCTATAAATACAGACTTTAGTCATGAATTTTGGAGGAATAATAACAAAATTTTCAGCCAAACTCTTGTGTTTGCAACTCTCTTGTCCAAGAGATCTTCACTTGAATACTTGAAAATTGTCCTTCAGTTTTCATCGAATTATCAACCAATATACATCACAATTGGTTGTGGTGTATTCTACCAATAACCTTGGTTCACTTTCTTGTTAAGTTGTGGGTTGAGATTAAATTCAAGATTCACGACTTCGTGGGTTAGAAGGGTCAAGATTTTTTGGCAACTCCAACTTGATTCTTCGTCTAGATCCGGAGCAGTGTGGGATACGAGTTCAGGCCCTCTTGGTGGGTTCGTATCAGAGGATATTTGTTTTTTGATAAATTAGCATGTATTTTAGTATGTGTTTGTAGGTTTTTTTTAATTAAGTCATTTATGTGTCAATCTACTAGTTTTTAGGTTGATCTTGTGCATTTCAATTAAATGGAGAAAAAGATAAATTTGTTCGAGATTTGAGCACTGGATTTGATTGTTTTATAGGGTTTAAGAATCCAGCAAAATTTGGATGACTACTTAGAACATTTTTGGATCATTTGAAGGAAGAGAAAAAGTGCAAGAAAACAACACAAATGGCATTAGGCAAAACAAAAAAGCTAAAGCAAAGTTGAATCAAAATGCAACAGAGGCAAAGAAAAGATCAGCAAAAGAAGTGAAGAAAAGGCTACAATTGGTGACGGAAAAAATAAGGGTACCTCCGCGAATTAAAATAAGAGTATCAGTGCCAATTGTCAAAACTAGTTGCTAAACTATTCTAGCTTGTTTCCAAACCCTAAATTATGGCAGTTAGATTAGTGCACTAAAACCAGTTGCCGGTGTTTGGTAAGGAGTTATTCAAGGCTGGTTTGAAGAGGCGGTCTTTATTAATTTTGCATCAGTTTTTTTGTCAATATAAATACAACGTCAAGAGGCAAGAGAGATATCATCTAGGAGGCTAGAAAAAAATATAGTCATTTAGTAAAATTCTAGTTTTCTTAGGCGTATTATAAGACTAGTGTAGGGTCTATGTATTTCTGTAATTGAACTCTAGAGCAAGGTTGAAGATAGAGGAAAAGGGAGTTTTTCTTCCACATTTTCTAAGAGCTTCCTTCCCTTAATTGTTTATTTCTTTGAATCTTACTTCAATATTTAGTTTTTGTGCAAGTTTGTTATTTTCTTCTATATTTACCACTATGAATTGTTAAGTTTTTATTCTTAGGGTCAAGATGAATTCTCTATACTTCGTTACATGATATTTGTTTGGTTAATTGAGCTTATACTTTATTCAATTAATAGACCATTAATTGTAATCATTTAAGACATTGAATGATGTAGTTAAAGTAGAAGTACAATATTAGTTTGTAAAAGTACAAAATTTTGGTTGTAGAATCTCAAGAGTGGATGTACATTTTCGTGGTTCAAGACAAGTACTTTCACAAAATATAATGAACTTGTAACAAATTTTGCACCACAAAATTAGTATGAATTGTCACAAGTATCACTACATTAGAGAATCACTCCATTACTTGGTCAAAGAAAGAAAACTCAATCAACCGGCTAATTTCACTAGTAAGGGTAGTTAAGAGGTTTGATTTCGAATCTGTATGTTTCTATGTCATGTTTGATTCAATTTATTTTCTAACATTGGTGCAGATTTATTGAATGACATGCACTTCTTTATTAAGAAAAAAGCAAAGATAGTTCAAAAAATTCAAATCCCTAAAAAGTTTACTTTGTTATTTTCATTATCGTTTGTTATATATTTTTCACTCGAGTCATCCCTGTATTCATGTATGACCGAAGCACATCTTATAAAAATAAAAGTAGAGTTTAAATAAATTTTAACATTGTGTCTCAAACTTCATATTTACCTCAATATCACCTCCACATCAAAACCCACATCCCCGATATCAACATCTATAACCTTATTATCATTTTTTCCCGTTTGGAGAGAAAAATTCTTAATTTCATTGGGATTTGAACAAGATAAAACTTTTGAGAGATGACTTCCACTCCAACTTTACTTTATTGCTTTAAGCAGTCAGGTCCAGATGAATTGAAACTTCTTGATTAACTTTTGAAACTTAGAGTACAAAGATTCAGTGCTCAGCTAAAGTCAACCTTCATTGAAGCCCTACTTGAACCAAATCTCAAGGCAATTATTGTATGATTCAAGTTGTTTGTTGGGGAAAGGTAGGAGAAAAGGAAGAATGTGGTGAAAAGCAAACAATCGAAAGGAATTTTTGGTGAGGAGAAAATGATATTGGCAAGAGGATTAAAGTTAAAAGAAAGGAATTGTAGAGTCCCAATGGAAATTTCTGGTTGAAAGGAGGAAGGAGAAAATGAATAAAGAGGAGAAAATAAGGAAAGGTAAATAAGAAAAGAAAGAAGAAAAAAAAGAAGAATTTAAAATTAGCATAATAGAAGTAGGGCTAAAAAATGAACCAAATTAATCGATACTCGAATTAAACTTGGCTTGATCAAGCAAAGTTTGAAAAGCATTTTATGTTTGATAACATTCAAATTCAATTAAAAAAAAGTTCGTTCAAATTCGGTTCAGTTTAGAAATAAGCCAAACTTGAATAAAATTTTAAACCTGTTAAAATAATCAAGATTGAACACTAGGGTATTCGATTTGATTAGACTCGTTTACACCCCTAAATAGAAGGAAAGTTGTATGTTTGGACATCACAAAAATTATAAATATTATTTTACTTGAATTACAAACACTTCTTTTAACCACCAATCATATCTGGTGGGCGAGCTTGGCTACCCCTTCTATTAATCATAAAAAACATAACAAGAACATGCAGAAGAGAGTGGACCAAACCTTACCCTCTTCTAATTCGAAAGTTACAGACACCTAATTTATCCAGTTGAACCAAACCTCTAGACAACATAGGAAGACCAGAACAAGTGAAAAAAAAAATAAAAGAACCAGAGGACAAAGAAAGAGATGCCACGGAGTTTCCCACCATGTTGGTTTGCTAGAAACAATGCTCAAACAAGTGCAAAAGATGACCAAATGACCAAATCTTCCTTATCACCATCCAAATAGAAGGACTAGAAGATTTAGAAACTAGAATATCTCGTAAGACCTTGGAATCAACTTCCATAACTAAAGATGAAATGCCTTTAAGAGAGCAAATTTCTAGTCCCGTACAAAAAGCCCTAGCTTCCGCCTGAAGGGATGCCAAACGACCATAACACTTTGAGAACGTAAATATCATTTCACCACACAAGTCCCTAAGAATTTCGCCACCACTACTGCCCTTGGATTTCTATGTGTAGAACTATCTATATTCAGCTTAAAGTAACCATAATTCAACCTTAACCAAGCAATCGACATTGACCTAAAAGGCTTGGGATGTCTAGCAAGCATGACAACAAATCTCACCAAGAAATACCAAATGGAACAACTATATTAAACTTAGCACGAAACATAAAATCCAGATAAACCAGAAAAAAACTGATGGAGCCATCCAAAATAGCCACTTCAACTTCAGATTAAGAGATGTTAACCCATTCCATGCCAATAGCCTATCCCTCACAAGATTATCTAGATGAAAAATACCCAAAGGGAGCTCAAACTATTTCCAAATAGAATTTGACACTTCACTTGTATCAAAAAGATGGTAAATTGATTCAACGCCAAAGATGAACATCAATAACATTTTGAAGGACCAAGAATCAGAAACTTATAGAGGACTTCGGCAACTAGTAATCTAGAACCCAATAACCTTCACATAAAGAAAGAAATTTTGATGGGTAAACCCAATTGCCAGATACAAGTCCTTAAGAATTTCGCCACCACTAATGGCCTTGGATTTCTATGTGTAGAACTATCTATATTCAGCTTAAAGTAACCATAATCCGACCTTAACCAAGCAATCGACATTGACCTAAAAGGCCTTGGGATGTCTAGCAAGCATGACAACAAATCTCACCAAGAAATACCAAATGGAACAACTATATTAAACTTAGCACAAAACATAAAATCCAGATAAACCAGAAAACAACTGATGGAGCCATCCAAAATAGCCACTTCAACTTCAGATTAAGAGACGTTAACCCATTCCATGCCAATAGCCTATCCCTCACAAGATTATCTAGATGAAAAATACCCAAAGGGAGCTCAAACTATTTCCAAATAGAATTTGACACTTCACTTGTATCAAAAAGATGGTAAATTGATTCAACGCCAAGAGATGAACATCAATAACATTTTGAAGGACCAAGAATCAGAAACTTATAGAGGACTTCGGCAACTAGTAATCTAGAACCCAATAACCTCCACATAAAGAAAGAAATTTTGATGGGTAAACCCAATTGCCAGATACAAGAACAAACTTGAGAAACAGGAGGGAAATCCAACAAAACAGGAAAAATTGACTTTACCTCAAAGGTTCCTTGTGAGAACCCTCACTTAAGAATATGAATTCTCCCAAAAAAATTTACTTGCATTACTCTAGAACTAAATCACTCATAACATTTCCCTTGCATTGCATTTTATTGCTGTCACGCCCCATTTTTCGCGATGGAAATAAGGTGTTTACAAAAGATGTGATTTTCATTTAAAAATAAGGGGAAAAAATATGTGAAAAGTGACCTAAAATGGGACTTTAAAAAAATGCGACAGTTTGGGTCCAAAAATTTAGTCAAAAGGGTTTTAAGGAAAATAGGAGTCGCCACTTGGTATTGAGTTTGGGTGTACCAAGTCACCCCAAAAATATTTTTGACAAAAATAAAATAAAACCCTTTTCGACAATTCCAGGTCTTTGAAAAACAAGAGAAAATAGGTTCGGGAGTCACGGTTGAAGAAAGGGAAGGCAAAGGTTTGATTAATTCAAATCTAAGGCACTCTTTCAACCTAGTCTAAGCTAGTTGCGAGGTTTAGTCAAAATTTTCTTAATCTAACCCTTAATTTTATCACGTTTGGATGTCTCCTACATGAATGCAAATCTAAATTTATAAAATATCGAAAGGGACAAAATATCTATTCAAGGGTTTAATTGATACCAATCGCATTGATTGCGAAGGCCAAAATAATTCCTTGAAGGGGTCACAAACACGCATGAATGAAATTCAAAGAAAAGAAAAGAAACTTAAATTTATATCTAGATATAAGTGGCCAAAGAATAGGAATGCAACATAATGGGTACGGGAGACAAAAACTCGTGACATAATTTTCTTATACAGGGATCGATGGGGTATTTAAACTAAGAAGTTATAATCACCCATTTCCCATGTTTGAAGAATAATTCTCCTAACATAACAAGCAAATGAATTAACTTATTTTTACAATTTCTTAAATGAGATGCAATTCTAAATGATATGATTAACATATATAAAGGATAGGGGATAGAGGATAATATAATAGGAAATATCATGCAAATGACAAAAGATCCTAAAAATAAAAATATGCATGAAAATGTAATGAATATCACACAAAAATGAATCTAATGCACGAACGATCTAAGAGTCCAGCATTGGACTAGCCCATTTCTAAAAATCCTTACTAGCGTTGGACTAGCAAGTAAGCGGAGGGAAAAGCCACAACTAGCGTTGGACTAGTGTGGTGACGTCATGCATCAACAATACATAGTAAAACAAATAAAGCATAAATTAAAACAAATAAACACATAAGAGCACATAGCACGTAACACGTAAACATAATATCTAGATGCAAAAATCCTAAGGAAAACGGATCAAGCATATAACACATAAGCCACATAAACACAGAACCCACCTATTACATCGGTAAGGCTAACTACAATCTAAATGGGGAAAGTATGAAATAAACCTACCTATCCTATCTATTACATTGGTCTATCTAATTACAATTTTTGTGAAACAATATTACCTATCTATTACATCTTGAGGTATTTAAACACCTCTCAAATGATTAAAAAATTAACTAAACAAATATAAGAAAATTTGAATGAACATTTAAATCAAATAAATAAAGTATAAAAAAATATAAACACATAGGAACACGTAGGAGCACATAAAAGCACGTAATTGACATTGAAATAATAATAGGGGTACCTCCCTTTTGAAGTGGTGACTAAATGGAGTCAAATTGCCGTATTTATACTCAAAATGAACAAAAGAATCATGGCACCAATTCAATTGAAAATAATAATAATGATAAAAATACTAAATTCACCTTAACATATCAAACGTAAAGAAATTTAAGAACATCTAAAAATTACAAGTTAAATATATTCAAAAATAACACAATTAGCTATTAAAGAAAAGAAACAATTATAATAAAAAGAGTCAAAATTCATTAGGGACTAAATTGCAAAATTGAAAAACTTTTAGGGTCCAAAAATATAATTTTTCCAAAATTTAGGGGCCAAAATTAAATAAAAGATAAAGTTCAAGGACCAAAGTGCAATTAATTTAAAGGCCTAAGTGAAAGCAATTTAAAATGTTCTGGGCCACAGTAAAACTACTCCAAAGATCAGGGGTTAAAGTACAAATTCGCTAACAGATCTTTTTAAGAAAACAGGCCACTGGGCCATTCTCTATTTTTTCTTTGGGACACGGCCATCCGGCCCAATCGAAAGTCCAGGCTAAAATACACAGGCCGCCCCTTTTTTTTTATCACTTATGCCCAGCCAAAATTAAAGAAATGACCCACAGAAAAAAGAACTTTAGCCCAATTCCCTTTTTTTTGTTTTTCTTTTCTTTTCTTTTTGCCTTTTTTCTTCCTTCTCTTTCCACTCCGACAAGCTGAAGCTTACTTCAATTGGCGGCCATGATGCCCACCGGTGGCGCCGCCGGCGACCTCTCAGATCACCAAATTTCACCAAAATACACCCCTCACTCAATTTTTCGCGTAGATTCCATTTTCGGAGTTAGTTTTTACAAAAAAAGACCCGAAAGTGTCTAAAATGTCAAAAAAACAGTCCAGTTTTTTATATTTTTAAACCCTCAAATCTTCACCAAAAATCATTAAAAAAAATGCCAAAACCCTCCTTATGACTTCTACATTACAACTATAATTTTAATTTGACAAGAAAACAACATAAAAAGGCTAAATTAAAGCAAAACAGCCCCTAAAAATTCATTTTTTTCTTTTGTTGCCTTTTGGACTACAAAATTGACACAAAACTTAATTAAACAAACCCCCCAAACCAGTAACTAGTCGTGATTATTCATTTTAAAAACAATACATGTTCTAAATTAACATTTTAAACCGATTTTCCATCTTGGCATTTCTTCAAACGGTTAAAATGCATACATAAGAAACATTTCCTTTTCCTAAATCTGGTTCATGCTATTTCCCAAATTTTGAACAATACAACAGCAACAATGCAAGGCAGCAATAACAGGAGAAAATAAGCAACGAAATATGAAATTAATGTGAAAAAAAACTAAAAAAAAAAGACAAAATACCTCTAAAATATTGCAGTCACTTGGTTGAGCTTTGTGGTGAAATTCCTAAATCTCAATGGTCTGACCACTAGTTCCCCCCTTTTGTTTGATTTGTGGATGGGTGTGTGAACTTAAGAGAAGCAAAGAGGGACCGAGAGTTGGGGTCCTGGGTTTGAGTTGTTTGTGTTGTTTTTAAGAAAATGAGAGGGAGCCTTGAGAGAGAGCCGAGAGAGTGAAATTGAGGGAGGATTTTTTTTAGTTCTCTGATGGTCTCTTTTCTATCTGGTAGCCACAAGAAAAAGCCGAGACCGTCAATTTTGAGAGGAGAGTTGGAGTTTGTGTGTGTGTTTGGTCAAAATGATTGTTTTCTACCAAAGACAAGAAAGAACCATGGGATCAAAATGATGAAATTTCCAATTGAAAAGAAAGGTCAAAAAAATTGAGTGTAGGAATGGGTTAAGTGTATTTGGTGGAGAAAATGATGAAAATGTGTAAGTTAGTCATGATTTTTTATTTTTGCTTTTGATTTTGACTTTTTCTTTCTTTTTTTTTCTTAAGATAAAACTGTAAAAATGAGAAACAAAAACACATTAAAATACAAGACGATAAATAATTCATTAAATAAAAAATAAAAAAAATTCAAGAAAGCATTAAAATTTGACAAAAATTTGGGAAAATTTGGTAAAAATTTGGTGTTTATAGCTTGCTCCTCTTTGTTTAGAGTTTCGAAGAAACTCAAGACAAAGACGTAGACACCAAAATGCTCACCGGTCTCTTCTAATTGCACCTGAGTTAAAATATACAAGCCAACACTTGGCTGAAATTATTGAACAAAAGATGTAATGAAATTACAAAACACGTGACTGAACTCATGTAGAGTTGCCTACGTATCCCGCCATGGGAATCAGGTCAAACGTAGTTCGAATTCCAGTGAACCATAATGAAACAAGTGCATTGACCATCTGTGATCTTTGCAAAGTCGAAGAAATCTGAGCTCCCAGAACTTCTAAACATGAAACACAAAAATGAACGAGAAAGCACAATAAGACAGTCAAGAAAAATAAATTGTCATAATTAGAAAAAGAGCGCGGTGAGACGCGGTTATGCTCCAAGAAGGGGGATAGAAAGGTGCGCGACGAACGCTGAGACTCACCAACAGGAAATTAAATTTGATTTTAATTTTTTTGATTTTTTTTTTGTCAAGAAAGGGGTAGAAGGGTGCGCGGTGAACGCTGAGACTCACCAATAGAAAATTAAATTTGTCAAGAAGGAAAATTTGTGAAGAAGGGAGATAGAAGGATGCGCGGTGGATGTTGAGACTTACCAACAAAAAATTAAATTTGATCTTTTGATCTGTCAAGAAGGGGGGTAGAAGGGTGCGTGATGGACGCTGAGACTCACCAACAGAAAATTAAATTTGTCAAGAAGGGATATAGAAGGGTGCGCGGTGGACACTGAGATTCACCAACAGAAAATTAAATTTGATCTTTTGATCTGTCAAGAAAGGGGGGTAGAAGGGTGCGCGGTGGATGTTGAGACTCACCAACAGAAAATTAGATTTGTCAAGAAGGGAGATAGAAGGGTGCGCGACGGACACTGAGACTCACCAACAGAAAATTAAATTTGATGTTTTGATCTGTCAAGAAGGGGGGTAGAAGGGTGCGCGGTGGACGCTGAGACTCACCAACAGAAAATTAAATTTGTCAAGAAAGGAGATAGAAGGGTGCGCGGCGGACGTTGAGACTCACCAACAGAAAATTAAATTTGATGTTTCAAGAATCCAGATTGTTCAATGGGATTGAATCCAAACTCAGATGCCTATCAAGAGAATAAAAATATGCTCGAAACCTAGATAATGGGTGGGATTAAACTCGAGTCCAAATAACTAGTAGAAGAATGAAAATACAAGTTCTATGCTATTAAACTAAAAAAATCAGAGTGCATGTTGCTCAAAAGATAATAAACCAAGACAAACTTACTTGGTGGACTTACAACTTTTCTTGATTTTTTGAACTTTAAAAGAAAGGAAATAATGATTTTTCTTTCCTTTCTTCAGAAATGTACAGCGAAACTTGGAGCTCAATCCTTCTACCGTTTGGCCCAGTGTGAATCATGTTCAACTGAACCAGTATTGTGTCACATAATTTTTTCCTGCAAAAGGGAAAAAAAGAAAAGAAACAACTGTGATAGAAACAATGCCACCACCATGTGATCCCTTTGCCTTGAGAGCCGTGTAAACATGAGTTTTAATATCGACGAATCGCTCCCTTAGATTTGGTCCACAACCCTTTCAGAATATTTGCAACTTTCTAATGTCAACTGTCCATACTGTATTATCATAGGACCTTCAATTTCATGACTTTTTTGGGATAAATTATAGGGGACTGTCTTTTGAATGAGATCCAAAAAATGAGAAATATAAATAATTAAAAAATGTATTATTCATCATGCAATAATGCTGATATGAAATAAACAATGATACATAATAAATAAATAAAAATAGTAAACAGAATAGTAAAACACAATTGTTGAACTTATGAACATGGGTCCAAGGATCAAAAGTTGGATAGATATTTAGAGGACGGCCTTTGATGAAGAAAAATGCTCCATCTGACCACTTCGACGTCATCCATTTTGGAATTCATTGTCGGCAAAAGAACAACAGTATGAAAGAAACCCAAATCAACATAGTCACCAGCTTTCAGACCTCAACATCTTGTTTTGCGTTCATGATCCTTTTGTATTCCAAAACCTGATGCGAACTCGACCCAGCAAGAACCTGTCTTGAAGAACCGAATCGATCAGGCAGTGAAAGGATCTATCTTGATTAGGTTATGGAACAATAACTACCTTGCTAGACCTAAAGAGAACCCGTCTCTAGAAACCTAGTGGATTGGTTATTGGAACAATAACTACCTTGCTAGACCTAAAGAGAACCCGTCTCTAGAAACCTAGTGGATTGGTTATTGGCTTGAAAGAACAAGATGATGTGATCATCTTGCCTTGAACACCACAAGTATCCAAGCTAAATACTTGATACAGTTCAAGAAGAAACTCAAGTTCCATCAAGGAACTCCATAAAAGGAGGCAACTCTCTTTTTATTAATTCATCTTTTATCATCCCTCTGAATAGTTAAATAAAGTTGGCTATTTATAGCCTTACAAGACTCAAAACCCTAATCTAAATTGGAAACAATACAAGTTTCCTTGTTTGACTTGACTTCTAAACTTGACACAACTTCCTAAACAAATTTGGAAGCAATTAACTACTTTCCTAAAACTCTAATTCAACTAGAATAGGAAACTAACTAACTCAAATTGGCTTAACTATGGTCAACATGACCTTAGCCTTTATTCCCTAATTCAAACAACTTACCTAACTCGTAAATTAACTCTAATTAACAACTAACATTGCTGAAAACTCAATTAAATAAATGATAACAAGAAATAAGCATGACACGGGGTTGGATTTTCAATGATTCTCGAGCCCGATTGCACCATCAACCATCAAACGAATTTCCTTGAACTTGAAGGGAATCCAAATCTTCATGTTCTCATCAAAACCCTACCTTAGCACCCTTTCGGATTTTCACTAAGGTTACCCCCACCCCTTTTTTTTCATCATTTTTTTGTTGTTTTGTTTTTTTTATTTGTTTTTTTCCTTTTTTTTCCTTTTTTTTTCTTTTCAGAAGGTCCCCTTTCAGGTTTTCACCTTGAGACATAGACAAGACAATTTTAACCCCAACTGTATCAATCCAGTCATATTTTGAGAATTTGTAGCATCAATAAAACAATCGTCTCTGAAATATTTCAGAAAAGTTGTATTTACATCATTTGCCAATTGATTAAGAAAAATTTTCCCCAAAATACTGCAAAAGATGAAAGGAGACAACTTTTGGGCTCTGGTAACTAGAATCGAATGGAGTAGTAAAAGAAAGGTTAAGACTGGAAAGGTTTGACAGGGGATCATATGACGGGTTTGCAATTATTTGAGATAGTATTCTTTCGAAAAACTTGCTCCGGTCTAGGGTTGGAAAGAGATAAAATTTGCTCCAGTTTAATTCTAACCAAACTTCTCTATTTTCTTTTTCCTTTCTTCTTCTTTTTTTTTCTCTTTTTTTTATTTCTTTTCTTCTTATTTTTTCATTTTTTGTAAAACAAAATTGCCCCAGTATGGGGTTAGTGGTCTTAAAGGACTGTCAAGCGAAAAGGGAAGGTGGCTCTGAAAAATCGAAAGGAAAAAATTAGGGATAGAATATTGAAATAGAAAAATGAAAGGAAGTATGCCTAAAATCCGTCTCTTGCAGTATTATTTAAAGAAATTTTTTTTAATCAAATGAAAAACTTTTTGCACATGTCTACATTGATTGGTTGGGGAAAAACTTAACCGTCCATTTCCATTAGGATAAGCTGTGAGGACCCGAATTTTTACTTACTTTAATTCTATTTTACTGGTTTATTTAAATATTTATTCACCCGTTTTCTTCGAATAATTTATTTCAACCATTTTAAATCCATTTATATGAAACCATGTCTCACTTACGTTTTTAAAACGTTTCGTTAGAAAATTTATTTTTCCGAGGCTTGTTCGGTAAGAAATAACGAGTACACGTTTTTCGAGGTAATTTCGATCCGAGAGTGCATTAGTCTTGGAGAATTAAGAATAAATAATAATAGACTAAGAAGAGTTAATTGAGAGATTAGATGTGATTAAGTTAAATAAAACTTTTATTGTGCGCACATTGATAGTTCCTCGAAAGTCGTACCGCGACAAATTGGAGATTTGAGGAATTAATACTAGACTCGTGTGAGGACTTATGTTTTTATTTCTAAAATAGTTATTTTTATAATTATTTACCTTAGTAGTAGTTAAATATATCATCGTTACATGATTTCTTTTTAAAATTCACCTTATCGCGCGCGAATCGGAAGTTCGCGTATATCGACCTGGATCGGATAAATGAAGATTTAATAAACTTATACTAAACTACTAAGAGTGAATAATTATAGTATTAAGGGAATTACATTAGAGGTTTAGGGCACAAGTGAAACAAACCCGAGAGAAAACGTACACGAAACGCGCGCGCGCGAAACTATTGGTAGTTGACTTTTGAGACAAACTTTGGCCCCAAGTTTCCGAGCTTCCAAGAGAAGTTATAGTTATCAGCTGCACACTCTCTCTCTCCTCTCATCTTGATGGCCGAAATTCTCCAAGGAAGGAAGAGGGGAGCTCCACTTCATTTCACCTCACTTTGTGCTACCATTTCTCACTCAAATTCACCACACAACTTCCACTTTACTTGGAGATTCACTTGGACTAGGAAGGAAGCATCATCTCACGGTTGTCTTGAGGTCTTAGAGGTGCAAAATTTCTGATTTCACTCAAAGGAAGAGGAGGTAATCATCCAACCATCTAATCTTGGATTTAGTGGGTTGATCTTTATTAGGAAGCTTGTAGCTTCATTGTTATTGTTGTTGTTGGATTTAAATGGTTGGAGTGGGCTCTATGAAATCCCACCTTGATGATATAGGACTAATATCATGATGATAAGTGTTGTTTGTGTTAGATATGTGGTAAACAATATGAGATTTTTTCGAAAAGTGAAAGGAAAACCAAAGGAATTGCATAGGAAGCTTTGCCGAAAATCTGCTCTGTTTTTCTTGAACCTTTGGTTCGAATTTTTGATGCTCATATGACCTTGAATCTGATTTAGATACGTTGTGTAGGATGTGTGGAAAGTTTCCACCAAAAATCATTTGATTTGGTTGGGTAAAAGTTAGAATTTTGAAATGGTAAAAATCTGGAAAAACGCTGTCCAGGTGTTCTGGACAGAGCAATTTTGAATGATCATACCTCTCTACTCAGATGTCAAAATCAAGTTCCGTTTGCGGAATTTAAAACTACACATCCGTAGTTTTCTAACGGTGTATCATGCACCTTCTAATTCGAATTGAGCCATCTGTAGTGATTGATCAAAGTCGGCTGCCCTGTTCTGTTAGTCCAACCGAGAGGAAGTTAGAAGCTGCAACTTGTAGCTTTAATTTCTCTCATTTACGAACGGAATTTCGAAACTATTTCTTCTGATGAAATGTAGGCTTGTGAATCTATTTTCCAACGCCACCAACCATGCTCAATTTTAAGTTTAATTGAGTGAGATATACTCCAATTCCCGAACTGTACCGAATCTGGAAAACCGTAATTTTGGCTAGCCGAATGGCCTTGCTTGACTTGGGACTTGTTGTTTTGAAAATTCTGATATCAATCACCTACCAAATGTATATTAGATGTTTCTTAGACCTTTGTTTCACAAATGAGCCAGATTTGAGTTGATTGCATTGGGCAAATGTTTGAAAAAGAAAAAGAAAGCAAGAAGACAGATTTGTCTTGGGATTTCCTTAAACTTTGGTAGTTTAGTTAACTATCTTCCGGTGCGAATTTTCAAATAAAATTTGATAGAGGAGTAGTCCTCATATGGAAGTTGAATTGTACCAATTTTGGTGTCATTCTAAGACTTTTTGATATACAAATAAGATCCCAAAGTTACCTTTCAAATCTGGAAAAATGGACTGAGCAGTCCTTGTTTTTAACCAACTTTGAGCTGCTATATCTTGGTGCTCAAAACTCCGATTCTAGTTTTGTTTATTTTGTTTAAAACTTTGATTGGAACTCTAATAGTTCTATGAATTTCAGAGTCTAGTTCACTTTTTGTGAATTTTACCGAATTCCCAAAGTTTACCGAAAACCAAGACTGAAACTGTCTTGGGAGTGTAAGTCAGCCACTTTAGGCTGAAATTTGAGTGTCTTCTGTTAGGAATCCTAGAAAAGTGTCTTCTAGGAACTTTTAGTACTTTGAAATAGGATTCCAACAGTATAAAGGTTTCCATTTTTGGACCTATTGACCGCAAGTTATGATTTTCCAAAAATTGACGCGCAAAACTAAATTTTCTTACTTGTGGGGAGAAAATGAGTTATGGAGATTCTTCCCTATCCTTCCATAATGATTGACTGTTTTAAACTTAATTTCCTGGAGGAAAATCAGTTTTCTTTTGTTATTGAACCCCACTTTTGAGTCTCGATTTACGAGTAATTAAGGCTTTCTTTCTCGACATTTTCTTAATATTGTACAAGAGTACAATCTTTCTTGTAACAAGGGGGTTTATAAACAATAGTGTGTGATAGTCAATTACTATTTACTCAGGTGCTCAAGGGGACCTTCAAGAGGATCTCGAAGGGAACACCTAAAGGCTTGTTTACGCACTTACTCTCTTGTTTCGATTGGTGAGTGTCAAGTGCATGTTATGCGGTTAAATACGTGAATTGTTTTGCATCAATTATGTGAATTTGGAAATTTTGAATCGAGTGTGTACTTTACCGCACTCGTTCTCTTTCAAATGAAATTATATTCGAATTTTGTTATGTGAATTCATATTCGACTTGTACATAGTAATGTGAATGTGATTCGTATATGTGATTCATATTTGTGATTCGTATCTACAATCATCGATTTGAGCGCTACTCATCGACTTATATTCGTATTCGTATTCGGGGGACGCCCAAACTGATTGGCTAACTTTGCGAATCGAGCCAGCGTGGGCTTGGTCGACAAGCTTGGCAAACCATGAGATATTCGTAAAGTATGATCTATTGGAGAGATCTTGCTTGGCATACTCGCGTAGTATTGCCATGATATACTCGAGTAATATCAAAACTTTGATGAGCGGGCCCGGTAAGGGGGTGTAACGGTGACGGGACTCGAAGAAAGTGGTGTATCTACGGATTTGATACTTATGTGGTTGACGGAGTGTCAACATGAGATGTGATCAAGACTTTGACTTGACTACGTGGAATTTAGCTCCTGAGAGCTACAGTATCCTTGAATTGTTTCTGTTTATTTTTCCTATTCGAAATGTGAATTATTCGAACTTTATAGCTTTATTTACTGTGTAATTGTTGTTGCTACTTGGACTATGTACTTGCATGTGTGTTTTTTGGCCTCACTGAGTATTGGCTCATCCCATTAGTTTGTTTTCCTTAACAGGTTGGATTGGAAGATTTTGGAAAAGCCGACTAGGTTATACTTTTGATTGGAATCTTGGTTGTAAATGTTTAGTCGACTTTTAATGGTTGTATTTTGGGACTTGATGTATCTTTTGAGAACGTGATGTAAGATTTGGATATTTAGTTAAGGAAGCAACTTTTCTTCATTTAGACTTGTATTATTTGGTTTGTTGTCTTGAGTCCTGGTGAGAGCTGGACAGGCGTCCCACGGATACCCTTGGGTTCATCCTTGGGAGAAGTGGGGGTGTCACAGTTGGTATCAGAGCTTCGACTCCAGATCTTTGTAGTGTATTCTAGGCTTAAAAGTTTAGGATGCCGGACTGTGGGACTGGTTTGAAAGTTAAGTGACTACTTGTAGGGATGAAATTCAATGCCTAGATTTTACCCTTGGGGATAGGAATGAGACAACTTTGTTATACCTTAAGATGATGTTTGAACGAGTTAGTAACTTTAAGTTTCTAACGTAGAAATTGTGGTTGTTTGTAGAGATGGAAGATGGTAATGGGAGTCACTCTGCTAATGGTAATGGTCATGTTAATGGCCACGTCGAGCCCCTTAGACCTATTTATTACCGAGCACTTGGCGGAAGAGCTCGTGTACGTTACTCACCTGCTTCGAGGTTTCCCCGTTGTCCCTGTAGGGCACACACACGTACCCTAATGACCTGGTACTGTCCCTTGACGATAAGCGTCGTCAGTTGGTGAATACCAACCGAGCTTTACTCCAGGAGATAGAGGAGCTGAGCGCCATGGTGGATGCTTAGGGTGCTAGGTTTGTTGAGCTCGAGGGGACGGTGGTAGATGAGCGGGTTGGGACTGAGGCCACCGTGATGAATTTCAGAGGACTAGAGCTCGACTGACTAGGGTAGTCGAGAAGATCCGTGATCTTCTCGAGCTAGAATTCTAACCGACACCTCTATGTTGATTGATGAAGTGATGGATGCTGTGCAGAGTCCGGTTCAGGAGGGCACCGAGGAGGAGGTCCCGCCTGACGGTCCTGCCGAGGATTAGACTAGGAGTGATAAATCTTTTGACTTTTGTAGTTAGGAATAGCTGGGGTGATGCTAGTTCAAAGGCCATTGTATTTTGCTGAACTGTGTGGCCTACTTTTGAAACACTTGAATTTACTTTTGACGTGCATGACTAAAAGTACTTTTGTGGCACCTGTGTGCAATATTTTTGTAAACGCCCCATGACTTGCTAATTGTACGAATCTTGAAATGTTAATATATGCTAGTTGTTTTATTTCAAATGTTTTTCACGTTGTCTTTTTTTAGTGTCCTCTCGCATAATTGTTCTTATTTTGCCTTTAGACAAATTTAAAACTATGAACGGCCATGGAGGGCATGGGGTTAGGTAACCCGAAACCCATAGGGATGAGGATTGAGCGATTCTTGAAGTTCGTCCCATCTAAGTTTCACGGGGAATCTAACCTCGAAATAGTAGAATTGATTTGAGCGGATCAAATAAAGCACTAGTGAAAGCAACAGAGGTTAGGGTTTGTTCTCGAGTAAATTTGTAAGTGAGTATTAGAGAGTGAATTAGGATTTGGAACTCTTAAGGAATAAGATCTTCGTATTTTGTTACGTCTATAAGTTATGATAGTAATCTTGTGGAAACTTAAGAGCTCGTCCATGTTAAGCAGAGAATAGTCAAGCTTTATATTCTGGTGTAACCTATAAGTAAGTTAAGGAAAGAGTGATTTGGTCAGAGTTTCCATTGTGAATAGTTACTTATGTTGATCCCTTAATCTGCCTGGCAAGCTAGCCGTTGACTTAACCCAGCCAGTGAGAGGACAAATTTGGGAGAGATATGTAAGGAAGTGGACCTTCTTCGAAAGGAGGTAGAGTTCAAAAGAAATTGGCTGACTACTGGGAAGGACGATGGAAACAAGAATACGCGGAGAAAATTGAGTTACTACACAAGAACGTGGAACTGGAAAAGAAATACAAAGGAAGTACCTAGGATTGTTCCTAAATCAAGGTATGAATTTCGACGACGAAATTCTTTTAAGGAGGGGAGGATGTGAGGACCCGAATTTTTACTTACTTTAATTCTATTTTACTGGTTTATTTAAATATTTATTCACCCGTTTTCTCCGAATAATTTATTTCAACCATTTTAAATCCATTTATACGAAACATTGTCTCACTTACGTTTTTAAAACGTTTCGTTAGAAAATTTATTTTTTCGAGACTCGTTCGGTAAGAAATAACGAGTACACGTTTTTCGAGGTAAATTTGATCCGAGAGTGCATTAGTCTTGGAGAATTAAGAATGAATAATAATAGACTAAGAAGAGTTAATTGAGAGATTAGATGTGATTAAGTTAAATAACACTTTTATTGTGCGCACATTGATAGTTTCTCGAAAGTCGTACCGCGAGACAAATTGGAGATTTGAGGAATTAATACTAGACTCGTGTGAGGACTTATGTTTTTATTTCTAAAATAGTTATTTTTATAATTATTTACTTTAGTAGCAGTTAAATATATCATCGTTACATGAATTCTTTTAAAATTCACCTTATCGCGCGCGAATCGGAAGTTCGCGTATATCGACCTGGATCGGATAAATGGAGATTTAAGAAACTTATACTAGACTACTAAAAGTGAATAATTATAGTATTAAGGGAATTACATTAGAGGTTTAGGGCACAAGTGAAACAAACCCGAGAGAAAACGGACACGAAATGCGCGCGCTCGAAACTATTAGTAGTTGACTTTTGAGACAAACTTTGGCCCCAAGTTTCCGAGCTTCCAAGAGAAGCTTTAATTATCAGCTGCACACTCACTCTCTCCTCTCATCGTGCTGGCCGAAATTTTCCAAGGAAGGAAGAGGAGAGCTCCACTTCATTTAACCTCACTTTGTGCTACCATTTCTCACTCAAATTCACCACACAACTTCCACTTCACTTGGAGATTCACTTGGACTAGGAAGGAAGCATCATCTCACGGTTGTCTTGAGGTCTTAGAGGTGCAAAATTTCTGATTTCACTCAAAGGAAGAGGAGGTAATCATCCAACCATCTAATCTTGGATTTAGTGGGTTGATCTTTGTTAGGAAGCTTGTAGCTTCATTGTTATTGTTGTTGTTGGATTTAAATGGTTGGAGTGGGCTCTATGAAATCCCACCTTGATGATATAGGACTGATATCATGATGATAAGTGTTGTTTGTGTTAGATATGTGGTAAACAATATGAGATTTTTTCGAAAAGTGAAAGGAAAACCAAAGGAATTGCATAGGAAGCTTTGCCGAAAATCTGCTCTGTTTTTCTTGAACCTTTGGTTCGAATTTTTGATGATCATATGACCTTGAATCTGATTTAGATATGTTGTGTAGGATGTGTGGAAAGTTTCCACCAAAAATCATTTGATTTGGTTGGGTAAAAGTTAGAATTTTGAAATGGTAAAAATCTGGAAAAACGCTGTCCAGGTGTTCTGGACAGAGCAATTTTGAATGATCATAACTCTCTCCTCAGATGTCAAAATCAAGTTCCCTTTGCGGAATTTCAAACTACACATCTGTAGTTTTCTAACGGTGTATCATGCACCTTCTAATTCGAACTGAGCCATCTGTAGTGATTGATCAAAGTCGGCTGCCCTGTTCTGTTAGTCCAACCGAGAGGAAGTTAGAAGCTGTAACTTGTAGCTTTAATTTCTCTCATTTGCGAACGGAATTTCAAAACTATTTCTTCTGATGAAATGTAGGCTTGTAAATCTAGTTTCCAACGCCACCAACCATGCTCAATTTTAAGTTTAATTGAGTGAGATAAACTCCAATTCCCGAACTGTACCGAATCTGGAAAACCGTAATTTTGGCTAGCCGAATGGCCTTGCTTGACTTGGGACTTGTTGTTTTGAAAATTCTGATATCAATCACCTACCAAATGTATATTAGATGTTTCTTAGACCTTTGTTTCACAAATGAGCCAGATTTGAGTTGATTGCATTGGGCAAAATGTTTGAAAAAGAAAAAGAAAGCAAGAAGACAGATTTGTCTTTGGATTTCCTTAAAATTTGGTATTTTAGTTAACTACCTTCCCGTGCGAATTTTCAAATGAAATTTGATAGAGGAGTAGTCCTCATATGGAAGTTGAAGTATACCAATTTTGGTGTCATTCTAAGACTGTTTTGATATACAAATAAGATCCCAAAGTTACCTTTCAAATCTGGAAAAATGGACCGAGCAGTCCTTGTTTTTAACCAACTTTGAGCTGCTATATCTTGGTGCTCAAAACTCTGATTCTAGTTTTCCAACCGTATAAAGTTTTTCATTTTTGGACCTATTGACCGCAAGTTATGATTTTCCAAAAATTGACGCGCAAAACTGAATTTTCTTACTTGTGGGGAGAAAATGAGTTATGGAGATTCTTCCCTATCCTTCGATAATGATTGACTGTTTTAAACTTAATTTCCTGGAGGAAAATCAGTTTTCTTTTGTTATTGAACCCCACTTTTGAGTCTCGATTTACGAGTAATTAAGGCTTTCTTTCTCGACATTTTCTTAATATTGTACAAGAGTACAATCTTTCTTGTAACAAGGGGGTTTATAAACAATAGTGTGTGATAGTCAATTACTATTTGCTCAGGTGCTCAAGGGGACCTTCAAGAGGATCTCGAGGGGAACACCTAAAGGCTTGTTTACGCACTTACTCTCTTGTTTCGATTGGTGAGTGTCAAGTGCATGTTATGCGGTTAAATACGTGAATTGTTTTGCATCAATTATGTGAATTTGGAAATTTTGAATCGAGTGTGTACTTTACCGCACTCGTTCTCTTTCAAATGAAATTATATTCGAATTTTGTTATGTGAATTCATATTCGACTTGTTCGTAGTAATGTGAATGTGATTCGTATTTTACAATCGTCAATTTGAGCGCTGTTCATCGACTTATATTCGTATTCGTATTCGTATTCGGGGGACGCCCAAACTCATTGGCTAACTTTGCGAATCGAGCCAGTGTGGGCTTGGTTGACAAGCTTGGCAAACCATGAGATATTCGTAAAGCATGATCTATTGGAGAGATCTTGCTCGGCATACTCGCGTAGTATTGCCATGATATACTCGAGTAATATCAAAACTTTGATAAGCGGGCCCGGTAAGGGGGTGTAATGGTGACGGGATTCGAAAAAAGTGGTGTATCTACGGATTTGATACTTATGTGGTTGACGGAGTGTCAACATGAGATGTGATCAAGACTTTGACTTGACTACGTGGAATTTAACTCCTGAGAGCTACAGTATCCTTGAATTGTTTGTTTATTTTTCCTATTCGAAATGTGAATTATTCGAACTTTATAGCTTTACTTACTGTGTAATTGTTGTTGCTACTTGGACTATGTGCTTGCATGTGTGTTTCTTGGCCTCACTGAGTATTGGCTCATCCCATTAGTTTGTTTTCCTTAACAGGTTGGATTGGAAGATTTTGGAAAAGTCGACTAGGTTATACTTTTGATTGGAATCTTGGTTGTAAATGTTTAGTCGACTTTTAATGGTTGTATTTTGTGACTTGATGTATCTTTTGAGAACATGATGGAAGATTTGGATATTTAGTTAAGGAAACGACTTTTCTTCATTTAGACTTGTATTATTTGGTATGTATCGTTAAATTTGAATTGAATTGTCTTGAGTCCTGGCGAGAGTTGGGCAGGCGTCCCGCGGATACCCTTGGGTTCGCCCTTGGGAGAAGTGGGAGCGTCACATAAGCGCTCCTCC
The DNA here is from genome assembly GCA_023065735.1 of Coffea humblotiana. Taxonomy (NCBI): domain Eukaryota; kingdom Viridiplantae; phylum Streptophyta; class Magnoliopsida; order Gentianales; family Rubiaceae; genus Coffea; species Coffea humblotiana. The sequence continues at coordinate 29,069,241 of CM041218.1, read as the reverse complement.
GGATAGCACTTTCTTAGCAATGAATGGTCCTTACCAATTGGGAGCAAACTTCCCTTTAGTCTCATCTTGCATTGGAAGAATCTGTTTCAAGACCTTTTCTCCAACTTTAAACAAACGTGGCTTGACTTTTTTGTTGTAATCCCGAGCCATTCGTTGCTAATAACATTGTCCATGACAGATAGCATTCAATCTCTTTTCATCAATCAGAGACAACTGCTCCTGACGTTCTCTGACCCATTCAACTTCTTCTATCTGAGCTTCCATCAGAATGCGTAAGGAAGGAATTTCAACTTCTGCAGGCAATACTGCTTCCATTCCATACATAAGAGAGTAAGGAGTTGCACCAATAGAAGTCCTGATCGTAGTTCTGTACGCCATCAGTACATAAGGCAGTTTCTCATGCCAATCCCGGTATGCTTCAGTAATCTTACGAATGATCTTTTTCCAATTCTTATTTGTGGCTTCAACGGCTCCATTCATCTGAGGCCTGTAAATGGCCGAATTTTGATGTCTAATCTTGAACTGTTCACATAATCCATCCACCATATTATTATTGATGTTCTTGGCATTGTTGGTGATCAATGTTTCTGGTACCCTAAAACGACAGATGATATTATTTCTCAAGAAATCCGACACCACTTTCTTAGTCACATGCTTATAGGACGCGGTCTCAACCCACTTGGTGAAATATTCAATCGCCACTAAGATGAATCGATGCCCATTTGAAGCAGGAGGATCAATAGTTCCGATCACATCCATTTCCCAGATCGAACATGGCCATGGAGCAGTCATACTATGCAATTCTATAGGAGGAGCACGTATAACATCACCATGCATTTGACATTTAACACACTTTCTAACAAAATCTACACAGTCATGCTCCATGGTAAGTCAAAAATATCCTGTTCTCATGATCTTGTTAGCCAGTAGATGCCTATTCATGTGTGGCCCACAAACCCCACTATGCACTTCTTTCATCATATAATCGGTTTCGTCTTCATTGATGCATCTCAGAAGGCCCAAATCAGATGTTTTCTTGTATAGCACTTCTCCATTCAAGAAGAATCTTGATGACATTCTGCGTAAGAAAATTTTTGCAACAGAATCAGCATCAGGAGGGTAGGATCCTGTTTTCATGAATCCTTAATATCATTGTACCAGGAGCGACCATCAGAGGCCCTTTCCGTAATCAGGCAATGCGCTGGCCTATTCTGAAGTTGAATATGTATAGGTTCAATCACCAGCTCATCTGGATGTTGGATCATCAAAGACAGAGTAGCTAAACCATCAGCAAAGGCGTTACGAGTGCGGGGAAAATGTCTGAGTTCCAAATTTCTGAATTTGCTGGCCAAGTTAAGCAAGTTATAATGATACAGCATAATTTTTGAATCCCGAGTTACCCACTGCTTAAGCGTCTGGTGCACAAGTAAATCGGAATCACTAAATGCTATCAAGTCCTTGATCTCCATGTCCAATGCCATTTTCAGTCCAAAAATACAAATTTCATACTCGACCATGTTGTTGGTACAAGGAAATCGTAATTTGGCAGTAGCAGGATAGTGTTTCCCTTCAGGTGACACTAAAACTGCTCCAATTCCAGCTCCAAAAGAATTCGATGCACCGTTGAAAAATAACCTCCATCTAAGATACTGATCACTCATGTCCTCAACTGCTCCAATGAACAGAATTTCTTCATCAGGAAAATAAGTATGCAATGACTGGTAATTCTCATCTCTTGGATTTTTTGCCAAATGATCTGCTATGGTTTGACTCTTAACTACCTTTTGTGTTGTGAAGACAATGTCGAATTCGGAAATGATCATTTTCCACTTAGCCATATGTCCCGTGGGCATCGACTTTTCCAACAGGTATTTTAGAGGATCAAAACGAGAGATCAGATAAGTGGTATAACCAAGCAAATAATGTCTCAATTTCTGAGCTGCCCATGCTAAAGCACAACAACTTCTCTCAAGGAAAGAATAGTTGGCCTCATATGCTGTAAATTTCTTGCTCAGTTAGTAGATGGCTTGTTCCTTTCTCCCAGATTTGTCATGCTATCCCAAAACGCATCCTACAGCTTCATCAAGAACAGACAAATACATAATCAGAGGTCTTCCTGGCTGAGGTGGCACCAAAACCGGAGGATTTAACAAGTAATTCTTGATCTTATCAAAAGTTTGCTAACAATTTTCATTCCAATCCATTGATGCATTCTTTTTCAACAGTTTGAACAAAGGCTCACAAGTAGAGGTTAACTGTGCAATGAATCGGCCAATGAAATTGATCTTTCCAAGAAAACTCTACACATCTTTTTGAATTTTTGGAATTGGCATATCTCGAATTGTTTTTATTTTCGCTGGATCTATCTCTATGCCCTTTTTACTGACAATAAACCCCATAACTTACCAGCTGGAGCTCCAAAAGCACATTTTACAGGGTTCAACTTCAAATTATACTTCCTCAATCTTTCAAACAGGATCTTTAAATCAACCAAATGGTCTTCGATCCTCTTTGATTTAATTATGATATCATCCACATAAACCTCCATCTCTTTGTGGATCATGTCATGAAACAAGGTAGTCATGGTCCTCTGATAAGTAGCTCCAGCATTCTTCAACTCGAAAGGCATCTCTCGATAACAAAAGGTACCCCATGGGGTAATAAAAGAAGTTTTCTCTCTGTCTTCTTCTGCCATTAAGATTTGATGATATCCAACAAAACAATCACCAAAAGATTCAATTTCGTGTCCAGCAGTATTGTCCAAAAGAATATGAATATTTGGCAAAGGAAAATCATCTTTCAGACTGGCCTTATTCAAATCTCTGTAATCAACACATACTCGCACCTCCCCAGATTTCTTAGGCACTGGCACAGGATTCGATAGTCAGATAGGATAATGAGACACCATGATTATCTTGGCGTTGAGTTGTTTCACAATTTGTTCCTTTATCTTGAGACTCATTTCTGGTTTGAATTTACGTGGCTTCTGCTTTACAAGTAAAAAAATTTGGATCAGTTGGCAACCTGTGAACTACTATGTCCGTAGAGATCCCTGGCATATCATCATATGACCATGCAAACACATCTTGAAATAGCATTTAGAATTCAATCATTTCTTCCTTCTGTTTCTTATTCAAATGAATGCTGACTTTGTGACGACCTCACAGTACCCAGAGGTGTACCAAAGGGTTTAGCGGATCGTCTGCCTAACTCGCGCCAGGACTCGATACTTAAAAAAGAGAAAATAGACTTCACGCAAAAGAAAGTTCCATTTACATAATTACATCTTCAAAAGTTGCATAAAACTACTACATTAAGTCATACACACCACTAGTACCAGAAAGTAAAGCCTAAATAAGCTACTAACTATAATTGTCACAACAAATATATACATCTTACTAGTCAACTTACAACAAGTACTAGGGTAAAATTAACTATTTTGCAACCCCCAAAAGTCACCTATACTATACACCTTCCCGAGCGATCCCCGCGTTGGCCCTTGCTAAAGAAAACAAATGGAATGGAGTAAGCTATATGCTTAGTGAATAATCGGGGGTAAAAACGTAAAATCACATCAAATAAACATGTAAATCAAGATATTTCGCATCAATAAACAGAAATGTAACATCACAATAGTAGGATACACGTGGCTTCAAAGCCAATTCAATTCCCCGAACTTGACCACCTGTTGACATTCCGTCAACCAAAATACTCATAATCTGTAGACTCCACTTACTTTTCCGTTCACCTTATCAACCACCGCTGGCCAGTCATCAGCACACAGCAGCTCGAGCAAAAACAAAATCATTTTGCTTTAACAAAGAACAAAATCCCAAGGTTAGCATAGGACTAACTTCGATCAAACCCCGGCCGGCTCGAATAGTCCGTCTACCCTTGGAACCGGACTGGAACCAAGCCCTGAGATATCCAATCTCTCAATAAAGGATATCTATCAACAAAGTACTCATCAAAATACTCAAATCATGTAATCACCCCAACAGCACACAGCACACAACACAAGGGGTGATACTCAACACAAGGCATGCATTCTCACATATTAAATCAAGAACAGAGAATGGGATTAGGTCGAGTGAGATAAAGTACACGCTCGTCTAAGTACCCATTTAACATATACAAAGCATTTTGACAATTTATTACATAAACAAACCCAATTATTCACCCAAAATAACTAGCACGCAAATCAAGGCAATTTATACTGGTCCACCGACTCCATCCGGGTCGTCATTGCCTGTGATAGAAGATTATACTCAACTATCAGTCAAACAACCATCATATTCGAAATAAGGACTAAAACGGCCAAAACGGCAAAGAAATGCATGCGCGCGCGCGCGATGGAAACGGCATGAAAATGGGTTGCACGGTTTCGACCATAATTGGAGCTGTGGTTATCAGATCCAAGGTGTACAACTAGCGTTTTAAAGCTAAGACAAAGGGTTACAACTTTCATGAAGACAAGTCAACCCAGTTCACAATTGATCTAGGTCGAATTTTCAGATTACAGAACCAAAATTTCATTGTCAGTCTGGTTGTCAGTACTAGATTCAAATGGCAATAACTCAGGCTACAAAAGTCCGATTGAAACGTTTTCAGATGTGTTGGAAAGCTGAAACATAGAACTAAAATTTTCGTGTTTTGACAAAAAGGATATTTTGATACGGATCAAAGTAAAAAATGAAGCCAAAGTTACAGGTTTGACAAACCCTGTTTCAATTTCTGGTTTCGATACACCAAATCAAGGAAACTACATCATAACCACAAGAGTACATATAAATTTATCAACCAAAATTCAACACCTAAGTAAAGCTTATAGATATACCAGGTATCTTACGCAATTTTATCACCAAATCAACCCAAAGTGGAAGGAATCAAGTTGCCCCAAAAATTGGACAGCATTTCCCCTTAAATTCCTTTACTTTCCACCCTACAATCCATCACCAATCTCAACTCAAATCAACCACAATTGCACACACAACACATCAGTTATAAAACACACCTAATGAGGGCCACAATAAAGCCCCAAATTGAAACCCTAAAGCTGAAATTTAACAACACAAGCTGGAATTTTCCGTAAGCAACCAAAACTAACATATCAAAGCTTCATTTTACACATAACAAAGCTATCATTCCATGGCAATTGCTCAAGCATCAAATAAGACCAGAAAATTCACCAAAAATCTGAAATTTCCCAAGTCACCACTTTCTCCATGAAATTTTCCCATAAAACTACAAAACTCACAACTCTAAATAACTAATTGACAATTAATTGAAGTAGAGAGAAGTTCTAGCCAAGGTTACCTTGTTCCTCCAAGAAAGCTAGAAGCTTGGTGCTTTCCCTTTCAAAATCACTCCACCAAAATCTCCTTAGTGAGTAATTTTTATGGAGTAGATTGCAATTTGGTTGGTAGAAACACAAGATTGAAACAAGAAATTGAAGATACAAGATGAAGTCTTCTCTCTTTTCTTCTCTCAAAGTTTCGCCCAAGAGGGGATGAAAATGAGGAAAACTTGGTCAAAATTGGCTTTAGGGAAGTTAAGAAACCTTTGGTCAAGTCCAACTTCTAATTGGGTCGTGACACTTGGCACCTTTAATGTTTAATCTCATCCTCTAGTTTTTCAATGGTTAATCTATCTAACTAACCTCTAATTATCTCCTAACACCTTGTAAAATAATATCAATTAACACAAAACTCCAACTAGTTGTCAAAAATTTATCGCACTTACCGCACTAGCGGGTCCCACGTCCAATATACACTACTAATGTCACATGAACTAACTTAGACCGAAAAAATGTCTTGAAAACTTAATTCCCTTATAAAAATAGCTAGAAAATTTATATAATAAAGGAAAATATAGAAAATGTATGCATGGAATTAAAATAATGGCTAGAAAATAAGAAAATTTTCGGGTTCTCACAGACTTTAACTTCTTTAACCTCCGTCTTAGTGCCAATATTGATGATTTCTGTTTCTTCTAAGTTAGGTTTGGGTTTCTCTTCATACTGTTTTAAATCCCTTGAAATGGACTCAAATTCTTCCTCAGTATCGCTCTCGTTTCGAATTTCAGATTGCATGATTTCAAGTTCATGAGAGATATCGAGATTGCAGCCATCGAATTCCAAAATGGTGACATCCAAAGGGTCAGAGGGTTTTATTTGTGGCCATCTGAAAATAGAATGGAACATAAGTAATAAATAAATAGCAAATACGGGAGAAGTCTTTCATTTCATTAAATTCAAAATGCATCGAGATTTCACAAAAAGACATATACAGACATGATTGCTATTTAAAGACATATCTAGCCCAAACCTTTATTTCCGTTTCAACAATTTCCTTGAACAAAACAAGTTATATTAACTGAAACGAGAATAAAGGTTCAAAAAAATTGAAAGCAATTTCTTTTAACAAAAGATCCTGACTACCGTCCTTTCTGGATATGATCTAGACAAAAGACAATCCCCTTAAATTTACCGAAATTCCCTTCGAGAGGGAAGATAATCAGCAATCCAATTCTAAATAGCTCCTTCGGTAATTGACAAAAATTCTAAATTCTCTGATGGCTTCTCCTCACAAGTGGTCCCGACAAATAATTAAGATAGGTCCACTTCAATCTCCTCCACAGAATTTTTCGTTTCTGGCATGATCACCTCTGATAGACGAGGTGTGACGCCCCCACTTCTCCCAAGGGCGAACCCAAGGGTATTCACGGAACGCCTGTCCAGCTCTCGTTAGGACTCGGTACGATTTCCGTTCAAGCTTAATACAATAATAACTATTAATACCAGACGACGTAAGAAAAGAAATCACTTTCATACATAGATATTCAATCTTACATTACACGTTTCTAAATACATTCACTTTTCCAAAATAGACAACTTCCATAAGATGTCTAGTCAAGTACATTCCCAAAATTCTAGTCAAAAGAGCCACAAAGTAGGATTCTCCATAATTCCCTCAATTTCATCTCCTGTTAAGGAAAACAAATCTAACGGGGTAAGCGGATGCTCGTGAGGCCAAGAAAAAAAAAACATGCACATGCAAACCCATAGTTCAAGTAACGAGTAACAATAACACATGTACAAGAATTAAAGCCAGAAAGTTCAAGTAATTCACAATTTATAATATAACACACTTGTTAAGAATACGGGGGCTCTCAGGAGCTAATTTCCACTTGTTTCGCCAAGGCTCGATCCGATACCCCCTCGTGATGACACTCCGTCATCCGAGTAGGTATTAAATCCGTAGAAATCACTTACTACTTCCTTCATCCACCATTCCACCCTCTCGGATCCGTACCAAACACGCACGAAAAGGGCGATACTACACGAGAATGCCGAACAAGATCTCAAAGATCAAGTTTTGTTTTGTAATATTCTAATGGTTCATCAAGCTTCTCGACTAATCCCATGCCGGCTAGAGTCGCAAGATTGGCCAATGAGATTTGGGCGTCCCCCACGAGTACACGTATAATAGTCGACGAGATTCACTCCGATCGACATACAAGTCATGTTCACGTATAATACACGTATAATTCAACTAAAGAACAACGAGTGCGATAAAGTACACACTCGCCTCATCAAGTTATGTTCACGTATACAAGTAAGATTAATCAAGTAAACACGACAAATCATGCACTTGACACTCACTGATTCAAAATAAGTGAACAAACAAAGGTTTAAGTGTCCGCACCAAGATTCCCTTCGAAATCTCCTTGAGCGCCTGAACAATTAACAAGTATTTCTCACTCACAATCACGTATTAATCAAGAAAGAAGGTACACTCATTTAGACTAGTCGATACCTCAAACAAAGAACCTTAACCACTCAAAATAAATGTTCAAAAGTAATGATTTATTAATACAAGAAAAACTGATTTCCTCCATGAAATCGAGTTTAAAACAATCAATCATTATCAAAGGGTAGAGAAAAGTTTCCAAAAACTCATTTCTCATCAAGTTGGAAAATTTCAGTTTTACACATCGAATTTAGGAAAATCAGAACTTGCACTCTGTAGGTCCAAAATGGAAAATCTTATACCGTTGGAATCTTGTTTCAAAGTACTAAAAGTTTCTAGAAGACACTTTTCAAAGATTCTAAACGGAAGACAATCATTTTTCAGCTCAAAGTGGTTGATCTAGTAAACAAGGCAGTTTCAGTCATGTTTTTCGGCAAATTTTGGAAATTCGGCAAAATTTGGAAATTCGGCAAAATTCACAGAAAGTGAACTAGCCTTTAAAATTAGTAACACAATAAGAATTCCAATCAAGGTTTCAAACACAATAAATGGAACTAAATTCGTAGTTCTGAGCATCAAGATATAGTAGTTCAAAGTCGGTTAAAATTGAAGATTGTTCTGTGAATTTTCCATATTTGAAAACAAACTTTGGGACTCAGTTGGGTATCGAAAATGGTCTTATAATAACACCAAAATTGGTGCACTTACACTTCCATATGAGTACTACTTCTCTATCAAATTTCACTGAAAAACTTACGTGGGAAGGTAGTTAACAAAACTACTAAAGTTCGAAAAATACTTCAAGGCAAATCTGTCCTCAAGCTTACCTTTCTTTTTCAAACATTTTGCACAATGAAATTAGTCCCATTTCGGTTCATTTTTAAAACCAAGGTCCAAGAAACATTTCATAAGCAATTTGTAGTTGGTTGACATCAAAATTTCGAAATAAAACACCCCACAAACAACTAAACCAGTTGGCCAGCAAAAGGAAGGGTTTTCCAGTTTTGCTGCTGTTTGGAAATGGAACCATATCTCACTCAATACAACTTAGAATTGAGAGTGGTTGGTGGCGTAGGAAACTAGAATCATAAGGCTACATTTCATCAGAACAAATAGTTTTGATAATCAATTCATAAGTGAGAGAAAATAGAGCCACAAAATGCAGCTTCTACCTTTCTCTCGGATGGACCATCAGAACAGGACAGCAACTTTGCCAAATCACTACGGCTCACTCATTTCAAACTAGAAAGTGAATTTTATACAGTTGGAAATCTACAAATGTCTAGTTTCAAATGCCGCAAACGGCACTCGATTTTGTCTGTTGTACAAAGAGATATATTCGATCAAAGTGACACTGTTCGTACTGCCTGGACACGTTTTCCAGATTTCTTCAAGTTTCGAAAATTCAATTTTTGCTCAACCAATTCAAATAAGTTTTGGTAGAAACTTTATACACACAATATATGACATATATACATAAGTTTCACAGTCATTGGAGCATCAAAATTTCGAAATATAGGCACGGCAAAAACAGGACAGATTCGGCCAACATCGATGCGCAACTTCCCTTCAATCTTTCCTTCATTTCTAACCAAAATATTTACATCTACACACATAACAACACAAACAACACATTATATCCTCAAGGCAGTTACCTAAAGTTCACCCCAAGTCAGCTAACCTAGGAATAAAAGCGAAAAATTAAACACCTCAAGTCCGCTAGCCTAATCCATGCTTAGGGTTCAAAACCCATGTATAAACAACCATAGATCTTGTATTAAATGAAGAGATGAGATGAGTTGTTTGTTATCTCCTTAGCTCTTGAAGAACCAGAATTTTTCACCGAGAATATACCAAGAAAACCCGCAAGATGAAGCCTTCCTCCTAACCCAAGTTAATCTCCAAGTGGTAGGAGAGTTGGATGCAAAGTTAGAAGATGAAATGGAGCAAGATTGGTGCAAGAATGAAGAAGCTTTTCTTCCTTTCTTTTCTTTGCTGGTCGGCCGAGCTTATGGAGTGAGAGAAGAGAGAGTTTTGTGTTTTGTTGGTAGGTAGATGAAGTGTATTAAGGAAGCCAAGTAAATGGTGCAAAAGTCAACTAGGAATAGTGCTCGCGCGCGCTCGTTTCGTATCTGATTTCTCTCGGATTTGTTTCACTTGTGCACTAAATCTCAAATGTATTTCCTTAAATACTATAATTATTCACCCTTAGTAGTCTAGTATAAGTTTCTTAAATCTTCACTTAGCCATTCCGGTTTGATTTACGCAAACTTCCGATTCGCGCCCGATAAAGCGAAATTTACAAGAAATTCATGTAACGATGATATACTTAACTAATACTAGGGTAAACAATTATAAAAATAGTTATTTTAAAAATAAAATACAAGTCCTTACATAATCTATTATTAATCATTCTTAATTCTCCAAAATTATTGCACTCTCGGATCGAATTTTATCTCGAAAAATGTGTACTTATTATTCCTTACTAAACGAGCCTCCTAAAAATTAAATTTGCTAACGGGACGTTTTAAAAATGTAAGTGAGACATTGTTTCGTGTAAATGGATTTAAAATGGTTGAAATAAATTATTCGAAGAAAACGGGTGAATAAATAATTAAATAAGCCAGTAATATACGATAAAAATAAGAAAATTTTCGGGTCCTCACACGAGAAAAAGTGTGATATAGCGGTGGGACATTTAAGACAATTTGCTTACCCTTCTTTTCAGTTTGTTTTCGAGCTTGCATTTCTCTTCTATCCTTGGCAGTTGGATGAAATCCCAGCCCAAATGTATCCTTTTGCGTCGGGATCTCTATTGGCTCCAAAATTCCTTGCAATTCTCGCCCAAAACCTCTTCCTATTTCATATCCGCCTCGGATCATCTCTCTAACCATCATGATACTGGCCTTTGGCAAATCTGATTTAGTCAGCGACTTATCTCTGGATACCCATCCCACAGAGACGATGTCAGCAACATGATGAAATCAAATTGGAGTCCCTTTTCTGTCTTCACCTTTGAATTTTGCATCAACGATCATGGTACAGTCATCCTCAGCAAACACAATAATAAGTTGATCATTCACAATAAACCTTAACATTTGATGCAGAGAAGATGGCACTGAATTGGAAGCATGTATCCAAAGTCTTCCAAGCAAAATATTGTAAACACTAGAGAAGTCCATGACTTGGCAAGTAACTTGGAATTGAGCAAGGCCTATTTCCAATACCAGATCTGTTTTACCCATAGATTCCCTCCTTGAACCATCGAATCCTCGAACCACAATTGCAGACGGGCGGAGTTTAACGTCAAAAAATCCAAGTTTAGTGAGAGTGTTCCATGGACAGATATTCAGCGCTGACCCATTATCCACCAAGACCCTCGCCAATAGCTTTCCATTGCAGCGGACTGATATATACAAGGCTCTGTTATGCCCGATCCCTTCTGCAGTCAGATCGTCATCGAAGAAGGCAATATGATTAGCAGCAAGTACATTCCCCACAATGTTAGAAAATTTATTCACCGGAATATCTTTAGGAACTTGAGCTTAGTTCAGGATTTTGAGCAATGCTTCTCTGTGTAGCTCGGAGGTCAAGAGAAGATTCAGAAAAGAAATCTGAGCAGGCATCCTATCCAACTGTTCTGCTATTTTATACTCACTTCTCTTCAGCATCTTTAAAAAATCCACAACTTCATTTTCAGACACAAGAGACTTGGATATCGGAGATTTAACCTTGGCTCTGGACTGAATATTAATTTCTGAGTTTTTCACAATTCTCCCAGGCATGGTAATAGTAGATATCTCTTCCTTTAAGCATTTTTTATCTCCAATCAACAGAATAGACTCCTCGTAGTTCCATGACACCTTTGCAAGTTATTAACAGGCATTTATTCCGAAAATTCAAGAATGACAGGCTCTGATATATCCCATTCAAAAGATGGTAGATCCAGAATAAAAGGAGCTTTAGAATTGTCAACCTCGGAAGGCCCTCCTTCTACTATAAATGGCTTCTCTTTTTCAAACACAAAAGATTTCAACTTTTCCTCAACATTATCACTGGTCATGGACTTTTCAGCAGACGACAATTTCTTCATTCTTGTATGGTCAGCCTCTATTACGCCAAACACCTCAGTTTCATCTACAATGTACTGAGTGGGATCGACAAAATCTTCATCAGCGATGATAATCCCCACAGTGCTCCCATGCTCAGGTAAAGGATTCTCACTGACATTCGGTCCCTGCTCTCCTTTTCTTCTAAGAAAGATGTCTCCAGAATCAATCATGTCCTGAATCTTATGTTTTAAAGCCCAACAATTGCCAGTGGCATGACCTAGACTTCCAGAATGATAAACACAGATTGCTTGCGGATCATAACCGGCAGGAGGACCTCTGGGATAGAGTTTGGGAGGAACAGTGCTAATTTTTTCAACTGCTTTTAATTGCCCATACAATTGATCAATGGGTCGACCCAAGTTGGTAAAAGTTCGAAATTGCTTTGAGTTTGAACTCCGCTGGTTTGAAAAGGATTTTGAGAAAGGTTATTGTTTTGCAAGGTTGGTCTGGAATGGTAAATGGGACGAGAGTGATTTTGAAAGATAGATTGTGGGGTTGGAGGTAATGGTGAGATATTCAAATGAATTGGTCGGGAATGATGGAGTTGGGTAGTAGTGTGGTAGACTGGTTGAGGGTTAGGGTAGTGTAGGTAAGGAACAAATAGGTGGGATGGTTCCGGATTCTGGATCTGAAAGACAGGCCTTGATCCCATATAAAAGCAGTTTCTCCTTCTTTCTTCTTGAATGGGGATTTTTTCCCATTGTTGCTTTGATTTTGTAGAGCATCCAATTGCAACTTTAATGCAGACATATTAACAATTTTTCCTGCTTTGACAAATTCATCATACTCCTCCAACTTGTTAATAATAGCAGCAAACGAACTTCCAGTTATGCGAAAGATCTCTTCAAAGTAGGGTGGATCGTGAGTTTTGATGAAAATACGAACAATCTCCTCCTCAATCATAGGAGGCTCCACTTTAGCAGCTAACTTTCTCCATCGCTTTGCGTAGATCTTGTGATCTTCCGATGGCTTTCTTTTTGTACCCTCCAGTGTTGTACGTGTCGGTGCCAACTCACAGTTAAATTCATATTGCTTCACAAAATCTGTTGACAGATCCAACCAAGTTTTGACCTCTCCAAACTTCAAATTTGAATACCAATCTAGATCATCTCCCTCCAAACTTTCCGAAAATATACGCATAGGTAAATTTTTCATCATCCACGGGTTTACCTAACTTATTGGCAAACATCTTGAGATGCGTTTTAGGATTTCCAGTTCCATCATACTTGCTAAATTTAGGAGTTTTGAATCCCAACGGTAGCTGAATATCTGGGAAAAGACACAATTCATCGTAGTTCAACCCACCATGCCTACTCAATTCTTGATTCTTTTTCATAAATTCGTCGAATCGATCCAACCTTCTCAACAGGTCCTTGTCAATAGGCGCGGGTTGTTCCTCCATCGCCGCCTTCCCTTGAGATGCGGTATCCAGTACAAAAGACTCTATAATGTGGTGGTAGGGTTCTTGAGGGTTGGGAGGAATGTTCAGATTGGTTTGTGGATGGATTTGAGGGATTTGACTACTGGTTGGGTTCATTAATATATAATTCGGATGCATATAGGAAAGGTCCGAGTTTAGTCGGGTAAAGGTATTTTCAAGAGGATTAGCGAAAAGAGAAAGGAAAGGTGTTTGGGTATTGGATGTGTGGGTTGCTTGATAGTCTTGTGCAGGTGGGTGATTATCGACAGGTTCTTGGTCATTCGAGACACCACCATCACTGTTGCTTGCGACCAACTGATCAATTACACGCCTCTGTGTGGCCATTTCAGCACTTAACTCAATGAACTTGCCAAGTACCTCACTTAACTGAGCTCCCAATGCTGTGAAGTCCGGTGACGTAATTATGGCAGATCTTTCCGAAGTTTCTGGCAGTGAACTCATGTTTACAGGCTGTCTCAAGACTCTACTCCGGGACCTGATGATGATAGGACTTCTTCGGGTAACTATGTTTAAATACTTGAGAGATTAAAGGAGAAACTGGTTCAGAAATTTATTCTTGACTAGACCTGCCGAACTTTTATTTCGAAAGAAAGAAAGAAAGAAGAAAAAAAAGAAAAAAGAAAAAAGAAAAGAGTTAGGAAATATTTAAATAATTCGAATGCATGTCCTATGAGGGAGCCCTTTTCTGCCAAGGGTAGGCCTAATATGATGCAACATCTTCGAAGTGAGGCCTGTTCACCAAACCTGTGTTTCAAAAATAACCTTGCAAAAGATAAGGATCATTTCATTGATAAACTTCAAAATCTCATACATCATCTACATCATTTCTCGAAGTTGATTTCATACAAGATTATTAAACTTTTTCAATCTATCTATCACAGCGTTTTTTGACTCTCTGGAAAAGGGATTCTGCATGTGTTCAACTTGATCATGCAACCTGTCATACTTTCGTTTCAACTCTTGGTGTTTTTCTTGCATTTCTTCACACAGTCTCTTATTCTTCTCTGCCAGACCCTTATTCACTTCCACAGATTGCCTTAATTGTGCATTTTCTCTGTCCTTCGCCTCAATGATAGCCATTAATTTCTTGACTTCCTCGAACTGTTCCATTAGTGGTTGCTCAGCATTAGATTCTCTGAGCCACTCCTCGTATTGAGAGGTAACTAAAGCCATCTACTTGAGTTGTGGAACATAAGCGATCTCCTCATCATCGGACAATGTTCCCCAGGCTTCGACAATTGGTATTTTCATCGGAATTTTGTCCGGACAAATCCCTTTGTCAAAACTGATGGTGAAATCGGTCAAATCAGGTGTGAGTGGTACTCCTTGAATGCGCCCTAATTGTTTGAGAAACCTTTTTGGAGTGTATGCCATGATGCCTTGAGTTCCCAATAGAGGTATAAAATCTGATGACTTGGCGCACAGAGCGGGGTTGTAACAGTCGGTCCAGTCTAGTACCCATCTAATCTTTTGATCCAACAATACCCTCAGAAAGTCCAACCATTCTGATGCATTTCTTGGCAGATTGCTTTTGTCGATTCTCTTATGATGGGTAGCCATCCAATTATACCCAATCAACGGTAGACCATCAGGAGCAGGCAACTGTCTCCAAAAGTGTTCCATGGCCCATATATGCAAGATTGGATTTGCATAAAAGAATTTTGACCCCTTTTGACAATTAGTACATGCAACAAAAATATTAGCCAATACAGTCGGTATTATAGAGGCTCGTCAATCCTTAATCCCAAAAAACAAGTCAGACAAGAATTTAGTGATTTTGAAACCAATTTTCTTATCTTTTCTAGGAAACAAATAAATTCCTGCCATCACAAGTCCATACACCAGTGGCCTCTTACATTCCCATGTTACCTTAGATGTAAATGAAAAATCCTTCGAATGTTTATTAAATCAGTCTTTCATTACGAATCTGTCAAACAAGAATTTTACATCTATGCTTTGATCTGATCCTCGCACTACAGACTCTTTTAATCCAGTAAAATGACAGAATTTGATCTTGCTAGAAGCAATCGGAACTATCACTGCTATACCCTTTATTGGCAAATTCAGAAGACCGGCTACCTCTTCAATTGTCAGAGTCATCTCCTTGTTTTCTATCCGAAATGTTGAACCATCGGGATCCCACAGTTGAATTAAAGATTCTACCAAATGCCCATCTGATTCAATGTCTTTGAAATCTCCAATTGGGCCGAGGTAGGAGGCAACCTGATTGATCTCACTAAATGAGAGCAGCCCTGGCCATCTTCGAACCTCCATTGGAACCGCTAACAACTGACTGATTCGTTGAGGTCTGTCCATATGAAGCACGTAACCTCGATTAAATACCTTACTTACAGGTCTCACTTCTCCAGTTTTACAAAAATTTAAACATGAATATCCCATAGAGAGTTAATTACACAGGGAAAACAAGGTTGGTACATTTCTAAAATGGGATTCCCTAAATGGCATTCCCTCTAGGATTAATGCATGATATCAATTTATTAAACGAATAAATATGCATTACGATAATTGAAACATGATCTAAAGGTGCCCCATTTAAATGCCGGGGCAAGCCTAAAATGGCATGTGTATATGTATACATGCGATGGATTAAAATTTAGACGTGCTATTTACAAAAGGCGGTCTGTCCTTAATGAGTACCACGTCAGGACTCTTATTTCTAAGGTTTGTGTATGCAAAAAAAAGAGAAAACAAGGAGAGGTTAGTTCAACAAATAACACATAGCACGTTGGGACAATAGATAATACAAGAATGGAATATAAAGAAAGCAAAGAAAGAAGGGTGGAATCCCTCCCCTCGTGTCTAGTGTTTCTAATTGGATAAGGTTGACTCTATTCTAGGTAATTTCTAATATGGATGCATGAGACTTGGCTTACTAATGCATCTAGACTCGATAAGATTTAGGCTCCCAAGCCTTCAGACCAGGAGGCGAAGGGTCATCAATTCCAAGGCCTTCAGTCGGTGGCGCGAGTGATCCCCCAAACATTGTTACGTGCACGTCGTGCCACGGCCACATGTCCAAGTGAATCGATCCTAATCCTAACAGGAAGGAGTGGTGTGACAACCACTAAAAAGAAAATAAGATGTAGGTTTGTAAATAAATAGCGTATACACGTATGAAGTGCTCCTTTGAAGGGAGGGATTAACATTAAATGCACGTGAAGGCTCTAAGGTAATATTCCCCACCCCTAATGCAAAGCGCGATATGAATAAGTAAATAAACAAAAGTAAATAAATAAACCATTCATCACATACACAAGGAACGATGAACAAATACGAGTGTGAAATGGAAAAATCCTAAAAAAGAAAAATGCAACTTAAAACATCCACATATGATAAATAAAAGGGTCAAAAGAGAAAAGACAACTAAACCAATTGTTTAGACTCTCTAGCGTCCCCAGTGGAGTCGCCAAGTTGTCGCGCCCCATTTTTCGCGATGGAAATAAGGTGTTTACAAAAGATGTGATTTTTATTGAAAAATAAGGAAAAAAATATGTGAAAAAGGACCTAAAATGGGACTTTAAAAAAATGCGATAGTTTGGGTCCAAAAATTTAGTCAAAAGGGTTTTAAGGAAAATAGGAGTCGCGCACTTGGTATTGAGTTTGGGTGTACCAAGTCACCCCAAAAATATTTTTGACAAAAATAAAATAAAACCCTTTTCGACAACTCCAGGTCTTTGAAAAATAAGACAAAATGGGTTCGGAAGTCACGGTTGAAGAAAGGGAAGGCAAAGGTTCGATTAATTCAAACCTAAGGCACTCTTTCAACCTAGTCTAAGCTAGTTGCGAGGTTTAGTCAAAATTTTCTTAATCTAACCCTTAATTTTATCACGTTTGGATGTCTCCTACATGAATGCAAATCTAAATTTATAAAATATCGAAAGGGACAAAATATCCATTCAAGGGTTTAATTGATACCAATCGCATTGATTGCGAAAGCCAAAATAATTCCTTGAAGGGGTCACAAACACGCATGAATGAAATTCAAAGAAAAGAAAAGAAACTTAAATTATATATCTAGATATAAGTGGCCAAAGAATAGGAATGCAATATAATGGGTACGAGAGACAAAAATTCGTGACATAATTTTCTTATACAGGGATCGATGGGGTATTTAAACTAAGAAATTATAATCACTCATTTCTTATGTTTGAAGAATAATTCTCCTAACATGAACAAACAAATAAACTAACTTATTTTTACAATTTCTTAAATGAGATGCAATTTTAAATGATATGATTAACACATATAAAGGATAGGGGATAGAGGATAATATAATAGAAAATATCATGCAAATGACAAAAGATCCTAAAAATAAAAATATGCATGAAAATGTAATGAATATCACACAAAAATGAATCTAATGCACGAACGATCTAAGAGTTCAGCATTGGACTAGCCCATTTCTAAAAATCCTTATTAACGTTGGACTAGCAAGTAAGCGGAGGGAAAAACCACAACTAGCGTTGGATTAGTGTGGTGACGTCATGCATCAACAATAC
Organism: Coffea humblotiana; assembly: GCA_023065735.1. Classification (NCBI taxonomy): domain Eukaryota; kingdom Viridiplantae; phylum Streptophyta; class Magnoliopsida; order Gentianales; family Rubiaceae; genus Coffea; species Coffea humblotiana. Next base: position 29,051,417 of record CM041218.1, on the reverse strand, counting down.
ATAGTAAAACAAATAAGGCATAAATTAAAACAAATAAACACATGAGAGCACATAGCACGTAACACGTAAACATAATATTTAGATGCAAAAATCCTAAGGGAAGCGGATAAAGCATATAACACATAAGCCACATAAACACACAACCCGCATATTACATCGGGGAGGCTAACTACAATCTAAATGGGGAAAGTATGAAATAAACCTACCTATCCTATCTATTACATTGATCTATCTAATTACAATTTTTGTAAAACAATATTACCTATCTATTACATCTTGAGGTATTTAAACACCTCTCAAATGATTAAAAAATTAACTAAACAAATATAAGAAAATTTGAATGAACATTTAAATCAAATAAATAAAGCATAAAAATATATAAACACATAGTAACACATAGAAGCACATAAGAGCACGTTATTGACATTGAAATAATAATAGGGGTACCTCCCTTTTGAAGTGGTGACTAAATGGAGTCAAATTGCCCTATTTATACTCAAAATGAACAAAAGAATCATGGCACCAATTTAATTGAAAATAATAATAATGATAAAAATACTAAATTCACTTTAACATGTCAAACGCAAAGAAATTTAAGAACATCTAAAAATTACAAGTTAAATATATTCAAAAGTAACACAATCAGCTATTAAAGAAAAGAAACAATCATAATAAAAAGAGTCAAAATTCATTAGGGACTAAATTGCAAAATTGAAAAACTTTTAATGTCCAAAATATAATTTTTCCAAAATTTAGGGGCCAAAATTAAATGAAAGATAAAGTTCAGGGACCAAATTGCAATTAATTTAAGGACCTAAGTGAAAGGAATTTAAAATGTCCTGGGCCACAGTAAAACTATTCCAAAGATCAGGGGTTAAAGTGCAAATTCGCTAGCAGATCTTCTTAAGAAAACAGGCCACTGGGCCATTCTCTATTTTTTCTTTGGGCCACGGCCATCCGGCCCAATCGAAAGTCCAGGCTCAAATACACAGGCCAGCCCCTTTTTTTTTATCACTCAAGCCCAACCAAAATTAAAGAAATGACCCATCAGAAAAAGGAACTTTAACCCAATTCCCTTTTTTTTTTTGCTTTTTTTCTTCCTTCTCTTTCCACTCCGGCAAGCTGAAGCTTACTTCAGTTGGCGGCCACGGTGGCCGCCGGTGGCACCGCCGCCACCGGACCGCCGCCGACGACCTCTTCGGTCACCAAATTTCACCAAAATACACCCCCTCACTCGATTTTTCACGTAGATTCCATTTCCGAAGTTAGTTTTTACAAAAAAGGACCCGAAAGTGTCCAAAATGTCAAAAAATAGTCCAGTTTTTTATATTTTTAAACCCTCAAATCTTCACTAAAATCATAAAAAAAATGCCAAAACCCTCCTTATGACTTCTATATTACAACTATAATTTTAATTTGACAAGAAAACAACATAAAAATGCTAAATTAAAGCAAAACATCCCCTAAAAATTCATTTTTTCTTTTGTTGCCTTTTGGACTACAAAATTGACACAAAACTTAATTAAACAAACTCCCCAAACCAGTAACTAGTCATGATTATTCATTTTAACAACAATACATGTACAAAATTAGCATTTTAATCCGATTTTCCATCTTGGCATTTCTTCAAACGGTTAAAATGCATACATAAGAAACATTTCCTTTTCCTAAATCTGGTTCATGCCATTTCCCAAATTTTGAACAATACAACAGCAACAATGCAAGGCAGCAAAAACAGGAGAAAATAAGCAACAAAATATGAATTTAATGTGAAAAACAAAACTAAAAAAAAAGAAAAAAATACCTCTAAAATATTGCAGTCACTTGGTTGAGCTTTGTGGTGAAATTCCTAAACCTCAATGGTCTGACCGCTAGTTCCGCCCTTTTGTTTGATTTGTGGATGGGTGTGTGAACTTAAGAGAAGCAAATAGGGACCGAGAGTTGGGGTCCTGGGTTTGAGTTGTTTGTGTTGTTTTTAAGAAAATGAGAGGGAGCCTTGAGAGAGAGCCGAGAAATTGAGGGAGGATTTTTTTTAGTTCTCTGATGGTCTCTTTTCTATCTGCTAGCCACAAGAAAAAGCTGAGACCGTCAATTTTGAGGGGAGAGTTGGAGTTTGTGTGTGTGTTTGGTCAAAATGATAGTTTTCTACCAAAGACAAGAAAGAACCATGGGATCAAAATGATGAAATTTCCAATTGAAAAGAAAGGTCAAAAAAATTGAGTGTAGGAATGGGTTAAGTGTATTTGGTGGGGAAAATGATGAAAATGTGTAAGTTAGTCATGATTTTTTATTTTTGCTTTTGATTTTGACTTTTTCTTTCTTTTTTTTTTCTTAAGATAAAACTGTAAAAATGAGAAACAAAAACACATTAAAATACAAGACGATAAATAATTCATTAAATAAAAAATAAAAAAAATTCAAGAAAGCATTAAAATTTGACAAAATTTTGGGAAAATTCGGTAAAAATTTGGTGTCTACAATTGCTTTTACTTGAATGGTAACATTTCCTTGAGTTAGCTTTATTTTACTTCACCACATACACTTTAACCAAATGTCTTTTTATTAGTGGTTGGGACTTTATATGATAGTTTAGAGGTGTTAAATAAACATTGGTACATTTGGAGGGTAGAAACTTCATTAGTCAAAAGATTGAGGGAAGAATGGGCCAAGATTGGGCCAAGTGGCCAAACCCTAGCCATCCACCTTGTTTGACCAAAGGATTAGAGGAAATTTAAACCAACTTTGCTCCATTTTATCCTCCTTTTGGCCAAACCTCTTGAAGCTTCCAAGGGAAGGAAGAAAACTCCATCTTCTTGCTTTTAAAGCCCTAGTTTGATCTTGAGCAAAAATCATAAGATAAGGAACTTGAGTTAGTGAGTGAACCACCTTCAGCCCTAGAGTGTGTTTCAAACCTAGAGCTTTGGTTTTGGTGGTTTGTTTTGGTGCTTCAAGCTTCACATAAGAGAGGTATGTGAACCTTAAATCCTAACTTTCTTGTACTATATCAAGTATTTGAAGTTTGATGGCAAACTAGGTGATGAGCAACCCTAGGGGAAGACCCTCCTAGAACCTCCCAACTTTGTAATATCAGAGTTGGATCTTTTCTCCCAATAGAAATTGAACGCGATTGTTCTCATGAACTCAAGACCTCTGACACACGAAGATAATCAGCAACCTTAAGCAAATAATGATGGATAAAGAGACACCACGATTAGGGAACAAACTAATCGATAAAGTCTGATTTGAATCCTAAGCTTTGAACTCAAGAATTCAAGAGTAAGTTCGATTAAGAACTTGAAGGAAAATTCTTCACGATTTCTGGTTGTAATATTCGTCCCTTCTTCTGAAAGAAAGAAGCCTTATATAGGCGTGTAAAAGACCTAAACTAAGCTGCCAACAAAACCTAATCCGATTTGGAATTTCCCTTGCTAAACTCGGCCCAAGCCCAAGTGCAATTAGGAAAACCCTAATCAACTTAACACGAACAAATAACGTTGGTGCTTGACTAAAGCAAGTTTATGACCAACTAGATAAGCTACTTTAAAGACTAAAACTAGAAACCCTAAGAAACAGAGACAAATAAGATTTTTTTTTACTCGGATGAACAGTAACGTGAACAGTATTCGCTACAGTACGATGAACAGTATTCGCTACAGTATTTTTTTTTTGACAAAAGACACAAACTAACAAGATATGAACAACTTCAATTGAAAGAGAATTAACCTGATGCTCCTGATACCAATTGATGAGCAATCCTAGAATTCGTACCTTGTCATGCTGAAATTTTAGTTTGCTGTTAGGTGGGTGTTTAGGGGGTAATGTCACGTGTGGTAGTTGGTTATTGGTGATAAAAATCTGATGGAAGGGGTGAAAAATGGAAAGTTTAGGTTGTTTAAGGTGTGAACACAAAAAGATGAGGGTGGGTAGGTGTGAACAGGTGCGTTCGCATTCGGTCCGTCCTTTCCAAAATATAGAAACTTTAATCTAATCAGATTTTGGAAGTCCTTTTCAATCAAGATTTGGAATCTTTCTTTATCAGATTTTGGAAGTCCTTTTCAATCAAGATTTGGAATCTTTTTTTGGATATGATTGAGACTTTCCAATTAACAACTTCCAACCTTAATCCAACAAGAATTTGGAAACCAATAACAATTCAAATTTGGAAACGATTCCCCTCTTTTCTTTTCTTTTTTTTTACACAAGAATTTCAAGATTCACGATATCTTGGTTCAACAATCTCAGGTTATGGTTCACACAATCAAGATATTCAAGAATGTCAAGAACTTCAAGATTGCTTTCAAGAATTTCAGGAAACGACAACGGGTATTGCAAACAAAATTCTCAGCAATTAACAATCAAGAATTGAAAGGTATGTGACATACAAACTAGAAACCCTAAGGAACAGAGCCACACTTCACAAGGTACATATCTTATGCCTAAGGAACTTGTGATACATACTGATGCCTAAGGAATTCACAAAGTACGAATTCTATGGTTTCTAGGAGAACCGATGACAATCTTGGTTCCATCAAGACTAAGATGCCTACCTTTCATGGGAAGAATGATCCTGAAGCTTACTTGGATTGGGTTAGGCGAGTTGAGCAAGTGTTTGAAGTCCATAATTACTCTGAAGAGAAAAAGGTGAAACTTGTAGCTATTGAATTTCAAGATTATGCATCTATTTGGTGGGAGCAAGTATGTGCCACAAGGAGGAGAAATAGGGAACAACCGATTGACACTTGGACTGTCATGAAGCAAGTGATGAGGAAACGATTTGTACCCTTCCATTATACCACGGACTTGTACAATCGGCTCCAACGACTCACTCAAGGGTCTAATTCTGTTGATGAGTACCACAAACAAATGGAGGTAGCGATGATAAGGGCTAATGTACAAGAGGATCCGGAAGCAACCATGGCGAGGTTCCTTAATGGATTAAATCCTGAAATTAGGAAGAAGGTTGAGCTTCAAGACCACTTTGAGCTTCAACAAATGGTGTCTTATGCAGAGAAGGTGGAAAAGCAAGCCTTACCTATAAAGACACCTAGTGGCCGAACCACTACATCCTCTTCCACTCCTTGGAGAAGAAATCAATTGCCAACATCCAATGCTTGGCCAAGGCAAGGTAATAGAGAGAGGGAAAATAAGCGGATGGAACAACCATCCCATCCGAGTGCAACTTCTTCTAAACCAACCCTGCGACCGACTCTTCCAGGGGCAAATACATCTACCAACTAGCCAAAGGCATGCTTCAAATGCAAGGGAATTGGCCACCTCATGGCTCAATGCCCTAACCGAAGCATCATGTACATGAATGAAGAGGGAGTGTGGCAAAGCGAAGGAGAGGAGGAATATGCGGACATGCCACCGCTTGAAGAGGAAGGGAAGGATGATGACATGGTTAAGATAGAGGAGGACCCCGTAGCTCGAACTATGGTAACCATGAGAGTGCTCAATGCACAAGCTCAAGAAGATGATCTCCAACGAACCAACATCTTTCAAACGAGATGCAAAATTGGAGATGAGGTATGTCTTATGATCATTGATAGTGGCTCTTGTACTAATTGTGTAGCCGCTGTTTTTGTTGAGCAAAATCACATTCCATGAACTTACCACCCTAAACCCTATAGATTATCTTGGTTAAATGATGGGGGGGAAGTCAAGGTGACGGTCGATACAAGGACCAAGTTTTATGTGATGTAATTCCTATGCATGCTAGTCATGTCTTGTTGGGGCGTCCTTGGAAGTATGATAGACAGGCTGATCATATTGGACTCACTAATAAGTATAAGTTCATTATGGACAACCTCAAAATCACTCTTTCACCCTTGACACCTACACAAGTGTATGAAGAACAATTGCATCTAAGAAAAGAGAGAGAGAAAAGGCAGCCAAGAGAGGCAAAGAAAAAGCCGAATGTGAGCGAAAATGAGGGGAAAAAGAAAGTAGAGGCCGAGTTGAGTGAAAAAGAAAATTCGAGTGGAAAAAAACTCAGTGAGGCCGAGAGCTTGAAAATGAAAAAAAAGAGCTTCTATGCAAGTGTGCATGAGGTAGATAGGGCTTTGAATGCACAAAGTCTTCTCATAGTACTTATGTATAGGGAAGCTGATTATTCTTCTTTTTACACACTTGGCATAACCGATTCTCTTCCTAGTGCAATCTACTCTCTTTTGCAGGAATTCAAGGATGTGTTTCCAGAGGAACTACCGAAAGGATTACCTCCAATTCGAGACATTGAACATCAAATCGACTTTGTTCCTGGAGCAATTCTACCAAATCGACCAGCCTATAGAGCAAATCCGGAGGAAACAAAGGAAATCCAAAGGCAAGTCGATTCCCTCCTTGAAAAAGAACAGGTTCGTGAATCTCTTAGTCCTTGTGCAGTTCCAGTTATTTTAGTGTCTAAGAAAGAAGGGACTTGGAGAATGTGTACAGATTGTCGTGCAATTAATAACATTACTGTTAAGTATCGTCATCCTATTCCTAAATTAGATGATATGTTAGAAGATTTGCATGGAGCAATCATTTTCACTAAAATTGATTTAAGATCGGGTTATCATCAAATAAGGATAAAGGAAGGAGATGAATGGAAAACTGCCTTCAAAACAAAGTATGGTCTTTATGAGTGGCTTGTGATGCCTTTTGGCTTAACAAACGCCCCAAGTACTTTCATGAGATTAATGAACCATGTTTTAAGCCATTTTCTTAGAAAGTTTATTGTTGTTTATTTTGATGATATATTGATCTTTAGCAAGTCTTTAGATGAGCATGTTGAGCATTTGAAACTTGTTTTAAGTGCCTTGCGTGAAAATAGACTATTTGCTAACATGGAAAAATGTATCTTTTGCACTCATGAAGTTAACTTTCTTGGATATATTGTTGGTGCAAATGGTATAAGTGTTGATCCAGCCAAGGTAAAGGCCATTTTAGAGTGGCCGACTCCAACCAATGTGTCCCAGGTAAGGTCTTTTCATGGTCTTGCAAGTTTCTATAGGAGATTTGTTAAAGACTTTAGTACTATTGCAGCACCTTTGAATGAGATAATTAAAAAGAATGTGAGGTTTCAATGGGAAAAAGAGCAAGAAAAGTCATTTAATAAGTTTAACAATTTGTTAACTTCAGCACCTATTCTTGCTTTGCCTAATTTTGATTTGACTTTTGAAGTTGAATGTGATGCTAGTGGAATAGGCATAGGGGCTATCCTACATCAAAACAATAGACCCTTGACATATTTCAGTGAGAAGTTGAGTGGGGGAGCTCTTAATTACCCTACTTATGATAAAGAATTGTATGCTGTTGTGCGTGCTCTTGAAGTGTGGCAGCATTATCTTATGCCTAAAGAATTTGTGATACATACTGATCATGAATCAATTAAATTCCTTAAAGGTCAAGGTAAGTTGCATAAAAGACATGCTAAATGGATTGCATTTATTGATTTCTTTCCATATATCATTAAGTATAAGAAGGGGAAAGATAATGTCGTTGCAGATGCATTGTCGAGGAGGTATACTTTGATCACTACCATGAGCACTAAGTTACTTGGTTTTGAGCACATTAAAGACTTGTATGCACATGATGACAATTTTTCTAATGTGTTTAAAGCTTGTGAACATGCTGCATTTCAAAAGTTTTATAGGCATGAAGGGTTCTTGTTCAAAGAAAATCGCCTATATATTCCCAACTGTTCACTTAGGGAATTGTTTGTTAGAGAAGCCCATGGCGGAGGGTTGATGGGACATTTTTGCGTTGATAAAACTCTTGACATTTTGCATGAACACTTCTATTGGCCTAAAATGAGGCGTGATGTTGCTAACATTTGTGATAAGTGTTTAAAGTGTAAGCAGGCAAAGTCAAGGAGTAACCCTCATGGATTGTACACTCCTTTACCCATACCTCATGCCCCTTGGACAGACTTATCCATGGATTTTGTGCTTGGTTTACCAAGATCTTCTAGAGGTATGGATAGTATCTTTGTTGTAGTGGATAGATTTTCTAAAATGGCTCACTTTATCCCTTGTAGGAAAACAAATGATGCGCGCCATGTTGCTGATTTATTCTTCAAGGACGTGGTTAGATTGCATGGGGTACCACGTACTATTGTAAGTGATAGGGATATGAAATTCTTAAACTATTTCTGGAAATCACTTTGGGGAAAGTTGGGAACTAAGTTGTTATTTTCTACTTCTAGTCATCCTCAAACGGATGGTCAAACTGAGGAACCAATCGAACCCTTGGTGCTTTATTTCGAGCCATTGTTCAAAAGAATTTGAAGAAGTGGGAAGAATGTTTGCCTATTGCCGAGTTTGCAAACAACCGAACCACTCCTTTTCCTTTTGAAATTGTTTATGGGTTTCAGCCGCTAACTCCTCTAGATTTATCACCTATTCCTGTTGATGAGTGTTTAAGCGCAGATGGTGTCAAAAAGGCAAAGGCTATTCGGACCTTGCATGAGAGTGTTCGAGCTCAAATTGAGAAGAAAAATGCGCAATATGCAACACATGCGAATAAGGGTAGAAGCATGTTGTATTCGAACCTAGTGATTGGGTTTGGGTGCACATGAGCAAAGAAAGATTTCCAGCATCTCGACGGACCAAATTACATCCAAGAGGAGATGGACCTTTTCGTGTCTTGGAAAAGATAAACGACAATGCCTACAAATTGGAACTTCCAAATGAGTATGGCATAAGTGCATCTTTTAATGTGTCTGACCTATCTCCTTTTGACTTTGATACAGACTTTGAAGATTCGAGGAAGAATCCTTTCGAGGAGAGAGGGAATGATGCGGATACGGGTGCGCAACAACTTCAACCTTGGGTCAAGGATCCTTTGGTCAACATTGGTGGTCCGATGACAAGATCAAGATCCAAGAGGGTGAAGAAAGCTTTACGAGTCTTGATCATTCACCATACAAGCAAGGAGCAAGCTAAGTTTGAAGATTTGGTGGACCATGAAGTTACCTTGTTCACTTGTACGTTTGAAGTGAAAGAATGATCTCATACTTGTTAGCTTAGTTAGTAGTTGTTTTAAAGCTGCCTAGTTTAGTAGTTTGTTAATCGCACAAAGGACATGTTGTCCTCTAGTTTTAATCCTTAAAGTAGCTTATCTAGTTGGTCATAAGCTTGCTTTAGTCAAGCACCAACGTTATTTGTTCGTGTTAAGTTGATTAGAGTTTTTCTAGTTGCACTTGGGCTTGGGCCGAGTTTAGCAAGGGAAATTCCAAGTCGGATTAGGTTTTGTTGGCAGCTTAGTTTAGGTCTTTTATACGCCTATATAAGGCTTCTTGTCTTTCAGAATAAGGGACGAAGATTACAACCAGAAATCGTGAGGAATTTTCCTTCAAGTTCTTAATCGAACTTACTCTTGAATTCTTGAGTTCATAGCCTAGGATTCAAATCAGACTTTATCGATTAGTTTGTTCCCTAATCGTGGTGTCTCTTTATCCATCATTATTTGCTTAAGATTGCTGATTACCTTCGTGTGTTAGAGGTCTTGAGTTCATGAGAACAATCAAGTTCAATTTCCATTGGGAGAAAAGATCCAACTCTGATGTTACAAAGTTGGGAGGTTCTAGGAGGGTCTTCCCCTAGGGTTGCTCATCAGTACGAATATTACAACCAGAAATCGTGAGGAATTTTCCTTCAAGTTCTTAACTTACTCTTGAATTCTTGAGTTCAAAACTTAGGATTCAAATCAAACTTTATCGATTAGTTTGTTCCCTAATCGTGGTGTCTCTTTATCCATCATTATTTGCTTAAGGTTGCTGATTATCTTCGTGTGTCAGAGGTCATGAGTTCATGAGAACAATCGCGTTCAATTTCCATTGGGAGAAAAGGTCCAACTCTGATATTACAAAGTTGGGAGGTTCCAGGAGGGTCTTCCCCTAGGGTTGCTCATCACTAGGAGTCAAATGGATGTTGGTTGTGGTTAAAATTCTTGAACTAAACAAGTGGTAGTAGGGTTGGTTGTTTTGCATACCATGTGTTTGATGAATTGCTTGAGCTTTGTTCATAGTTTTCCTTCATGTATTTACATGTTTTGGACCCTTTTTGAGTTAAAGATAACACTTGGTTTGATATTTAAGTTAACTACAATGAAAGGATGAAGGTTGGTGAGATAAGTGAATTAGTGGACTGTTTTGTTTACTCTTGGCTGACCGGTTTTGTAGGAGAGGTTTCTCCTTGATTTTGTGGTTCATTTGCACCTTATTTAAGCCTAAGAAACTTGAATAAACATTGGTTTAAGGTTTGGTGGGAGTTTAAATGGAAATTAAGCAAGACAAGTGGTTGTTTTTGGGTAAGAAATGGACAGTTTTGGTTTCTTTTGGTGGCTAAACTGTTTTGACTCTTTTAATCATTTATGTGTATAGCATTTTGAGCTCCAATGGTACTAGATAACTTGCTCCCCTGTATATGAACCATAGGAGATTGAATTGGATGAAATTGAGCCAAAACAAGTGAAGTTAGCATCAAGAACTTGTGTAACTTGCTAGGGTTTTGGGGCTGATCAAAACTGGAAAATCAGCCGACTTCCCTGGATCACTGGTATTGATAGGAGATGAACTAGCATGTGTATTTGGTACCGTTGGAAAGCCCTTTGAGTATAGTTTCCAACGCCACAAACGGCAATTGATTCTGACCTTCCTACAATGAGATAGCCGTTTTCCAAAGACTGCGCGGGCGCGACTGTTTTACCTGCAAAGAAGACTTTGAACTTGAATGAAATTTTTCTTTTGCCCAACTTTCTTGCATTTGTCAAACTTGTTTTCTCATGACCATTTAATGCATTTTGGCCCTCACTTGCATGGTGAATTGAGTAGATTTAACCACTCACTTGGTCACTTAATGAACGCATATTTGGGTTGGAAATGAACCTAGATTGTTAACGATTTCACTCGTTGCCCTAGAATTGGGAAACGGAAGTGATCGTAACCAAAGGACTTGACGTTTGATCACTGCATTGCTTGACAGGTGAGTGTTCCACTGCCTGTTAACTGTCTATATGAAATATCTGAATACCTGATTTGTGACTGTTTGAGTCAAACATTGTTTTGATAAAAATTGAGTCTAACGTGTACTTTATCGCACTCGACCTCCCTTGATTCTATTGAGGTTCTGTATACTGCTATTATGAGATGTGATTTCTCTATATGTGACTGTGTATGAGTTGTTTGGGTGATACTCCATCAACTACTGCTACTGTTTGGGTACCCAACCTCATAGGTGAGTCGGTTGTATCGAACCAACAAGAGTTTGGTCGAGAAAACCGATAAACCCTGAGGACTCTTTATTGAAAACTAGAAACCGGTATACTCGAATATTACCTACTTACTGTTTGAGGAGTTCGGGCCCAATAAGGGGGTTGACTGGTGGACGGGAATTGGAGAAAGTGGTGTTCTACGGACATGGTATTCTTGAAATGCAAACGTTGATGGAGAGTCAACGAATTCATGTATGATCAAGTTCAAGTGGATTTGGCTTTTTGAAGCCACCTGTATCCTTGAATTGAACTGTGATTAAACTGTTATAGTACATTATGGTGCTTACTTGTTTGCATTATGCCTTTATTTGACTATGTGCTTACGTGTTATTTGGAACCTCACTGAGCTTTAGCTCACCCCACTCCTTTTGTTTTCTTTAACAGATCGGGGATGGAATTATGGCCAAGAACTTTCATAGTTTAACTTTTGTCTTGAACTTGTATTTTGACTTGTACTCCTTTTGTTTAGAAGACCTTGTAAGTTTGAATTTATAAGTTCGACGTATGTTATGTAAATTAAGTGTGGAGTGGTAAGTTTGACATTTAGCTCTATATTCTAAGTTTGGAAAGTTGGCGTGGCAATTATATTTCCATTAGGGTTTGCACTCTTTGCTTTGATGATATTTCATCAGTTTTCTTGAGTTGCTAGTTCTTTGATCGACCGAGCCCCGGCGAGAGTTGGGCAGGCAGTCCGCTGAAACCCTAGGGTCCGCCCTAGGGAGAGGTAGGGTTGTCACAGGTGATATCAGAATCTAGGTTTGAATTGGCTTGAGCGTGTTAGAAATTTCGACTTGAGAATTATATTTGATCATTTTCCCTTAAGAGTACTTAAGTTTTGTCTACACTTTGTGTAGGATGGACGGACATAGTGGCCCTAGCGATAGTCAGGGTTGGCGCGCAGCCCCGTGCTCCATTACCTATAATTAGATACTAGATTCGGCCAGAAGGAGCTGCCGTGCATTGGAGTCCTGCTAACCGCCATCGGCAATGAGAGTGCCGCCATACTTATGCCTATCCCAATACTGTAGTTCTGGCGGTGGTGGAGGAGAGAAAGGCTCTAGCGAAGGATAACGCTAGGTTGGAGGCTGAAGTGAATTAGTTAAAGGAAATTATTAAGATGCAAGCCGATCGGATCAAAGAACTTGAGTATGATGTGGTTGAGGGTCAGGAAAGGGTTGATGACCTCTGTGCGCAGCTTGGAGAAACTCAGGAGCGCATGGTTAAGGAGGCCATGAAAGTGAGGAATAGAGCAGAGTCCATGCTGAATATTTGTGATGACCTACATGGAGATGTGAGCGATGAGGCTTCCTACATCGGAGGCGAGGCAGGAGCTGAACCTGCCCAGGATAGGGGGTCAGCTAGTCCCGCGGCGGACTGAGCCCTGATTGTTAGGTTACACTTTTCGATAATTTTGACCTTTGTAAATAGAAAGGATAGGGGATGTGGTGATTTGGTGGTTGTACAGTTTTCTTTTGACTACGTACTCTGGCTTTTGCATAATATGACTTGATGAACTATTTCTGTACTTTTGAGGCTCGTACTTGATACTTTTGGCCTTGTTAGCTTGTACATGATTGCTATGAGCCTTTGAATGTATAATACTTTGACTTTTGACTTTAACCTTGACCTTGACTTTGACTTTATTTCGACTTTGGCATTTAACTGCTTTGTGTTTTCACTTGCTTATCGTGATTTCGACTTCATTTTTTCTTTTACTTTCGATTACGCACAAGTACTTATTATATACCAATACTTGCTTACACTATTAGTTATGATACTTGAACCCTAGCCCAGTGAGTAATAATGGAGGGTGGTCGGGGCCGTGGGCATGGACCCAGGCAAACCCAGGACCAAGAGGAGAAACAAGGATCAGTAGCAAACCAGAATCAGGGACCCAGAGGTGAAGGAGGGGACCAGGTTGCTACAGTTATCAATCGTATGGCTGATTTATTAGCCCGATTGGTTGACTAGCAAGGTCAAGTACCTGGTAACCAATAAAGGGACCCTGAAGTAGGCAAAGATAGGGCCCTGGAACGGTTCCAAAAGTTCGCTCCTCCTAAATTTTTTGGAGGACCAGATCTCGAAGTTGCCGAGAACTGGTTTGAAAGAATGGAGGATATCTTTGCTGCATTGCACTACACAGAGGAAAGACAAGTAACTTTCACCGTTTTCCAGTTGGAAAGCGCTGCGCGTTCCTGGTGGAACGTAGTGAGGGCAAAGTGAGACAGGGAGCAAACTCCTCGTACTTGGTTTAATTTCACTAGGGAGTTTAACGAGAAGTTCCTCCCACCCTTAATCCAGGAGAAAAGAGAGGATGAATTTATCAAACTGCGCCAAGGCACTTCGAGTGTGGCGGAGTATGAGACCCAATTCATCAGACTCTCCAAATTTGCTCCGAAACTAGTGGTTAATGAGCAGAAACGCATAAGACGATTTATACAAGGTTTGAATGTGAAGATTCAAAAAGACTTAGCTGCAGCTCAAATCGACACGTTTAAGGATGCTCTTGAGAAAACTCAACGAGTGGAGCAAACCTGATTTCAGGTTCGAACTTTTCAAGCGAAAAGACGAGGTGCAACTGGTAGTACTTTCGGACGAGGCGATCAAAGTGTACCACCTCCTAAGTTTGAAAGAGGTACGGGTGGAGTCCGAATCTCAGGAACAGCGAGAGGAGCTCCATCCAGAGGGGCTCCAAATGGAAGGGGACAACAGAGGACGGCCTCCCAAGGAGGTCCCGTACCTGCTCCTCGAGCAAGCTGTGGATATAGTGGTAAGACAAACCACACTGAGGATGCTTGTTGGTGCAAAATGAGGAAATGTCTCCGTTGCGGAAGTTTCGAGTATCAGATCGCCACCTGTCCTGTTAAAAATCGTAAAGGAAATGAAGATGTTCAGCCAGAGAAGTCAAACTCTAAACAACCAACTGCTAGTGGGAGTAGACCGAAAGCCTCTGCTAGGGTTTTTGCCTTAAACTATCAGTGAGCCCCTGAGTCCTCTGAAGTAGTGGAAGGTACGATTCCTGTATTCCACCGCTTAGCTAAGCTTTTAATTGACCTTGGGACAATCTATTCTTTTGTAAATCCTGCCTTTGTATGTGGTATTGATGTGACTCCTGTTAAATTGCCCTATGATTTGGAAATTAGAACACCTACTGGAGATCAAAACTTAATTACCATTATGGTCTATAAAAATTGTGAGATTTGGATAGGAGAACGGAAGTTGGTGGTAGACTTGATAAGTTTAGATCTCAAGGGGTATGACGTGATATTAGGCATGGATTGGTTGGCTCATTATAATACTCAGTTAAACTGCAAGACTAAGGTGGTGGAGTTCTCTATACCCGGAGAGACAACCCTAAGATTGGATGTGAGAAGTAGGCTAGCCTCATCTGCATTTGTTTCGGAAATTCGAGTAAGGAAATTATTGAGTAAAGGGGCGCAGGGTTACTTAGCTTTCTTGATTAATACTCCTAAAAATAAGGTGAAATTGGAAGATGTGTTAGTAGTAAATGAATTTTCCAATGTTTCCTTGACGAGTTGAAGTCGATGCCGCCAGAGAGGGAAATAGAATTTAAGATCGATTTGGTGCCTGGAACCGCTCCTATTGAGAAAACACCATACCGAATGGCCCCTGCCGAATTTAAGGAACTAAAATTACAATTACAGGACTTGTTAGAGCGAAAGTTTATTCGAGAAAGTGAATCACCTTGGGGAGCGCCTATTCTATTTGTTAAAAAGAAATATGGTAGTTTGAGACTCTGTATTGACTATCGCGGCTTAAATGATGTAACGGTGAAAAATAAATATCCTCTGCCGCACATTGACGAGTCGTTTGACCAGTTGCAAGGAGCAGTAGTTTTCTCTAAATTGGACTTGAGGCAAGGCTACTATCAGTTACGAATTAAGCAGGAGGATATATACCGAAGACAGCTTTTAATTCCAGATATGGGCACTTCGAGTTTGCAGTGATGCCTTTTGATTTAACAAATGCTCCTGCTGCATTTATGGATTTGATGCATCGAGTTTTTAAACCCTATTTGGACCAATTTGTCGTAGTGTTCATAGATGATATCTTGGTGTATTCTAAAACTCGAGAGGATCATGAACGGCATTTGAGGGTAGTTTTGCAGACCTTGAGAGAACATCAGTTAGATGCCAAATTTAGCAAGTGTGAGTTTTGGTTGGAGCAAATTTCTTTTCTAGGGCATGTAATATCCAAAGATGGCATTTCTATGGATCCAGTAAAAGTAGAAGCCGTATCTGAGTGAAAACGGCCAGAAACCCCAACTGAGGTACATAGTTTCCTGGGATTGGCAGGATACTACCGTCGGTTCATCAAGAACTTCTCCAAATTAGCAGGGCCTTTAACCGATCTGATGAAAAAGCAAGGTCAATTTGTCTGGGATTCTAAGTGTGAAGCTAGTTTCTGAGAATTAAAGAAACGGTTAACGTTGGCACCAGTCTTAACCTTACCAAACGGGAAAGACAGCTTCACTATATATACTGACACCTCAGGAGAAGGATTGGGATGTGTTCTAATCCAGAATGGAAGTGTAATTACCTATGCCTCTAGAAAATTAAAACCCCATGAGCGCAATTAACTGACTCACGACTTGGAATTGGCTGCTGTAGTTTTTGCCCTAAAGAAGTAGAGGCATTACTTATATAGGGTGACTTTTGAGGTGTATACCGACCATAAGAGTTTGAAATATCTATTTTCTCAGAAGGAGCTAAACTTGAGACAACGTCGGTGGGTGGAATTTCTTGAGGATTATGACTGTACAATTAACTACCACCCAGGGAAGGCCAACGTCGTAGCGGATGCTTTAAGTCGGAAAGTTTAAGTAGTTGGATTAATGGTTAAGGAGTGGGATTTGTTGGAAAAGGTGAGTGAATGGAATTCACGGTTGGACCAACAGAGAGTGATTTTGGGTAATATCACGGTAAGATTTGATTTGTTGGGCCGAATTAAAGAAACTCAGAAGAATGACCAGATGGTGCAAAAATGGGCAGAAAAAGTGCATAAATGGGAAATCTCAGACTTTAATGTGAGTTCCGAGGGTATCCTAAAATTCGTGATCGGATAGTGGTAGCACAAGATGAAGTGATAAAAAGAGAGATTTTGGAGGAGGCACATCGATCTAGGTATACAGTATATCCCGAAAGCAGTAAAATGTACTAGGATTTGAGGAGACTATATTGGTGGGATAAAATAAAGAAAGAAATTGCTCAGTTTGTCCAAAAGTGTTTAGTGTGCCAACAAGTGAAAGCTGAACATCAGAAACCCTCAGGTCTTCTACAACCCCTTGAAATCTCTGAGTGGAAATGGGAACATATTACCATGGATTTCGTATCAGGGTTACCCCATACCCAAAAAGGTCACGACGCCGTTTGGGTAATAGTAGACAGGTTGACCAAGTCTGCTCATTTCTTGCCTATAAATATGAGATACTCCTTGGAGAAATTGGCCCAACTATACATGGAGGAAATAGTGAGATTGCATGGTATTCCAGTAAACATTGTTTCTGACAGGGATCCGTGGTTTGTGTCTCGTTTTTGGCAACAGTTACAAGGAGATTTGGGGACCAAGTTGAACTTTAGTACTACTTATCATCCCCAAACCGATGGACAATCAGAAAGAACCATTCAGACACTTGAGGACATGCTAAGGACTTGTATCTTGGATTTTGGTGGAAGTTGGGGACAGTATATGGCGTTAGTTGAATTTGCGTAGAATAATAGTTATTATTCCTCCATACAAATGGCACCGTATGAAGCTCTTTATGGAAGAAAGTGCCGATCACCAATATACTGGGATGAAGTAGGGGAAAGAAGGGTTTTAGACCCAATTGCAATACCATTGATCGAAGATGCCTATGAGAAGGTGAATGTGATACCCCAGAGACTTCAGACAGCGCAAAGTCGACAGAAGAGTTACGCCGATAATCGGCGAAAGGACTTGGAATTTAAAGTTGGAGACAAGGTATTTCTAAAGGTCACACCACTTCGAAATCTCACGGCGAGAAAAGGAAAGAAGCTTCAACCGAGATATGTAGGACCTTTCGAAATTCTTCAACGAGTAGGAAATGTGGCATGCCGGTTGGAGTTACCAGCAAGTTTATCCAGGATCCATGACGTGTTTCACGTTTCTATGTTGAAGAAGTATCATCCAGACCCCACTCATGTACTGAAACCAGAAGAAATTGACATTGACGAATCGCTGACTTACGAAGAAAGGCCGGTACAGATCTTAGATCGAAAAGTAAAGGAATTAAGGACTAAACAGATGTGACGCCCCCACTTCTCCCTAAGGCGAACCAAAGGGTATCGACGGGACGCCTGCCCAGCTCTCACCAGGACTCGATACAAATTCAATTCAAACTTAAGGGTAACTATCGATACTAAAAGCCGAAAATATAAAGAAAGTTTGCTTTCTTAATAAACATTCAAGTCTTACATAACAAGATACCAAAAGTACACCTCATTCCCAAAATATACAACCTCCAAAAGTTGTCTAGACAAATACATTCAAAATTCTAATCAAACGTCCACCAAGTAGACTTCTCCATAATTCCTTCCATTTCAACTCCTGTTAAGGAAAACAAAACTAACGGGGAGCGAATGCTCGTGAGGCCAAGAAACACACATGCAAGCACGTAGTCCAAGTAATCACAACAATTATACAGTAAGTGAAGCTGTAACGTTCGAGTAATTAACATTTCAAGTAGGAAAAGTAAGCAGAAATAATTCAAGGATACTGTAGCTCTCAGGAGCTAAATTCCACGTAGTCGAGTCAAGGTCTTGATCAATTTCCATGTTGACACTCCGTCAACCACATAAGTATCAAATCCGTAGATACATCACTTTTTTCGAATCCCGTCACATTTACACCCCTTACCGGGCCTGCTCATCAAGGTTTTGATATTACTCGAGTATATCCTGGCAATACTACGCGAGTATGCCAAGCAAGATCTCTCCAATAGATCATGCTTTACGAATATCTCATGGTTTGCTAAGCTTATCGACCAAGCCCACGCTGGCTCGATTCGCAAAGTTAGCCAACGAGTTTGGGCGTCCCCCGAATACGAATTTAAGTCGAGGAGACAACGCTCCAATCGACGATCACGAATACGAATCACAACCACATCACATCACATGAGTCAAATATTAATTCACACGAGTCGAATATCAATTCACATGGTGAAATTTAATCATGAATTCCATGGAAAAGAGAACGAGTGTGATAAAGTACACACTCGTCTCCACAATTCGAATTCACATAACACACAAGCAACAATCCACGTATTTAACAACAACTCATGCACTTGACACTCACCAAGTCAAAACAAAAGTGAGTGAGTGAGCAATTAAGCCTTAAGCGTCCGCTTCGAGATTCTCTTGAAGATCTCCTTGAGCGCCTGAACAAATAACAAATATTTTCACTCACAATCAAGTATTAATCAAGAAAGAGTGTACACTTGTTTAGACTAAACCTATGTCTCAAAAGAGAACCTTAATCACTCAAAATCGAGGTTCAAAAGTGAGGATTTATTAACACAAAAGAAACTGATTTCCTCCATGAAATCGAGTTTAAAACGATCGATCAATATCAAAGGATAGAGAAAAGTTTCCAAAAACTCACTTCCCATCAAGTTGGAAAATTTCAATTTTGCGCATCAAATTTTGAAAAATCAAATCTTGCACTCGGTAGGTCAAAAATGGAAAACTTTATACCGTTGGAATCTTGGTTTGGAGTACCAAAATTTCCTAGAAGACACTTTTCCAAGATTCTACACGGAAGGCATTCATTTTTCAGCTCAAAGTTTCAGTTCCTAGAAGACAGGTTTGAACTAGTCTTATTTTTCAGCAATCTTTGGAAATTTGGCATAATTCACAAAAAATGAATCAGGCCTTAAAATCCGTAGCACAATAAGAGTTCGAAACAAGGTTTCAAACACAATAAATGGAACTAAATTCGGAGTCTTGAGTATCAAGATATAGCAGTTCAAAGTCGGTAAATTTTCACTACTAGAACAGTGAATTTCCAGATTTAAAAAGCTATCTTTGTAGCATCATTTGGATATCGAAAAGTTGTTGAAATAACACCAAATTTGGTACACTTAAACCTCTATATGTGGACTACCCCTGTATCAAATTTCACGCAAAAACTTATGTGCGAAGGCAGTTGACAAAATGACCAAAGTTCGTGAAATGTTTCAAGGCTAACCTGCCCTCTTGCTTTTATTTCTTTTCCAAACATTTTGCACAATGAAATCAGTCCAAATTTGATCCATTTTTGAAACCAAGGTCCTAGAAACCTTTAATAAACATTTGATGGTCGATTGTCATTAAAATTTTCAAAATAAAACATCCCACAACAAACTAGACCAGTCGGCCAGCAAGAAGAAAAAGCTTTCCAGTTTTCCAGCTTTATTGCACTTTAGAAATTAGATCACATCTCACTCAATACAAGTTCAAATTAAGAATGGTTGGTGGTGTTGGAAACTATGTTCAAAATTCTTCAATTCATCAGAAGAAAATGTTTTCAAAATCAGTTCACAAGTGAGAGAAAATAGAGCCACAAGATGCAGCTTCTCCATTCCTCTCGGACAGACCATCACAACAGGACAGTTAACTTTGTTGGATCACTACGGTTCACTCAGTTCGAACTAGCAAGTGAATTTTATACCGTTAAAAATATACAGATGTCTAGTTTTGAATTCCACTAACGGCACTCAATTTCGACTTTTGTACAAAGAGATATGTTCGATCAAAAAACACTGCCAGTGAACCACTGCTATACGTTTTTCCAGATTTGGTTCTTGCCAAAGCTCAAGTTTTGTTCAACCAATTCAAATGATTTTCGGACGAATCTTTGTACACACATTATACCACATATATACATCAGTTTCACAGTCATTTAAGTATCAAAAATTCGAAATATGAACAAGATAACAGCAGGACAGATTTGGCCAGCTTGCACTTTAGAAATTTTCCAACTTCTTTCGATTTTTCCTTCACTTTCTTACCTTAAATCTCACATATAACACATAAATACAACAATCAAACATTTTAATCCCCAAGGCAGATACCTACAGGTCTCCTCAAAGGCCGCTATCTTAGAGATTAAAGCAAGAAATTAAACACCTCAAGTCCGCTAGCCTAATCCATGCTTAGGGTTTCAAACCCATGCAATTAAAGCTTGATTCTTGAAGAAAAATGGAGAGTTTCAAGGAGTTGCATGGTTACCTCCTAGCTTTAGATGAAACCAGAAATATTTGCACCAAAAACCTCCAAGAAAAGTCCACAAGTTGATGTCTTCCTCCAAGCTAGAATCGAATTCCAAGTGGTGTGTGAGTTGAGTGGAGATTTCTCAAGTGAATGGAAGCAAAATGGAGCAAGATTAGGGGAGCTCTCTTCCTTTTCTTTTCCTTTGAAGTTTCGGCCAGCTATGGAGAGAAGAGAGAGAGGGTTTGGTTGTGTGAAGCTTCTTGGAGAAGATTGGAGGGAAAATGGAATGAAAAACTAGCCAAAGTCAACTAGGAATAGTGTCGCGCGCGGGTTTCGTATCACCGATTTCTCTCGGGTTTGTTTCACTTGTGCACTAATTTTCCAATGTAATTCCTTTAATATAGTAATTATTCACTCCTAGTAGTCTAGTATAAATTTCTTAAATCTCCACTTAGTCCACCCGACTCGCGCGCGATAGAGCGAAATTTGAACTCATTCATCTCTAATCCCTCAATTAACTTTTCTTAGTCAATTATTGATCATCTTTAATTCTCCAAAATTATTGCACTCTCGGATCGAATATTGTCTCGAAAAACGTGTATTCGCTATTTCTTACTAAACGAGTCTCCGAAAAATTAAATTTGCTTACGAGACGTTTTAAAATATAAGTGAGTCATTGTTTCGTGTAAATGGATTTAAAATGGTTGAAATAAATTATTCGGAGAAAAACGGGTATATAAATATTTAAATAAGCCAGTAAAATAAGATAAAAATAAGAAAATTTCGAGTCCTCACAACAAATACCCTTGGTAAAAGTTTTGTGGAGAAATCATGAGGTAGAGGAAGTTACTTGGGAAATGGAAGAGGACATTCGTGCAAAGTATCCTGAGCTATTCAGTGATCAATGTGAGAATTTCGAGAATGAAATTCTTTAAGGGGGAGAGGGTATGAGAACCCTCACTTAAGAATATGAATTCTCCCAAAAAATTTTACTTGCATTACCCTAGAACTAAATCACTCATAACATTTCCCTTGCATTGCATTTTATTGCTTTTACTTGAATGGTAACATTTCCTTGACTTAGCTTTATTTTACTTCACCACATACACTTTGACCAAATGTCTTTTTATTAGTGGTTAGGACTTTATATGATAGTTTAGAGGTGTTAAATAGACATTGGTACATTTGGAGGGTAGAAACTTCATTAGTCAAAAGATTAAGGGAAGAAATGGCCAAGATTGGGCCAAGTGGCCAAACCCTAGCCATCCATCTTGTTTGACCAAAGGATTAGAGGAAATTTAAACCAACTTTGCTCCATTTTATCCTCCTTATGGCCGAACCTCTTGAAGCTTCCAGAAGAAAACTACATCTTCTTGCTTTTAAAGCCCTAGTTTGATCTTGAGCAAAAATCATAAGAGAAGGAACTTGAGTTAGTGAGTGAACCACCTTCAACCCTAGAGTGTGTTTCAAGCCGAGAGCTTTGGTTTTGGTGGTTTGTTTTGGTGCTTCAAACTTCACAAAAGAGAGGTATGTGAACCTTAAATCCTAGCTTTCTTGTACTATATCAAGTATTTGAAGTTTTGATGGCAAACTAGGAGTCAAATGGATGTTGGTTGTGGTTAAAATTCTTGAACTAAACAAGTGGTAGTAGGGTTGGTTGTTTTGCATACCATGTATTTGATGAATTGCTTGAGCTTTGTTCATAGTTTTCCTTCATGTATTTACATGTTTTGGACCTTTTTTGAGTTAAAGATAACACTTGGTTTGATGTTTAAGTTAACTACAATGAAAGGATGAAGGTTGGTGAGATAAGTGAATTAGTGGACTGTTTTGTTTACTCTTGGCTGACCGGTTTTGTAGGAGAGGTTTCTCCTTGATTTTGTCGTTCATTCGCACCTTATTTAAGCCTAAGAAACTTGAATAAACATTGGTTTAAGGTTTGGTGGGAGTTTAAATGGAAATTAAGCAAGACAAGTGGTTGTTTTTTGGTAAGAAATGGACTGTTTTGGTTTCTTTTGGTGGCTAGATTGTTTTGACTCTTTTAATCATTTATGTGTATAGCATTTTGAGCTCCAATGGTACTAGATAACTTTCTCCCCTGTATATGAACCATAGGAGATTGAATTGGATGAAATTGAGCCAAAACAAGTGAAGTTAGCATCAAGAACTAGTGTAACTTTGCTAGGGTTTTAGAGCTGATCAGAACTGGAAAATCAGCCGAATTCCTTGGATCACTGGTATTGATAGGAGATGAACTAGCATGTACATTTGATACCATTGGAAAGAACTTTGAGTATAGTTTCCAACGCCACTAACGGCACCTGATTCTGACCTTCCTACAGTGAGATATGGCCGTTTTCCCGAAACTGCGAGGGCGCGACTATTTTACCCGCGAAGAAGACTTTGAACTTGAATGAAATTTTTCTTTTGCCCAACTTTCTTGCACTTGTCAAACTTGTTTTCTCATGACCTTTTACTACATTTTGGGCCTAACTTTCATGGTAAATTGAGCAGATTTAACCACTCACTTGGTCACCTAATGAACGCACATTTGGGTTGGAAATGAACCTAGATTGTTAACGATTTCACTCGTTGCCCTAGGATTGGGAAACGGAGTTGATCATAACCAAAGGACTTGACGTTTGATCACTGCATTGCTTGACAGGTGAGTGTTCCACTGCCTGTTAACTGTCTATATGAAATATCTAAATACCTGATTTGCGACTGTTTCAGCCAAACATTGTTTTGATAAAAATTGAGGCGAGCGTGTACTTTATCGCACTTGACCTCCCTCGATTCCATTGAGGCTCTGTATACTGCTATTATGAGATGTGATTTCTCTATATGTGACTGTGTATGAGTTGTTTGGGTGATACCTCATCAACTACTGCTACTTTTTGGGTATCCAACCTCATAGGTGAGTCGGTTATATCGAGCCAGCAAGGGCTTGGTCGAAAAAATCGATAAACCCTGAGGACTCTTTACTAAAAACTGGAAACCGGTATACTCGAGTATTACCTACTTACTGTTTGAGGATTTGGGGCCCGGTAAGGGGGTTGACTGGTGGACGGGAATTGGAGAAAGTGGTATTCTACAGACATGGTATTCTTGAAATGCAAACGTTGACGGAGAGTCAACGGATTCATGTATGATCAAGCTCAAGTGGATTTGGCTTTTGGAAGCCATCTGTATCCTTGAATTGAACTGTGATTAAACTGTTATCGTACATTACGGTGCTTACTTGTTTACATTATGCCTTTATTTGACTATGTGCTTACGTGTTATTTAGAACCTCACTGAGCTTTAGCTCATCCCACTCCTTTTGTTTTCCTTAATAGATCGGGGATGGAATTATGGCCAAGAACTTTCATAGTTTAACTTTTGTCTTGAACTTGTATTTTGGCTTGTACTCCTTTTGTTTAGAAGACCTTACTTTTGACTCTTGTAAGTTTGAATTTATAAGTTCAACATATGTTATGTAAATTAAGTGTGGAGTGGTAAGTTTGACATTTAGCTCTATATTCTAAGTTTGGAAAGTTGGCGTGGCAATTATATTTCCATTAGGGTTTGTACTCTTTGCTTTGAAGATATTTCATCAGTTTTCTTGAGTTGCTAGTTGATGTGAGCGTGGAAGCTATCTTAGGATCTTAGAGGACACGTTGCAAGATGAATGGAGTCGAACCCAAACTTGGACCATCAAGAACGAATTCAACGGTAGAAGACGCCACAATCAAGTGTGTTTGCTTGATTGATAAGTCAATAAACAATCTAGGATCAACTCTAGGATGTTCAAACTAGCTTTCACAAGCTAAAGGAATTGCCACAATCAATGGACGAAATTCTGGAATTTTTATTGAATAATATCGAAAAACTAAGCGGCCCAGGACCCCCAACTCACTGACCGGGCAGCGAGACCCCCGAACAGCTCAGCGGCCCAATCCGCCGTTTGGGGCTCGAACACTTGCATCTTCAATTGTAAGCAACACTTTAGTAGTCTTGCAAGGATCTTCCAGCTCAATCCCTTCAATGGCCGGTCTCTCTTGGGTTTGGAAGGCATGAACCAAGGCTTGAAGCGACTCCTTGAATCTCTTAGCTCGTGCTCGTGTCACTGGGCCTTGAGGCACCTTCACAGGGTCTACTTGAGCACCATGGGCCACGTGCTCAACCGCATCACTAGTTCTTTGATCGACCGAGCCCCGGCGAGAGCTGGGCAGGCAGTCCGCTGATACCCTAGGGTCCGCCCTAGGGAGAGGTGGGGCTGTCACATTCCTGAAGGAGCTAGTAACCAAAAAAATTCATCCGAAGTCTCTACCACTATAATAAAAGTATTTCGAGCAAGATTATAATTCTCCTCAGGGACTGATTCTTGTAAGTGACGCCAATTCCAGTTAGAACCCTGCAAGAAAACTCTGACGGAATTGTTTATAGCCAAGTCCAGAATTTCCAAGCCAACCAATTATCCCACCAAAATGAGCAAATACCATTCGATAAATCCCAAGTCAAATAATGTTCGATCATGCCTCTAAATGACAATAGTCTTGTCTAAGAAGGGATGATGATCAACATAAAGCCAAGTAAAATAATGTTTGACCATGTGGCTAAATGACAACAGTCTTGTCTAAGAAGGGCATGATGATGAACATAAAGCCACCTGATTTGGATGAAGTCCTTTACAATAACGAGCCTATAAAAAAGACGACCATAACAAATCTCCTCTTCTGAATCTCCACCAAAACTTGCATGCAAAAGCATTGGACATCGACTACAAAGAGCAAAAATCAATGCCACCAACCTCTTTAGGGATACACAACTTATGCCAAGCTGTCCAATGATAATGAAGACCATAATTGGAATCCCCCCAAAGGAAATTAGCAAATAGCAGCTCAATTTGATAGATAACTCCTTTAGGAGGATTTTAAAAAGATAAAAGATAAATTGTAATGAAGATGAAACTGATTTGATTAGAACAATCTCAGTTCAAAATGATAGCCACTTGGCACTCCATTGTTGAACACGAGCGGCAACCGAGTCAACAATGCTCCAAAAATATTTCTTTAGCTTCGTCCCAATAAACATGGGACACCCCAAATATCTTATAGGGAAGGTTCTATATGAAAATCCCATCAACTTCTGAACAAGAAGTTTCCTTTGAAGGGAAACTTTGGGGCTAGCCAAAAAGTAACTTTTCGAAACATTGACTAATTGGCCAGAACATTGCTGATAATCACATAACACCTCCATTACACATAACAAAGAACACTTACGTCCCTTTAAAAAAAATTAAAACATCATCTATGTATGCCAGATGAGACACCAAAGGGCAATAACGAGCAACAAAATAAGGCGAAAAAGAATTATTAGACAAAAGCACATTTATTCCCCTTGATAGCACTTTAGCAGAGATAATAAACAAGACTGGAGATAAAGGGTCGCCTTGTTTGAGGCCTCGTGATCAGCAAAAAAACTACAGTGACGACCATTAACAAGAATAGAAAACTTACATGATGAAATAATTCTCCATATCATATAAATTCATACTTCAGAAAACCCAAAGGCACACATAACTCGTATAAGAAACATCCATGAGACCCTATCATATGCCTTCGCCATATTCAGCTTCAAAGCTACATTATCACCCCTAACCCTCTTAGAAATGGATGAAAAGATCTCTTGTGCTAGCAAGACATTAGCAGAAACCAATCTACCTTAAACAAAGGCACTCTGTTGTAGAGAAATGATTGTGCTAAGAGCTGGAGAAAATCGAGATGCCAACAGTTTAGAAATAATCTTAGCCACAAAATTACACAAACTAATGAGACAGAATTCAACAAAAAAAGACAAATTCACTACTTTAGAAATCAAAGCAATTAAAGTTGGAGAAAAACCATCTAGCAATGAAACCCCCATGAAAAATCTTGAATGGCTAACACTACATTCAAACCGATAATCTCTCAAGTAGATCTAAAGAAGACACTCGAGAACCCATCAGGACCCGAAATGCCTTCTTCATCCATAGAAAAGACCACCGCCTTGATCTCCTCAGCCGAAGCCATATGAACCAACATTGTGTTATCCTTTTTCGTTACTAACTTGGGTACCAGACGCAAGAGGGAAAAATTCGTACCATCCTGCACTTGTTCCTGAAACAATGCATTCAAAATGAAATGAATAGCAGCCAATTGAATCTTAGTCTCATCCTCCACCCAATCCCCCCCTCTTCATTTTTGATCCGGTGAATAAACATCCTCAACCTTCACAACTTAATTGAAACATGAAAATTTTGGAATTTGCAACCCCTCTTTATGCCATTTAACGTGAGATTCTGTCGCCAATAAGATGCCTCACAGAATAATGCAGTATGCAGAGTATCTTGCCAATAGTTTAACTCATCCAAATTTATAGATGATGGCTCCTCTTCCAAAGCTTGCTCTTGACTACGAACAGCATCTTCAACCACCTTCACAGCATTAAAAATGTTCCTGAAGACGTCTTTATTCCATTGCCATAACTTTTGTTTCAAGCACTTCAATTTAAGCAATAACACAGAATAGGCCACCCACCGTAATCAACGAATATTAAGGTATTCTTACTACACTACAAATTTTAAAACTTTATTATCCTATTTTTGCAAGTTGATGATTCATTTATTGAATATAGGGATAATAGATATCGATCCCATAGGGACATAGGATCTTGTAATCACTTGAGTTTAATCACTTGCTCTATTATCTAGACAATAAAAGTTTTAAAGAAGCAAAACAAAGAAAGTTAAGTAGGCGGTAAAACCGGGCATGGAAGATGTTAGTTTAGGTAGTACAACTAACCATATAACATAAGTAATAAATATAAATCAACCATTAGATGGTAAAACCAACCATGTAGGTGGTAGTTTGCACGATAAGAAATAAAGAACAAGTTAGATTATGGTTGCTTTAAGATTAAGTAAAAGGATCCTAGGGATTAGAATCCCTTGTTGTATTACGATTAGAAATTAATTAAGGTGATTATGCTTATACTTCCATGATTTGTCAAGAAATAATTTCCAAACATATGCCATCACTTTCACCAATGAACATTAACTCCTTGAATTATGTTTCACCTATTTTCATAGAGAAAAGGTAAGAAACAAATTAAATAAGTTCAATGAAATTAGTGCATGAATCCAACCAACCATTATTCACTACTTTCGTGAGAATAAAACTAATGTTTAAGAATTTAGATCTATTTAAAGGCAACATTTATTACTTAACAATTATCTAATCATTCATAATTGATTGCCAAACAACTATAAAGCATAAGTACAAGTTCTCAAACTAACAAATCTTGAAAAAACATAATCATTCCTTAACTATTTCCAATCAAAACTACAACAAGTTCATCTTCACCTTAGGATATGAAAAATCTTAGTTAGACATCATATTAAGAACATCTAAGTATGAAAGAAACTTGTAACGAAATATAACAAATAAGAACAAGAGACAAAATTTAGGAAGAATAATTTTTATTCAATAGCTTGAAGGTTGAATTCTTGAATTCCTTCACAAGCTGATATTTGAAATAAGTTTGGTACAAGAGTGCTCTCACTCTCCACTCAAAGCTCTTAACCTAACTTTGAAATTCATAATATGAAACTAGAACTAGAACTCCTTCTACCTTTACTTCTACTCTCCTTCTCTATATTACTTCATGCTACAAGATGTTGTAATCAATGAGATATAAAGCAGTATCTATAGATGATTTTTGGAGAAGAAAATGTGCTCATAATGTTGTCATAAAGTTATTTTCACTTTCTCAACTCAAGTTTAGTTGGATCCAATCAGATTTTATCAGAAAAATTGGTCTATAAAATAGTGTGAAATGAGTGCAAATTGCAGAATCAACTTGCAGCAGTGCTTTAAGGATCTGCAAGGTTTACTTCGAAGATCACCTAGCGGAAAAAGAATTATTATTCAATGTTTTGAAAGTTGAATCCTTGAATTCGTTCATTAGTTAAGCTCTCAAATAAGTTTGGTACAAGAGTGCTCTCAATCTCCTCTCAAAGATCTTAAACTAACTTAAAAACTCATAATATGAAACTAGAGTTAAAACAACTTCTACCTCTAATTTTACTTTACTTCTCCATACTATTTTATGCTACAAGATGTTCTAATAAATGAGATACAAGAGGGTATCTACAGATGTATTTTGGAGAAGAAAATATGCTCATAATGTTGTCATGATGTTATTTTTCACTTTTCCAACTCAAGTTTAGCTGGATCCAATCAGACTCTATAAGAAAAATTGGTCCACAAAGTAGTGTGAAACGAGTGCAAGTTGCAGAATCAACTTGCAACAGTGCTTTAAGGATCCACGAGGGTGGATCTGTAAGGTTACTTCGCAGATCACCTCACGGATTTGCTCTCTTTGCAGGTTTGCACTTTTTTAACCAAACTTCAACTTTGTTCTATTTTTGGGCCAAATTCAACTATAATTTTCTCAATGATGGAAGTTGCATTAGCTCTTATGCAAAACACAAAAGTCGTAATCCTTTGAGTTATATTTCCAATTCATTAAGAATCATCTTATTTGGATATTGTATGTTGTGAAATAACCAAAATACCCATGATTGGTCAATCCCACGCTTCAACATTTGATAGAAATTTTGTCCGACTGTATTTTGACTTTTTGATCAAGAAAATCAATGAACTAGGTTTCCATGTCTCACAAGAATTGTAGAGATGTGTCTTAACTTCAAAATGGCTTAAGAATCACCTCAATCCAATACTTATAACTCAAGATATAGCCAAAACACTAGAATGTGTCAAAGTTATCCAACATTCCCTGATTTGAATCAAATCACAAAATACCAAAACCTATAAAATCAACATAAATTTGCACATTAATCTACACTTTTGCATGTTTTGGTTAAGTGTGAGCACCCGAAAATTATTTCATCTTTTTTTTATTTCTTTTAATACATTTTCTTTACTTTGCTTTATTGCCTTAATTTCCTAGATATTTTTATAAGTGAATTAAGATTTTTAAACATTTTCTGCAATAAATTAGTGTATGTTAAGTTCGTAATGTATTATAGAAGTGGGACCCACTAGTGAGTTGCGTAATAAATTTAGTGGACAAAAATGGATATTTTTCTGAGAGGGTTTATGTGGTTAGAATTGCTAAGAGTGGATTAGAGGAAAATAATATAGATTACTCATTAGAGACAAAGGAAAGACAAAAGGATAAGTTCAAACCCTAAGCCGACAAGTGTCGGACATCTAGCCATCCTTTGACTAAGACAACTTTTGGTCTTATCTTGGAAAATTGGACAAAAATTCCTTCATTCTTTCTTTCCTCTTGGCCGAACCTTCATGAGAGAAAGGGGGAGGAGAGAAAACCAATTTCTAGTCTTGAATCCTTGCCTTTTTAGTGAACAAACAAGATAGAAACCAAAATCACTCCAAAAAACCTTGAATCCAAGTTGGAGGGAAGCTCTTGGTGAAGTCTTGGGAGAAAGAAAGCTTTGCAACCCTCTTGATTGGCATGTTATCCGAGGGGTTGAAGGTATCAAGCTAAGCAGCCTTCTTTTCACTCTTATCTTGCCTTTTGTTGGATATATGACTTGATTATGGTGGATTCTAGGGAAAATTTCATAATTTGTGTGGTGATTGGAAAAATTCCAGCTTTGAGAGAGAAATTTCAGCCTTGAAATGTTGATTTTAGCTATGTTATGTCCTTGTTGTCTTGCCATGGAGTTTCTCTAGCTTTTGTGTGCACTTGTGACTTCATTATATGAACTTTTAGATTTAGTATATAAATTTCAGCTTAGGGTTACATTTTTTTCCAACTTTGATATAGTTATGATTGAGCTAGATAATGGTCTATTTTGGGTAGCTTTTGTGGCCTTAAACAAGTGTACTTTATAGCCTATAACTTGTGGTTGTGATTGAGGTTGGATTGCAATGAATATAAGTGTTGAATTTGGAAGGAAAAGTTAAGAAATCAAGGGGAAATGCTGTCCGATTGGGAATCATCTTGGTTTCCTTTGATTGTGGAGTGAATTTGTGGCAAATTTGCCTAAGATACTGGATAAACCTTTAAGTTTTACTTATGTGTTGAATTTGAGATGAAATGGAGGCTTTTCATTGGTACTTTTCTCTAATTTGCTGGCTACAATTGTTGCTTGTTGGCCGAGTGGATAGTGATGTATTTTATCTTGTTTTTCTTCAACCTTTTTTATGATAAGTTTTGGCCAAAACCTGTTCCAAACATTGGTTGGGACTTTTCTGTGTTAAACTTGAATAAAAGCTGTGAATTTTGGAAGGTGAAAGCCTCATGATTTTGCTTGTTCCATTGTTGAAATTTCTGGTAGACAGGGCAACCTTGTACCCTGCTATCTTTTAGCCTTAAAACCCTTAGTTTGGTAATATTTTGGACACAATCTTGCTCATTTCACTTGCTAAAACCTTGAACAACTATGGTGTGTTGAATTAGAGTGAATATCATAACCAAAAGAGGTGCACTACCTTGTTTTTCTTTATTGTTTTGCTGCTGGAAATTTCCGCAGGAAACTCTGTGCAGCTTCGGAAAATTGGTTATAACTTCATGGAGAAAAGTCGGAATTGAGTTTTGTTTGTTGCTTTTGAAACTAAATTCAGAGCACTTTCTACCGTGAAAATTTCAGAATTTTTCTCAATTCTTATGAATATATGTGATTTTCTAAATTTGACTGAATTTCCACACCTGTTCTGTTTTCTATCGGATGAATCAGCAACTTGAGACTGGATTTGACTAAATTGTGGACAGAATCTTACAAATGTGTCTTCTGGGAAATTGTAACCCTTTGAGTCTATTTTTCAACGGTGTAAAGTTTATAAATTTTGGACTTAAGAAGCTTGAGATATGATTTTTCAAATAGCATTGCGTAAAACTGGAGAAAATTCTGTTCTTCAAAAGCTGCTCTTGCTTTCATTCCCAACTTCAAGTTGGAGTGGTAGAACCATTTTGAGCTTGATTTTATGATTGGAGTTGAGATAACTTCGTTGGTTTGGAAGTGTTTTCCTTTGAATATGGTAGCTTGGAGTAGTGGATCTCAAGGCATTTTACATACTTGATTTTAGGACTTGAAGGTGAAGGCCGGAAGTGCTCCTGAGGCAAACACTTAAGCTTGTTGCCGTGGTGAGTGTTCCAACTGCATGTTTCATGCTCATTGTTGCAAGAAATTGCTAGGCACATGATTTGTCATTTCATAGGCAAGTGTGTACTTTATCGCACTTGACCTAACTCAACTAAACTTTTGATATCTTGTTCATGCATGTACCAGCAATTTGATTTACAAGTAACCTGTATTTGGACTTGAAATGCTTGAAATGCTTGAAAACATGATATGCTGAGCTTACTTGTGACTTGATCTGGTCTAAGCGAGTATGCCTTTATGTGCACTCGACCTTCGTGAACTTGAAATAATTAATCCTGCGTGCGGACTTGCATGTTTATGTTCATGGTTGTAGACCGGTTGCATTCCTCTTGCAGCGGTTGAACTGTAGACCAGCTGCATTCCTCTTGCAGCGGTTGAATTGTAGACCAACTGCATTCCTCTTGCAGCGGTTGAATTAAGCCCTTGGACCCTAATCCGAGACGTCGGGTAAGTGAAAACTTGGGTTACTCATGTGTATGCGTAAATATAGGTCAGTAACGGCTAAACTGAGCCCTCGTTGGACCTGTGAGGACCCGAATTTTTCTTACTTTTATTTCATTTTACTGGCTTATTTAATTATTTATTCACCCATTTATTTTGAATAATTTATTTCATTCGTTTTAAATCCATTTGTACACAAAAATGTCTCATTTATATTTTTAAAACGCTCAGTTAGCGAATTTAGTTTTTCTACGGCTCGTTTAGCGAGAAATAGTGAATGCACATTTTTCGAGGCAAATTCTATCCGAGAGTACATTAATCTTGGAGAACTAAGGATGATTAATAATAGACTAAGAAAAGTTAATTGAGAGATTAGATGTGAGTGAGTTAAGTTAAGCTCAATTAGGAGCACTAATTACTCACTAATCGGATGTTGACTTTTGTGCACCAAGACACCTTTATGTCAAATCCCTCTTACACAACATCACATCACCACCTACCAACCAAAACTCTCCCTTTTCTCTTCCTCCTTGGCCGAACTCCCCTTGCCATTTCCTTCTTCATTTTTGCTCCCAAAGTTCTTCTTCCTCCTCCATTCAAAATCACCAAGAGAACTTGCAACTCCTTGCTAGTTTAACTTTGAGCTTGAGGACATCTTGAAGAGAAGAGAGGGCCGGCTGTTTGGGACTGTTTTGGGGAGTTTCTCACACCAAAAATCTAGAGTTTCCTGTTTTGTTTGGAAGGTAGACACATCTCTCACCAAAACTCTTGCTTTCTTGTTTCATTTCTTGGCTTTGAAGCTTGTATGTGAGGACCCGTAAAATTTTCCTATTTCATATCGTTTAATTCTATTTCTTTACATGCATTTTCTTTATTTTATTCTACTACCTTAATTTTCTGGACATTTTATAAGTGAATATGGTTTTCTAAAACATTTTTCTAGTATAAGTGAGTTCACGAGAGATTTGGAGCGAATAGCGGATGTGGGACCCGCTAGTGCATTAAGTGAGAGAAATTCGGCCAATTAGGTTAAGTTGTGCAGTAAGGCATTAAATTACTAGGTGCTAAGTGATAATTAGAGGTTGGTTAGATATTTGGTCATTAGTAAGCTAAAGGATAAGAAAGAAATCCAAAAGTGCCACGTGTCGCGTTCTTATTGGACTAAACTTGCCTAACTTTCCTTTAACTTTACCAAAAGCTTAATTTGACCAAAATCATCTTCATTTTTGCATGCTCTTGGCCGAAATTTTGAGGGGAAAAAAAGGGAAAGAAAGCTCCAACTTTTCTTCCAATTTCTTGTCCAAAACTTGAAATCCAACCGATAAAACTTCGAATTCCTCCGTAGAAATAGCTTACTAAGGAGGATTGAAGGTGATTGTGGAGTTGTTTGGCAAGGGAAAGCTCTAAGTTGCTACCTTTCTTGAAGATTAAGGTATTTTGCTTGGAACTTCATTTTTGTCCATAATAATGGTGAATTAGTGGCTTATATCGGTTAAGGAGCTTGTTTTATGGATGATTTTGTGGATTAAAGTGAAGTTTGGTGAATTTATTATTTTCTTGGGAATTTTTATGATTTCATATGATGATCATAGTTGGCTTGAATTGATGGCTTAATATGGTGTAATTTTGAGCTATTATACGTTAATTGCGGTGAATTGCGGAAATTTCAGCTTTATGTGGAAAATTTCCAGCTTTAGGGTTTCTAATTTGAGCCACTAATTGGCCATATATGAGGGGTATTGAGACCCTAATTAGGTATGTTTAATAGCTTATGATTTGTGTAGAAAATTGTGGCTGAATTGGGTTGAGTTTGATGTGGTTTGTAGGATGGAAAAGTAAGGAAAAACAAGGGAAGTGCTGTCAAAATTTTCGCAGGAACCTTTGAGCAGTCTTGAGAAATTTTCTATATCTGGTAGTAGGAATGTCGGAATTAAGTTCGGTTTGTTGCGTTTTAAACTAAATTCATAGGGCTACAAACCCTGAAAATTTTAGATCCTAGTTCTGTCTGTACGATATGGTGATTTTCCAAAGTTGACTGAAATTACATACCTATTCTGTCTTTGACTGGATGAAGCTGCGTCTTGAGGCTCGAATTTGACCGACTTGTAGTATGAATCTTAAAAATGTGTCTTCTGAGAAATTATACCCCTTTGAGTGTATTTTCCGACGGTATAAATTTTATCAATTTTGGACTTAATACTTGTGAGATATGATTTTTCCAATGAGGGTGCGCAAAACTGGAAAATCCTGTTTTTCTAGAATTATTCTTACCTTCATTTTGCACCTTAAGTTTGGAGTTAGTAAATCATTGTAGGTATGGTTTTGGAAGAAATGAAGGGTTTTGGGGCCGTTCTTATCCTAGGACCAACTATTACCCCTTTTTATTCGAAAGTTACATTTTATCTTTTTGCATTTGTAGACCATTTGAATAGGCATTCGACTAGTAGTCGAGCCTCACTTGTGCACTCCGTTTACGGGGTTTGTGAATGCGGAAACCCTGATTTTCTTGTCTTGGTTATTCTAGGATTTCTCGGTGATTAAAGCCCTACTTTGGGTGAAGATTTTTGACGTATCTTTACTTGGATTGGTGAGTGTACCACTCCCCTCATTTGTTGCTTAACTTGGTTTCTGTTCATGCAATCTGTAATTTGAATGACTGTACTATCTGTTTATTCCATTGAGACAAGGGTGTACTTTATCACCCTCGTTCTCTTGTCAGTATGCCTAATTACTGTGGAAAAATGTGAATCTGTTATCTGTGCTTAATCTACTACTGGTTGGACATTGTATCCACCGACCTTTCTGTTATCTCTGAGCTCAAATCCTGTGGCTAGTTATTCGAGTCGAGCCGGTAAGGGTCTGGTCGATTAGATAACGAACCACGGTAGTCTGTTTCTAAGAAATCCTTGGGTAATTGAGACTCTGGATTTTTGGTATACTCGAGTATTACCACCCACTGTTACTGTTGAGGTGTTCGGGCCCGGTAAGGGGTATGTTTGGTGGACAGAATTCGGTGTAAAGTGGGGTCTACGGACATGTTGGTTCTATCTACGTTGACGGAGAGTCAACGGGTTTGGATCAAGTACCGCAATTGGGCATTTTGGCTCCTGAGAGCTACCTGTATCCTTTCCAGTTGAGATAATTGTTCATTTCCTTATATGTGCATATGTACCTTCAAAGTGAAATGCCATGATTCGTGACTACTTGTCTTTTGGTACCTCATTGAGCGAAAGCTCACCCCTTTCCCGTTATCTTTGTTTTCCTTACAGGGGACAAACTTTGAACTCATGGTTTTGAAGAAAAGGGGCGAACTATTGTACATGTATTTTGTTAAGCTCTTCTGCAACTGAAACCCTAATTGTATTTTGAATGATATGGATATTCTGGCTTGTACTTTAGTTACTTTGTTCAAGGCTTCGATGAAAAAAAAAATATGTATAAGTGTTTAACCTTGTCTAATAAGTGTATTCATTTGAAATGTTGTGATTCGACTTCGTAGTCCTGGCGAGAGCTGGGCAGGCGGTCCGCCAAACCCTTTGGTTCGCCTTAGGGGAAGGTGGGGCTGTCACATTGTAGCTTCCTTCTTGTTGTTGTTGGTTAGATTTGGTTGGTTGAAGTGGGCTCTATGAACTCCCACCTTGGTTAAATGAGGGCTGCCATGATGCTTATGTGTGTGTTAGTGTGTTTGTGATGAGTTTTAATGGTAGAAACTAGAAGAGGAAAAAAGAAAGAGAGAAACCGAGAGGAGAGGGAGAAGTGCTGGCTGAAATTTTTATTTTTTGTTACTCTGTTTTTATGCCATATTTTTGTGACTTTCTTGGCCTATTTGAGAGCTGATATGTTGAGCTTTAAGTGGACAAATTTCTAGCCAAAAACTCTTTCATTTGGTGCTTCAAAAATGCCTGAAAAGATTGGCCAAAAATCTGGAAATTTTCCTTTCCCTGCTGACCGAATGGTCAAATCTGTTTTGGGGTGTTTTATTCCAAATATTTTGGTGCTATTAAACCATCAATTACTCAATAAATGTTTCTGGAATCTTGGTTTCAAAAATGGAGTGAATTGGGGCTGATTTCATTGGACAAAACTTTTGGAAAAGAAAGAATGAAAGGGTTGGCAGATTGGCTTCAAAAAATTTCACAAACTTTGGTCGTTTTGTTAACTGCCTTCCCGTGCGAGTTTTTGCCTAAATTAATCCATATATGGAAGTTTAAGTGTACCAAATTTGGCATAATTTCAATACCATTTCGATGTCCAAATAATGCCCCAAAGATTGCTATTCAAAACTAAGAAACTGTATCTTGTGGCTCAATTTCGTCTCACTTGTGGAAAGGAGTATGAAAATGATGTCTTCTGATAATTTAAAGAATTTTGAATCTAGTTTTTAACTCCATAAACCATTCTCAATTTGGACTTGTGTAGAGTTAGATATGGTCTGATTTCGAAACTGTGTCAAAGCTGGAAACTGGAAAATTGTTGAACATGCTGTGAAATCCAGCCATCTTCAAACGGTTGTATCTTGCTGTTCAAAAATCCGAACTTAGTTTTGCTTGTTATGTTCGAAATTTTACTTTAAAATCTTGCTGTGTTATAAATTTCAGAGGGTAATTCAATATCTATGAATTTTACCGAATTTCCAAACTTTGCTAAAAAACAAGAACTGGTTCTGCCCTGTCTTCATGAAACAGTAACTTGGAGTTGAAATTCGAATGATCTCTGGTTAGAATCTGGGAAAAGTGTCTTCTGAAAAGTTTTAGTACTTTGAATCTAGTTTCCAACGGTATAAAATTTCCCATTTTTGGACTTACCAAACTCAAGATCTGATTTTCCAAATATTGTCGCGCAAAGCTAAAAATTTCTGATTTCTTAAGAAATGAACTTTTAAGAACTCCCAACTTCCTTTTGAGATTGATAGTCCGTTTTAAACTTGATTTCATGGATGATACAAGTTTCCCTTGTGACTTTAAATCCTCATTTTTGAATCTCGGTTTTCGATGAATTAAAACACTTTTAAGGCGTTGTCTTAAATTTTAAGCAAGTGTATTTCCTTCCTTGAATGTTAAGTGGTTTAGAGTATATGTGAGTGATAGTTGGTCACTATTTCTTCAGGTGCTCAAAGGAGTTTTGAAGGGGATCCCGGTACAGACAATTGAAGGACTTTATTTGCTCACTTACTTTTGAATTGGTGAGTGTCAAGTGCATGACTTGTTGCATAATACTTGAAATACTTCTTGTTGAATATGTGAATTGGACTTGTCGAGATGAGTGTGTACTTTATCGCACTCGTTCTCTTTTACTTGATTTGATAATTGACTTGCTCATACTTGAAAATTATACTTGTGTTTGACTCGACGTCGATTGGAGAGCCATCTCATCGACTTATACTTGTACTCGTGGGGACGCCCAAAACTCATTGGCTAACCTTGCGACTCGAGCCGGCATGGGCATGGTCAAGAAGCTTGGTGAACCATGAGAAAATCATAAAGTTTGATCTTTTGAGATCTTGCTTGGCATACTCGAGTAGTATTGCCTTCTCTATTCGACGTGCGGGCCCAGTAGGGGGTGTAACGGTGGACGAAAATTTGGTGAGAAGTGGAGTCTACGGATTTGATACTTGCTCGGTTGACGGAGAGTCAACGTGGGATATTTTGGATCAAAGCCTTGGCCAAACTGTGGGAAGTAAGCTCCTGAGAGCTTCCGTATCCTTATTGATTGTGTTTCACTTTCCTTTGTAAATTATATGAATTTTATGGTTATCCTTCTTGTTTAAGTTTATTGCCACATGAACTTATTTGTTTGCATGCTTTTCTTGGCCTCACTGAGCGTTAGCTCACCCCAAGTTTGTTTTCCTTAACAGGTTTTGGAAGTGGAAGTTGAGGGCTTTAGACTAGCGACTTTAGTCGAAGCTAGTAAAGCTTGTGTATAATATTAGAAACTTTGAAGTGTAAATTTTGCTATATTTGGGTATTTTGAATTGTAATTATAAATGGTAGCCATAGGAGTTGTGGCATGTATATTTGAGGTATTTTCTTAAATCCTTAGTTTATGGTTGACTTGTGGATCTCTTTTAAGCTTGAATACATGCGTGAGTCTTGGCGAGAGTTAGACAGGCCGTCCGCCGATACCCTAGGGTTCGCCCTAAGGAGAAGTGGGATCATCACAGGACCTCTTACTTTAGACCAGCCTCAGAGCGGTCGAGTAAGTTGCGCAACATTGGTTAAAGGACAAGTTCCTAATCTGTTTACTTCTGACTGGAATTCATGACTTGACCTCTAATATTTCTGAATACGGAGTGTTAAGTGACAACTAACGTTTCCAATCATTAATTGCATGAGTATTGGATAACAGCCAACGACTCCACTCTTGAATACCTGAATACTTGGGGCTATAAGCCAGATCTTGAATACCTGAATATCTGGGGTTATAAACCCAATCCAAGGCTAGTTGGTCGAATCGAGCCGGCAAGGGTTTGGTCGAGGAGATCGACGAACCTTGGGTACTTCTTTGACGTTCGGGCCCGGTAGGGGGATGATCGGTGGACGGAGATTGACGTTTAATGGTAATCTACGGACATTATAATTTTCTAGTTGATGGAGAGTCAACAGACCTCGGACAAGCTACTGTGGAACCTGCTCCTGAGAGCGGACTATATCGTTTGACATGAACGTGTTCTTTGTCGTATACTTTTGCATGATCTATATGATTACCTTCTTTACTATACACTATGCCATGATCAATACAAGCATGACTAATTTCCTGATATCCTGTGAATGATATCATACCTGCTAGTTTACTTGCCTGTTTTCGTGGAACTTCACTGGCTTTTAGCTCATTCCATGAATTTGTTTTCCTTACAAGGATGAGAACGTGAGAGTGGAAATTGGAAAAGACCTAGATTTCATCTAAATTTTTTAGTTGCTAACGTGAGCACTCCATAGATGTCTAGCTGGCTTGCTTGGTTTGATTTTTGTAAGTTTGACTCCTTGGCTGCATTTATAGATTGTGTGGGTATTGGAGGTTCATGAGTGTACACATTGAAGGCTATAATTGATATCGCTTTTATTATTGAGGTTATTATTTATAAATTTCATGATGCGTGACTGAGTCCTGACGAGAGTTGGGCAGGCGGTCTGTCAAACCCTTGGGTACGCCCTAGAGGGAGGTGAGGCTGTCACAGGTGGTATCAGAGCTACTTCGCGTGGTCTCTGCGCTATGTAAGCTTGGACCAAGTGGTGTTATGGTCCCAATTATGTGAATAAGTATAAAGGACTAAGTGCTCTTCTTGAGCGTAAGTTGTGAATCATGAAAGTTGTAGGCGTAAAATCTTTATCTTGATACTTGAGGAAGATAGATATGTATGTCGGGTAGGAATCTTAAACTTGGTTGATTTTCCCTTGGCAGCTTACGGCCTGAGACGTGAATTCTCCTAGTTTCGGTTCTTGTACCCGAGTACCAAAAGTGGAGAACACTAGAATAAGGGTCGATATCTTGATTGCACTTGAAATAAATTTGAATGGCAAAAGCCAAGGCGTGAAAGATTCTAGTATTGGACTTGAGATTGAACTGATCAAGGAGAGTGGATCAATAAGTGTCGTCATGGACTAGTCTCGTGCATGTCTAGTTAGGGTTTCTATAGATGATGGCTAGCTTTGCAGCCATCGTGAATGTTTAAGGTGCTAGTATTGCAACTTGTTTCATTTCTCCTATACCTGTGTATCCTTGTTCCATGTTTCCTTGATTTTGTTGCGATTTGATTACGGTTACATATGTATTTTTTTTAATTTCTTACTTGACTACTATTTTCTATTTCCTACCCTTCTATGATACCCTATAGGAACTTGGTTTTGATTCATATTTCTCTATAAGTTTAGGATTATGTATGGGATTTTGGGGACAAAGACTTGAGTTCTATACTTATATACAAATTTTGACAGAATTAGGATGAACGTATTAATGGAGGATGGTACAAGGCACTAGTGAGAGTAAAAGGTTATGGATTCTTCTTGAGCAACTTTGTAAGTGAGTAATGGAGAGTGAGTTAGGGTGTGAAACTTTTATTTTAAGGAATATGATTCCGTATTTTGTTATGTGTATAAGTGATTATAGTAATCTTTGTGGGAAGACACAAGAACTCGTCTATCTCAAGTAGAGAATAGTTAAGATTTATATTTCTTGGGTAACCTGTAAGCAAAAGAACGGAAGAGTAATATGGCCAGAGTTTCCAATTGTGAATAGTTACTCATTTTGATCCTTTGATTTGCCTGGTAGGCTATCATTTGATTTCAGTAAATCTGTAAGATGACAAATTTGGGAGATATGTATAAGAAAATAGACATTCTTCGAAAGGGGGTAAAATTCCAAAAGAAATTGGCTGACTACTGGGAAGGACGATGAAAACAAGAAAATGCGGAGAAAATTGAGCTGCTACACAAGAACGTGAAACTGGAAAAGAAATACAAAGGGATCCCGGAAGAGGTGCGAAATAAGTTTGAATTGGTGCATTCGTCTAGTCGAGTAGCATCTCAAGACATTCTTAATAATCAAGTTAAAAGGGGTGACGGAAATTCCCACGATACTAAAGGGAAACGTAAAGCGATTAGTGAAGATGAATTCGCTATGAAGGATAAAAAGAAGAGAAAAAGAAAGAATGGACACTTCAAGAAGAGATGCATAGGTGCTAAGTGTGAAACCTGTAACAAAATTCATACGGAATTATGTTATTTAAAAACTGGTGCATGTTTCAAATGCAGCCAACTTGGACAACAAGTGAGAAACTGCCCAAGATAAATGAGTTTTGCTAGGATGAAGCTGCTGTAATAGTTAAAGTTAGCAATTAGTAAGGTTTTACTTGAAATAGCTATATTTATTAAACTATGTATAATGAAAGATTTATATATAAGTTGTATCTTAGTTAGAAATAGTGAAATTGGTGCCTGATGTTTCGATTAGTGATATTACACATCTGTGTTTGGTTGAAATTAAACCCTTATCCGTGATTCAATTTCTGTACCTTGTTCTTGGATTTGAACAAGAATTCTTTATTTGTGGTTAATAATGAAGGAATGCAGTTCGATTAGAGGAGATAGTATATTGCCAGTGTACTATGTTTGATTTCAAGATCTAGCAGAAGTAGTAACCAAGTTTTGTAATTATCATTTTCTCTTTTCATCGAGTTCTTAATCTTATATTTTCCTGCACATTTGACATCTTTATTAAACTTTCATAGCATATTAACGTAGCTGTTACGTGGTAAGATTTTCCCTCTAGGTAAGTTTGTGGTAGTATTATGAGTAAGAGAAAGTCACTTGAAAATTGGAGGAAAATCCTGTAGCATCAAGTTTATGCGAGCAAATGTGAGAATTTCGAGGATGAAATTCTTATAAGGAGGAGGGAGTGTGAGGACTCGAAAATTATTTCGTCTTTTCTTTTATTTCTTTGAATACATTTTCTTTACTTTGCTTTATTGCCTTAATTTCCTAGATATTTTTATAAGTGAGTTTAGATTTTTAAACATTTTCTCCTATAAGTTAGTGTATGTTAAGTTTGTAATGCATTATAGAAGTGGGACCCACTAGTGAGTTGCGTAATAAATTTAGTGGACAAAAATGGATATTTTTCGAAGAGGGTTTGTGTGGTTAGAATTGCTAAGAGTGGATTAGAGGAAAATAATATAGATTACTCATTAGAGACAAAGGAAAGACAAAAGGATAAGTTCAAACCCTAAGCCGACAAGTGTCGGACATCTAGCCATCCTTTGACTAAGACAACTTTTGGTCTTATCTTGGAAAATTGGACAAAAATTCTTTCATTCTTTCTTTCCTCTTGGCCGAACCTTCATGAGAGAAAGGGGGAGAAGAGAGAAAACCAATTTCTAGTCTTGAATCCTTGCCTTTTTAGTGAACAAACAAGATAGAAACCAAAATCACTCCATAAAACCTTGAATCCAAGTTGGAGGGAAGCTCTTGGTGAAGTCTTGGGAGAAAGAAAGCTTTGCAACCCTCTTGATTGGCATGTTATCCGAGGGGTTGAAGGTATCAAGCTAAGCAGCCTTCTTTTCACTCTTATCTTGCCTTTTGTTGGATATATGACTTGATTATGGTGGATTCTAGGGAAAATTTCATAATTTGTGTGGTGATTGGAAAAATTCCAGCTTTGAGAGAGAAATTTCAGCCTTGAAATGTTGATTTTAGCTATGTTATGTCCTTGTTGTCTTGCCATGGAGTTTCTCTAGCTTTTGTGTGCACTTGTGACTTCATTATATGAACTTTTAGATTTAGTATATAAATTTCAGCTTAGGGTTACATTTTTTTCCAACTTTGATATAGTTATGATTGAGCTAGATAATGGTCTATTTTGGGTAGCTTTTGTGGCCTTAAACAAGTGTACTTTATAGCCTATAACTTGTGGTTGTGATTGAGGTTGGATTGCAATGAATATAAGTGTTGAATTTGGAAGGAAAAGTTAAGAAATCAAGGGGAAATGCTGTCCGATTGGGAATCATCTTGGTTTCCTTTGATTGTGGAGTGAATTTGTGGCAAATTTGCCTAAGATACTGGATAAACCTTTAAGCTTTACTTATGTGTTGAATTTGAGATGAAATGGAGGCTTTTCATTGGTACTTTTCTCTAATTTGCTGGCTACAATTGTTGCTTGTTGGCCGAGTGGATAGTGATGTATTTTACCTTGTTTTTCTTCAACATTTTTTATGATAAGTTTTGGCCAAAACCTGTTCCAAACATTGGTTGGGACTTTTTCTGTGTTAAACTTGAATAAAAGCTGTGAATTTTGGAAGGTGAAAGCCTTATGATTTTGCTTGTTCCATTGTTGAAATTTCTGGTAGACAGGGCAACCTTGTACCCTGCTATCTTTTAGCCTTAAAACCCTTAGTTTGGTAATATTTTGGACACAATCTTGCTCATTTCACTTGCTAAAACCTTGAACAACTATGGTGTGTGAATTGGAGTGAATATCATAACCAAAAGAGATGCACTACCTTGTTTTTCTTCATTGTTTTGCTGCTGGAAATTTTCGCAGGAAACTCTGTGCAGTTTCGGAAAATTGGTTATAACTTCATGTAGAAAAGTCAGAATTGAGTTTCGTTTGTTTCTTTTGAAACTAAATTCAGAGCAATTTCTACCGTGAAAATTTCAGAATTTTTCTCAATTACTATGAATATCTGTGATTTTCTAAAGTTGACTGAATTTCCACACCTGTTCTGTTTTTCTATCGGATGAAGCAGCAACTTGAGATTGGAATTTGACTGAATTGTGGATAGAATCTTACAAATGTGTCTTCTGGGAAATTGTAATCCTTTGAGTCTATTTTCCAACGGTGTAATGTTTATAAATTTTGAACTTAAGAAGCTTGAAATATGATTTTTCAAATAGCATCGCGCAAAACTGGAGAAAATTCTATTCTTCAAAAGCTGCTCTTGCTTTCATTCCCAACTTCAAGTTGGAGTGGTAGAACCATTTTGAGCTTGATTTTATGATTGGAGTTGAGATAACTTGGTTGGTTTGGAAGTGTTTTCCTTTGAATATATTAGTTTGGAATAGTGGATCTCATGGCATTTTACATACTTGATTTTAGGACTTGAAGGTGAGGCCGGAAGTGCTCCTGAGGCAAACACTTAAGCTTGTTGCCGTGGGGAGTGTTCCAACTGTATGTTTCATGCTCATTGTTGCTAGAAATTGCTAGGCACGTGATTTGTCATTTCATAGGCAAGTGTGTACTTTATCGCACTTGACCTAACTCGACTAAACTTTTGATATCTTGTTCATGCATGTACCAGCAATTTGATTTACAAGTAACCTGTATCTAGACTTGAAATTCTTGAAATGCTTGAAAACATGATATGTTGAGCATACTTGTGACTTGATCTGGTCTAGGCGAGTGTGCCTGTGGAACCCTCACTTAAAAATAAAATTTTTCCTAAATCACTTGCCTTACCTTATGATTAAATCACTTAAAATATGTCCTTACATTGCATTCTACGTGCATTATAACATTTCCCTTGTATTGCATTTCATTACCTTTTACTTGAATTAAAACATTTCCTTTACTTGGTATTATTTTATTTCACCACATACTCTATGACCAAATATCCTTTTTATTATGGTTGGATCTTTATGTGATAGTTTAGGGGTGTTAGTTAGACATTGGAATCATTTGGAGGATAGAAACATGATTTGGCAAAGATTAGAGGGAGAATGGCCAAGATTGAGACAAGTGGCAAAACCCTAGCCATTCAACCTTTTTGACCAAAGAATTAGAGGAAATTTAAACCATTCTTGGCTCCATTTTTCTTCATATTGGCCGGCCACCTTGAAGCTTCCAAGAGAAGAGAGAAAACTCCATTTTCATGCCTTTCAAAACCCTAGCTTGATCTTGAGCAAAAATCAAAAGTGAAGGACTTGAGTTAGTGGAGTGAACCACCTTCAACCCTAGTGTGTGATTTCAAGCTTGGAGCTTTTGGTTTGGTGGTTGTTTTGGGTGATTC
Organism: Coffea humblotiana; assembly: GCA_023065735.1. Lineage (NCBI taxonomy): Eukaryota > Viridiplantae > Streptophyta > Magnoliopsida > Gentianales > Rubiaceae > Coffea > Coffea humblotiana. The sequence continues at coordinate 29,006,818 of CM041218.1, read as the reverse complement.
AAGCTTCTTACAAGAGAGGTATATGATCCTTAACTCTTGGTTTTATGGTGTTATATCAAGTATTTAAATCTTTGATGGTAAACTAGGAGTTGTATGGATATTACTTGCGGTTAAATTTCTTGAACTAGACAAGTGGTAGTAGGGTTGGTTGTTTAGCCTACGATGTGTTTGATTAATTGTTAAAGCTTTGTTTATAATTTTCTTGATGTATTAACATGTTTAGGATCCTTTTTGAGTTAAGGATAACACTTGGTATGATGTTTAAGTTAGTCTTCATGAAAGGATGAAAGTTGGTAATGCAAGTGAACTAGTGGACTGTTTTGCTTTCTCTTGGCTGACCGGTTTTGGAAGGGATTTTCTCTTTGATTTTGTGGTTCATTTGCACCTTAATTAAGTCTAGGAATCTTGGCTAAACATTAGTTTAAGGTTTGGTGTGAGTTGAAATGGAAATTAAGCAAGTAAAGTGGTTGTTTTTGGGCAACTAGTGGACTGTTTTGGTTCTTGTTGTTGGCTAGACTGTTTTGGTTTACTTGATCATTTGGTGTGTTGAATTTTAAGCTCTAATGGTACTAGGTAACATGATCCCCTGTATAGGAACTTTAGGAGGTTGAATCGGATGAATTTGAGCCAAAACAAGTGAAGTTGGCAAGAGGAAATAGAGTAAATTTTGTTAGGGTTTTGAGCTGATCAAAACCTAAAAACCAGCCAAACTCTCTGGATCACTGGTATTGATAGGAGTGGAACTGGAGTTTGCATTTGATACCGTTAGAAAACCCTTCGAGTCTAGTTTCTAACGCCGCTAACGGAACGTGATTCTGAATTTCCCACAGTGAGATATGGCTGTTTTTACGAGACTGCGTAAGCGCGACTGTTTTACCCGCGAAGACCATTTTGAAATTGAATGAGATTTTTCTTTTGCTCAACTTTCTTGCACTTGTTAAACTTGTTTTCTTATGACCTTTTACTGAATTTTGGGCCTAACTTGCATGGTGAATTGAGTAGATTTAACCACTCACTTGGTCACCTAATGAGCTCACATTTGGGTGGGAAATGAACCTAGATTGTTAACGAATTCACTCGTTACCCTAGGATTGGGAAACGGAGGTGAACGTAACCAAGGAACTTGACATTTGAACTCTGCTTTGCTTGACAGGTGAGTGTTCCATTACCTGTTACCTGTCTATGTGAAATATCTGAATACTTGATTTGTGACTGCTAAACATTGTTTTGACAAAATTGAGGCGAGCATGTACTTTATCATACTCGACCTCCTTCGATTCCACTGAGGCTCTGTATACTGCTATTATGAGATGTGATTTCTCTATATTTGACTGTATGTGAGTTGTTTGGGTGATACCCCATCAACTATTGTGACTGTTTGTGTGACGACCCCACCGTACCCAGAGGCGTACCAAAGGGCTTAGCGGATCGCCTGCCTAACTCGCGCCAGAACTCGATACTCTAAAACGAGAAATAGAGTTCACGCCAAAAGAAAATTCTATTTACACTATTGCATCTTCAAAAGTTGCATAGACTATTACATTAAGCCATACACACCACTAGTACCAGAAAGTAAACCCTAGAGAAGCTACTAACTATAACCACAACAAATATATACATCTTACTAGTTAACTTATAACAAGTACTAGAATAAAAATCAATTATTCTCTAAACCAAAAGTCTATACACCTTCCCAAGCTTTCCCCGCGTCGGCCCCTGCTAAGGAAAACAAATGGAATGGGGTAAGCTATATGCTTAGTGAATAATCGGGGGTAAAAACGTAAAATCACATCCAAATAAACATGTAAACCAAGATTTTTCACATCAATAGACGGAAATGTAACATCACAATAGTAGGATACGGATGGCTTCAAAGCCAATTCAATTCCCCGAGCTTGTCCACCTGTTGACACTCCGTCAACCAAAAACTCATAGTCCATAAACTCCACTTACTTCCCCGTTCACCTTATCAACCCCCGCTGGCCAGTCAACAGCACACAGCAGCTCGAGCAAAACAAAATCACTTAGCTTTAAACAAAGCTTTAACAAAGAACGAAATCCCAAGGTTAGCATGGAACTAACTTCGACCAAGCCCTGACTGGCTCGAATAGTTCGTCTACCCTTGGAACCGGGCTGGAACCAAGCCCTGAGATATCCAATCTCTCATTAGATGATATCTCTCAATAAAGTACGCAAAAAAGTACTCACTCCAACAGCACACAGCACAAGGGGTTCAACTCAAGTCATGTTCACCCCAACAGCACACAGCAAAAGGGTGATTCTCAATACAAAGCATGTATTCTCACATATTAAATCAACAACAAGGTTGGGTTTAGGTCGAGTGAGATAAAGTACACCCTCGCCTAAGTATCCATGTAACATATACAAGGCACTTTGACAGTTTATCACATAAAACAACCCAATTACTCACTCAAACTAGATAGCACGCAAATCAAGGCACTTTATACAGGTCCACCGACTCCGTCCGGTTCGTCACTGCCTGTGACAGAAGATTATAGTCAACTATTAGTCAATCGACCATCACAAATGGCAATAAGGACTAAAACGACCAAAACGGCAAAAACGGCCAAGAGATGCATATGCGCGTGCGCGGAAATGAAAATGGTATGAAAACGGGTTGCACGGTTTTGACCATAACTAGAGCTGTGGTTGTCGAATCAAGGTGTACTAGGTAGCGTCTCGAAGCTAAGACAAAGAGTTACAACTGTCATGAAGACAACTTATCCCAGTTTTTAGTAGATCTAGGTCGAATTTGTAAATTACCGAACCAGAACTCCAAAGGCTGGTTTATACCTCGAGTGAAAATTTGGGCGGCATGCCCCTTGTGTTTACCTACTTTCCAGTCATTTATGGCTTCATTATTTTCCTCAAATCAGCTCCAATGTCACACATAAGCAAGGGTACCACAATAGCCCTTCAACTGGGCTCAAAATAATCCAATTACAACACAAATCTTAACAAGGCAATCAAAAATCAAGTTTAAAGGCAAATAGCTAAATGGCAGATTTGACGTCTCTTGGCGTTTCGGTCACAACTAAAGCTACGACTATCGGTTTGGGGTAAAATTTATTCCGTTTTTAAGCTAAACCAAAGGGCTACAACTTTGATGAAGACAACACAACCCCGTTCATAGCGTATCTAGATCACATTTACAAATTACAGAACCAGAATTTCACCATCAGGCTGGTTAACAGTACTGTGTTCAAATGACAATAAGTCAGGCTACGAAAGTCCGATTGAGACGTTTTTAGATGAATTGGAAAGCTAAAACATAGTACTACAACTTTTGTGTTTTGGCCAAATACTAGTTTCATACGGATCAAGGTGGAAAAACGAGGCTAGAATGATGAAATGTCAAAACTGTCCACAGAACTCTACCTATGGCAGTCAAGGGTATTTCGGTCATTTCACATGTTACAGTACTCCGATTGAGCTGATATTTTACAGAAATCTATAAAACACGATTTTCTACAACTTTCATGTTTTAGCCTAAGCCTAATTCAGCCTCCATCATACACCAATAGAACTGGTCAGAACAGAGTAGATTCATCACTATCAATGCTGGGAATTTGAAGCTAAAGCTGGAAATTTCTTTAGGTAAGTCAAACTAGCATATAATTCCTCAATATTACACATGGCTAAGTTATCAAACCATGGCTAATCACTAAGTATCATATAAGAGCAGAGAATTCATCATAAAACTGAAATTTACCACAATCCTACTTCAACCCATGAAATTTCCTCACAAAGCTACCAAAACTACAACTTTTAAGCTACTAGTTTACACATATATGAAGTGGAGGGAAGTTTCTTACCAAAGTACCTTGTAACCTCAATAAAGATGGTAGCTTAAAGCTTTCCTCTCCAAAATCACTCTACCAAAGCCTTTAAATCTCCTTAGTGAGCAAGTTTTATGGAGTAGTTTGCACAAACTTTGATTGGAACTCAAGATTCAAGCACAAGTTGAAGTTGGAGTTGAAGGTTTCTCTCTTGTTTTTCCCTCCCCTAAAATTTCGGCCAAGCTCAAGAAAAATGGAAGAAAATGGAGCCAAGAAGAAGATAAAAAGGAAAGACAAATGCTTAGTCAAAATTTCCTATGCATCCGACAAGTGGCACCATAAGAATAATTCTCATTTTTGCTTTCTTTTCTCTCTTTTTCTTGGTCCAATATTTCGGCTGCCTTGAGGATATTTTGGGGCTGATTTTAATCAATTAATAACAAGGAGATTAAGGTAATAAAGTAATGTTCAAATGGTGCACTCAATCGGTAACGAACAGTACACATCGGTTCAACCCGTTTTTCCTTATTTCGCACGTACTAGGGTTTTAACTTATCATTTACTAACTTATTATTATTACTTCTAATCACACACATTTTCTTATCTAAAACTCACTCTTAATCACCAAATCTAGCACACACACCTCACCAAGTGATCACACGGCCAAAATACGCAAAAACCCTAATTTACCCGAACTAGGAACCTAAAAGAAAAACCCTTGATTCTATGGTTAATTGTACCTACTGAGGGAGTGAATGAGTAGTAAAGCTATTCTAAAGGAATAAATGCCAAATAAAAAGGAATTTAAGAAAAATAAAAGGGATTTTACAACTCCATAGATTAAAATTAGGGTTTCGAGTAAAATATGAGAGATTTAACAAAAATCGGTTAGTCACAAGTAAAACTAGGATTTTGAGTACAAGTAGGGTTTCTAGGCTTTAAAATAAAACAATGTCTTAAAACAAAAATAAAATAAAGAAACCGTAATATCCTCGTTGAGACTAAATAAAAATATTATCCTAAAAGTTGGGGTATCACAGTTTGGGTACCCAATCTCATAGGTGAGTCGGTTGTATCGAGCCAGCAAGGGTTTGGTCGAGAAGGCCGATAAACCCTGAGGACTGTTTACTGAATCTGGATCCTGTATATTCAAGTATTACCTAATTACTGTTTGTGGTGTTCGGGCCCGGTAAGAGGGTTGATTGGTGGACGGAAATTGGTGTAAGTGGTGTTCTACGGACATTATATTCTTTAAACGCAAACGTTGATGGAGAATCAATGAATTCTTGTTATGATCAAGCTCAAGTGGATTTCGCTTTTGAAGGGCACCCGTATCCTTGAATTGAACTGTGATTTAATTGTTATAGTACAATACAGTGTTTACTTGTTTATATTACGCCTTCATTTGGCTATGTGCTTACATGTTTATTTGGAACCTCACTGAGCTTTACCTCATCCCACTCCTTTTGTTTTCCTTAACAGATCGAGGACGGAACTATGGTCGAGAACTTTTATAGCTTTAACTTTTGTCTTGAACTCGTACTTTAGATTGTAAACTCTTGTTTAGAAGACCTCACTTTTGACTCTTGTAAGCGTGAATTGTAAGTTCAACGTATATTATGTAAATTAAGTGTGGAGTGGTAAGTTTGACTTTTAGCTTTATATTTAAATTTGGAATGTTGGTGAGGCGATTATATTTCTATAAATGGTTGTACCCTTTGCTTTTGAAGATATTTCGTTGGTTTTCTCGGATTTCTGGTTCATTAGTCGACTGAGTCCCTACGAGAGTTGGGCAGGCAGCTCGCTAATCCTTAGGGTTCGCCCTGAGGAGAGTTGGAGCCGTCACAGGTGGTATCAGAGTCTAGGTTTGAATTGGTCTGGACGTGTTAGAAATTTCTGACTTTAGGATTATATTTGATCATTTTCCCTTAAGAGTACTTAAGTTTTATCTATACTTTGTGTAGGATGGACAGACCTAGTGGCCCTAGTGATAGTCGGGGGCGAGCTGGCCCGTGGGGTACTCTCGATAATTAGGTACCAGATCCGGCCAGGAGGAGCTGCTGTGCATTGGAGTCCAGCTAACCGCCATCGGCGTTGCGAGTGCCGCCATACTTATGCCTATCCCAATACCATAGTTTTGGTTGTGGTAGAGGAAAGGAAGGCGCTAGCTAAGGATAATGCTCGGCTTGAAGTTGAAGTGAATCAATTAAAGGAAACTATGAAAATGCAAGCCGATCGGATTAAGGAACTTGAGTATGATGTGGTTGAGGGCCAGGAAAGGGTTGATGATTTTTGTGCGCAGCTTGGAGAAGCTCAGAAGTGCATGGTTAAGGGGGCCATGAAGGTGAGGACTAGAGCCGAGTCTATCCTGAATATTTGTGATGACCTACTTGGGAACTTGAGCGATGAGGCTTCTAACATGAGAGGCGAGGCAGGAGCTGAACCTGCCCAGGATGGGAGATCAGCTAGTCCCGCGGCGGACTAAGTCCTGACTATTAGGTTACTATTTTGGATGATTTTTTACTATTGTACATAGAAAGAATAGGGGATGTGTTGACTCGGTGGTTGTACAGTTTTCTTTTGACTTGGTGGTTGTGTGATATGACTTGATGAACTGTGTCTGTACTTTTGAGGCTCGTACTTGATACTTTTGGCATTATTAGCTTGTAAATAACTACTATGAGCCTTTGAATGTATAATACTTTGATTTTGACCTTGACTTTGACTTCGACTTTATTTCGATTTTGGCATTTAACTGCTTTCTATTTTCACTTGCTTATCGTGATTCCGACTTCATTTTTCTTTGACTTTTGATTATGAATAAGTATCTATTATATACCAATACTTGCTTACCCCGTTAGTTATAATACTTGGACCCTAGACCAGTGAGTGATAATGGAGGGTAGACGACAATGCGGTCGGGGCCGTGGGCGTGGACCCAGGCAAGAAGAGGAACAAGGATACGTGGCGAATCAGAACCAGGGACCTGGAGGTGAAGAAGGGGACCAGATAGCTACGGCTATCAATCGTATGACTGATTTGTTAGCTCGACTGGTTGACCAGCAAGGTCAAGTGCCTGGTAATCAGCAAAGGGACCCTTAAGTAGGTGAAGCCAGGGCCCTAGAACGATTCCAAAAGTTTGCTCGTCCAAAATTTCTTAGAGAACTAGATCCCGAAATTGCCGAGAATTGGTTCGAAAGAATGGTGGATGTATTTGCTACATTGCACTATATTAAGGAGAGACAAGTGACTTTTGCCGTTTTCCAGTTGGAAGGTGCGGTCCGTTCCTGATGGAACGTAGTAAGAGCAAAATGGGACAGGGAGCAAACTCCACGTACTTGGTTTAATTTCACCAGGGAATTTAACGAGAAGTTCCTTCCGCCTTTAATCCAGGAGAAAAGAGAGGATAAATTTATCAAACTGTGCCAAGGCACTTCGAGTGTGGCGAAATATGAGACCCAATTCACCCGACTCTCTAAATTTGCTCCGGAACTGGTAGTTACTCAGCAGAAACGCATAAGGCAATTTGTACAGGGTTTGAATGTGGAAATTCAGAAAGATTTAGCTGCTGCTCAAATTGATACGTTTAAATATACCCTTGAGAAAGTTCAACGAGTGGAGTAGACCCGATTTCAAGTTCGGACTTTTCAAGCAAAAAGACGATGTGCATCTAATAGTACTTTCGGGCGAGGCGATCAGAATGTACCACCTCCTAAGTTTGGAAGAGGTACGGGTGGAGTTCGAATCTAGGGGACACTAAGAGGAGCTCCATCCAGAGGGGCTCAAAGTGGAAGGGGACAACAGCGGACTGTTTCCCAAGGAGGTCCTACACCCGCTCGTCGAACAAGTTGTGGATATTGTGGTAAGGCAAACCACACCGAGGATATTTGTTGGCGAAAGATGAAGAAATGTCTCCGTTGCGGTAGTTCCGAGCATCATATCGTAGCCTGTTCTGTTAAACTCCGTGAAGGGAATGAGGGTGTGCAGCCAGAGAAGTCAAACTCTAAACAACCTACTGCCAGTGGGAGTAGACCAAAAGCCTTTGCTATGATTTTTGCCTTGGACCATCAGCGAGTCCCTGAATCATCTGAAGTAGTGGAAGGTACAATCCCTATATTCTACCATTTAACTAAACTTTTAATTGACCTTGGGGCAACCCATTCTTTTGTAAATCCTACCTTCATGTGTGGTATTGATGTGAATCCCATTAAATTACCCTATAACTTGGAGGTTAGAACACCTACTGGGGATCAAAACCTAATTACCAACATGGTTTACAAAAATTGTGAGATTTGGGTAAGAGAACGGAAGTTGGTGGTAGATTTGATAAGTTTGGACCTCAAGGGATATGACGTGATTATAGGCATGGATTGGTTGGCTCGTTATAATGCTCAGTTGAACTGCAAGACTAAGGTGGTGGAGTTCTGCATACCCGGAGAAGCAACTTTAAGATTGGATGTGCGAGGTAGACTAGTCTCATCTGCACTTGTTTCAGGTATTCGAGCCAAGAAATTATTGAATAAAGAGGCGCAGGGTTACTTAGCTTTCTTAATTAATACTCCTGGAGACAAGGTGAAATTGGATGATGTGTTAGTAGTAAATGAATTTCTCGATGTTTTTCCTGACGAGTTGAAGTCGATGCCGCCAGAGAGGGAAATAGAATTTAAGATCAATTTGGTGTCTGGAACCACTACTATTGCAAAAACACCATACCGAATGTCCCCCGCCGAACTTAAGGAACTAAAACTGCAGTTACAAGATTTGTTAGAGCGCGGGTTTATTCGAAAAAGTGAATCACCTTGGGGAGCGCCTGTTCTATTTGTTAAAAAGAAGGATGGCAGTTTGAGACTCTGTATCGACTATCGCGGCTTAAATGATATCACGGTGAAAAATAAATATCGTTTGCCGCACATTGGCGAGTTATTTGACCAGTTGCAAGGAGCAATGATTTTCTCTAAGTTGGACTTGAGGCAAGGTTAGTATCAGCTACGAATTAAGCAAGAGGACATACTGAAAATTACTTTTAATTCCATATATGGACATTTCGAGTTTACAGTGATGCCGTTTGGTTTAACAAATGCTTCGACTGCATTTATGGATTTAATACATCCAGTCTTTAAACCTTATTTGGATCAATTTGTCGTGGTGTTCATAGATGATATCTTGGTATACTCTAAAACTCGAGAGGATCATGAACAACATTTGAGAGTAGTTTTGCAGACCTTGAGAGAACACTAGTTATATGCCAAGTTTAGCAAGTGCGAATTTTGGTTGGAGCAGATTTCTTTTCTAGGGCATGTAATATCTAAAAATGGTATTTCTGTGGATCCAATGAAAGTAGAAGCCATATCTGAGTGGAAGCAGCCTGAAACACCAACTGAAATCCGTAGTTTCCTAGGTTTAGCTGGGTACTACAGTCGGTTCATCAAAAATTTCTCCAAATTAGCTGGCCCTTTAACCGATCTGACGAAAAAGCATGGTCAATTTGTCTGGGGTTCTAAGTGTGAAGCTAGTTTCCGAGAATTAAAGAAACGATTAACTTCGGCGCCAGTCTTAGCCTTATCAAATGGAAAGGACAGTTTCTCTGTATATACTGACGTTTCAAGAGAAGGATTGGGATGTATTCTAATGCAGAATGAAAATGTGATTGCCTATACCTCTAGAAAATTAAAACCCCATGAGTGGAATTACCCGACTCACGGCTTAGAATTGGCCGCAGTAGTCTTTGCCTTAAAGAAATGGAGGCATTACTTATATGGGGTGACTTTTGAGATTTATACCGACCATAAGAGTCTGAAATATCTATTCTCTTAGAAGGAACTAAACTTGAGACAGCGTCGGTGGGTGGAATTTTTTGAGAATTACGACTGTACAATTAATTACCACCCGGGAAAGACCAATATTGTAGCGGATGCCTTAAGTCGGAAAGTTCAAGTAACTGGATTAATGATCAAGAAATGAAATTTGTTGGAAAAAGTGAGTGAATGGAATCCACAATTGGACCGACAGAGAGTAATCTTGGGCAATATCATGGTGAGATCTGATCTGTTGGACCGAATTAAAGAAATTCAGAAGAATGACCGAATGGTACAGAAATGGGTGGAAAAAGTGTAAAAATGGGAAATCTCAGACTTTAATGTGAGTTCTGAGGGTATTTTGAAATTTCAGAATCGGATAGTGGTGCCGCAAGATGAAATAATAAAAAAAGAGATTTTGAAAGAGGCACATCGATCTAAGTATACAGTACACCTCGGAAGCAGTAAAATGTACCAGGATTTGAGAAGACTATATTGGTGGGATAAAATGAAGAAGAAAATTGCTCAAATTGTCCAAAAGTGTTTAGTGTGCCAACAAGTGAAAACTAAACAACAGAAACCCTCAGGTCTCCTACAGCCTCTTGAAATTCCTGAGTGGAAATGAGAACATATTACCATGGATTTCGTATTAGAATTACCCCGTACCCAAAAAGGTCACAATGCAGTTTGGGTAATAGTAGACAGGCTGACCAAGTCTGCTCATTTCTTGCTTATAAATATGAGATACTCCTTGGAGAAATTGGCCCAATTGTACATGGATGAGATAGTGAGATTGCATGGGATCCCAGTAAGCATTGTTTCTGACAGAGATCCGCGGTTTGTGTCTCGTTTCTGGCAACAGTTATAAGGAGTCTTAGGGACCAAGTTGAACTTTAGTACTACTTATCATCCCCAAACTGATGGACAGTCGGAGAGAGCTATTCAAACACTTGAGGACATGCTAAGGACTTGTATATTGGATTTTGGTGGAAGTTGGGGACAGTATATGGCGTTAGTCGAATTTGCATACAGTAATAGCTATCATTCCTCTATACAAATGGCACCGTACGAATCTCTGTAACGACCCCACCTCCCCCTAGGGCATACCCTAGGGTTTAGTGAGCCGCCTACCCAACTCTCGCCAGGACTCACTCACTAGCTCGAGAAAATAACATACATCCATAGGAATAAATACCAAAACGAGTTCAAACTTAACGTATACATTAATGCTCAAACCCAGATACAAGGCCTCTACATACCATAATACTTTAAAGTGCTACAAGTCAAGTACAAACAACCCTAATCGGGTGTTAACGCGAGTACAATTTCAAAACTCAAAACTACTAGACTACACTAGTCGTTGCAACTCTCGCCTCACTCGTACCCCCTGTAAGGAAAACAAATGGCGTGGAATGAGCTAAAAGCCCAGTGAGGTTCCAAATATCAAATTAATCATTAAATAACGCATAAGCAGCACAATAGTGAAATAGTGTTCAAGACAAGTCAAGAAGTGAGTAATCATACTTCATATAGCCAAACAATAAATATTCACATTTCACAATAAGGATACAGTTGCTCATATATCGGCTCCACCATAACTTGATCGATTGGTAGTTGACACTCCGTCAACTTTCAAATGAGGAAACTAGTCCAGTAGAACACCACTTAACTCCAACCTCCGTCCACCGACCAAACCCCTTACTGGGCCCGAACTCCACAATAAACACTGGTGGTAATACTCGAGTATACCGATTAGTCGAGTGGATAACACTCCACTCGACAACACTAGATACCCATGGTTCGTTATCTAATCGACCAAGCCCTTGCTGGCTCGACTCGATTAACTAGCCAGTGGGGTTTGGGTTCCCAAGTAGTCGATGAGATAACATCTCCAATCGATTGAATCAAGATATAAGTACAGAGACGGGAATGAGAGGCACCTCCCACTCGGATTGAGTGTGGTACATGCTGCCGCTCCAACACTTACAAATCAAGCACAAGTATATCAAGTCAATTGCACCAATAAACACATACATATCACATTAGGGCAAGTGCGATAAAGTACACCCTTGCCCGATCAATCCACTCGTATAACATGTAAGCATCTCATTCAAGTATCAAATACATGTGTCAAGTGCAATTAAATATTTGGAAGCACTCACCAACAGATGCAGTGCCTTTACAGGTTGGTTTTGGGTATTACTCAGCTCTTGGAGTTCAAATCTGCTAGAAAATCTTGTTTAAGAGTATTGAAAAGTAACTAAGGCTCGAAACTTAAACATTTCGTTTAACGAGAATCAAGTAATTGAAACTTATTTAGGAACTATTCGTAAAACCCTTGCTCACTTTTCAAACGGTGAAATTTTGAAGCCATTATATGTGAAAAATGCCATTTGGGTCGAAGAAATGAAGAAAACGTATTTCCATTAGTTGTAAATTCCAAGGGTACAAGTTTAGCCGAAATTCAACTTATATACCTCCACAAAAGGAAACTCGAATAACCTAGACAAATCAAGTTAGATTCGTTCTCAAAGTCTTACTTAAGATAAGCGTAACTCTACTTAAACCTCGAGTACAAATTTGGGCAGCACGCCCTTTGTATTTACCAAATTTCCAGCCATTTATGGCCTCCTTATTTTCCTTAATTCAGCCCCACAATACATACAAGTAAGGTTACCACAATAGCCCTTCCATTAGGCTCCAAAATCATCCAAGTACAACACAAGTGCAAAAGTACCATTGGAAATCAGTTTTGAAGACAAAACTAAACGGCAGATTTGGCATCTCGTAGCATTTTAGTCATAACCGGAGCTACGGTTATCAAATCAGGGTGAACCTTATACCATTTCGAAGCTAAGACAGAGAGGAACAACTTTTATGAAGGCCACTTAACCTAATTTATAATTTATCTAAGTCGAATTTGCCAATCACAGATCCAAAAGTTCATGCTCAGTCTGGTTGTCAGTACTGAATTTAATCGGTAATAACTCAAGCTACCCAATTCCGTTTGAGGCGTTTTCAGAGGTGTTGGACAGCTAAAACGTAGGGCTAAAAGTTTTGTGTTTTGGACAAAAGCTAATTGGATACGAATCAGGGTGAAAAATGCAGCCCAAACTGGTGAATTCACAAAACTGTTTACGAATTGCAGCTTGTGGCAGTAAGGGTATTTCGGTCATTTCACATTCTACCGTGCTCTGATTGAGCTGAACTTTTATAGGAAGCTTAATAACATTATTTCCTACAACTTTTATGTTTTGAGCTAAGTCCAATTCAGCCTCCATCATGACCGAATAACACTGGTCAGAACAGGGCAGAAAATTTTCTAAGAAACTGAAAATCTACACATCATCACTTCTAACCAAGAAATATTGCACAAAACTACTAAAATGACAACCAAAAGCCACTAAATTACAACTATTGGAAGCAAAGAGAGATGTTCTTAGCACTTTACCTTAAAACCTCAAAGAAAATGGTAGCTTAGTCTTTCCTCCTCCAAAACAACTCCACCAAAACCTTTAATCCTCCTTAGTGATCACTTGTATGGTGTAGTTTTGAATTTGGTTGGCTAAAACTCAAGATTTGAGCAAGATTGGGAGCTAGAAATTGAAGAAGTCTTTCTTGTTTTCCTTCTCAAGAAATTCGGCCAAGAGAGAGAAAAAAATGAGGAAATTTGGGTAAAAAATTGGTTTTAGTAAAGTTAATATCCTTGGTCAAAAGTCCAACTTCCAATAAGGCATGACACTTGGCCTTTCTAGACTTTTCTCTTCTTTCTTTTGGTAAAAAATGGTGACTAATGTAAGAGATATTTTAGGGTTAATTAAATGAAATAAAAGCAAGGCTATTAAGATAATAAAGTAGTGTTCAGGTGGTGCACTCACTCGGTAACAAACGGTACCCGTCGGTTCCAACCCGATTTTTCGTATTTCGCACGTACTAGGGTTTTAACTTATAATTCACTAACTTATTATTATTACTTCTAATCACACACATTTTCTCATCTAAAACTCACTCTTAATCACCAAATTTAGTACACACTCCGTACCGATTACTCACACTACGAAAAGACGTAAAAACCCTAATTTACCCGAACTAGGAACCTAAAGGAAAAACCCTTGATTCTATGGTTAATTGTAGCTACTGAGGGAGTGAATGAGTAGTAAAGCTATCCTAAAGGAATAAATTCCAAATAAAAAGGAATTTTAAGGAAAATAAAAGGAATTTTGCAACTCCATAGATTAAAATTAGGGTTTCGATTAAAATATGAGAGATTTAAGAAAAACCGGTTAATCACAAGTAAAACTAGGATTTTGAGTACAAGTAGGGTTTCTAGTCTTTGAACTAAAACAACATCTTAAAACAAAAATAAAATAAAGAAACCATAATATCCTCGTTGAGACTAAAAAAAATATATATATCCTAAAAGTCGGGGTATCACAATCTCTCTATGGAAGAAAGTGCCGATAACCAATATACTGGGATGAAGTAGGGGAAAGAAGGGTTTTAGACCCAATTGCAGTACCATGGATCGAAAATGCCTATGAGAAGGTGAAAGTAATACGTCAGAGACTTCAGACAGAACAAAGTCGACAGAAGAGTTATGCAGATAATCGACGAAAGGACTTGGAGTTTGAAGTTGGGGATAAGATATTTCTAAAAGTTACACCACTTCGAAGTATCACGGCGGGAAAAGGAAAGAAGTTTCAACCAAGATACGTAGAACCTTTCAAAATTCTTCAACGAGTGGGGAATGTGGCATATCGGTTGGAGTTACCAGCAAATCTATCCAAGATCCATGATGTATTTCATGTTTTTATGTTGAAAAAGTATCATCCAAACCCCACTCATGTACTGAAACCAGAGGAAATTGACATTGACGAATTTTTGACTTATAAAAAAAGGCCGGTATAGATCTTAGACCGAAAAGTAAAGGAATTAAGGACTAAACAGATACCCTTGGTAAAGATTTTGTGGAGAAATCATGAGGTAGAAGAGACTACTTGGGAAATGGAAAAAGACATTCGTGCAAAGTATCCTGAGACATTCAGTGATCAAGGTGAGAATTTCGAGAACGAAATTCTATAAGGGGGAGAAAGTGTGAGAACCCTCATTTAAAAACAAAATTTTTCCTAAATCACTTGCCTTACCCTATGATTAAATCACTTAAAATATGTCCTTGCATTGCATTCTACATGCATTATAACATTTCCCTTGTATTGCATTTCATTACCTTTTACTTGCATTAAAACATTTCCTTTACTTGGTATTATTTTATTTCACCACATACTCTATGACCAAATATCCTTTTTATTGTGGTTGGGACTTTATATGATAGTTTAGGGGTGTTAGTTAGACATTGGAATCATTTGGAGGATAGAAACATGATTTGGCAAAGATTAGAGGGAGAATGGCCAAGATTGAGACAAGTGGCAAAACCCTAGCTATTCAACCTTTTTGACCAAAGAATTAGAGGAAATTTAAACCATTCTTGGCTCCATTTTTCTTCATGTTGGCCGGCCATCTTGAAGCTTCCAAGGGAAGAGAAAAAACTCCATTTTCATGCCTTTTAAACCCTAGCTTGATCTTGAGCAAAAATCAAAAGTGAAGGACTTGAGTTAGTGGAGTGAACAACCTTCAACCCTAGTGTGTGATTTTAAGCTTGGAGCTTTTGGTTTGGTGATTGTTTTGGGTGATTCAAGCTTCTTACAAGAGAGGTATATGATCCTTAACTCTTGGTTTTATGGTGTTATATCAAGTATTTAAAGCTTTGATGGTAAACTAAGAGTTGTATGGATGTTACTTGTGGTTAAATTTCTTGAACTAGACAAGTGGTAGTAGGGTTGGTTGTTTTGCCTACCATGTGTTTGATTAATTGTTAAAGCTTTGTTTATGGTTTTCTTGATGTATTAATATGTTTTGGATCCTTTTTGAGTTAAGGATAACACTTGGTATGATGTTTAAGTTAGTCTTCATGAAAGGATGAAAGTTGGTGATGCAAGTGAACTAGTGGACTGTTTTGCTCTCTCTTGGCTGACCGGTTTTGGAAGGGAGGTTTCTCTTTGATTTTGTGGTTCATTTGCACCTTAATTAAATCTAGGAATCTTGGCTAAACATTGGTTTAAGGTTTGGTGTGAGTTGAAATGGAAATGAAGCAAGTAAAGTGGTTGTTTTTGGGCAACTAGTGAGCTGTTTTGGTTCTTGTTGTTGGTTGGACTGTTTTGGTTTACTTGATCATTTGGTGTGTTGCATTTTAAGCTCTACTGGTACTAGGTAACATGATCCCCTGTATAGGAACTTTAGGAGGTTGAATCGGATGAATTTGATCCAAAACAAGTGAAGTTGGCAAGAGGAAATAGAGTAAATTTTGTTAGGGTTTTGAGCTGATCAAAACCTAAAAACCAGCCAACCTCTCCGGATCACTGGTATTTATAGGAGTGGAACTGGAGTCTGCATTTGATTCCGTTAGAAAGCCCTTCGAGTCTAGTTTCTAACGCCGCTAATGGCACGTGATTCTGAATTTCCCACAGTGAGATATGGCTGTTTTCCCCGAGACTGCGCAAGCGCGACTGTTTTACCCGTGAAGACCATTTTGAACTTGAATGAGATTTTTCTTTTGCTCAACTTTCTTGCACTTGTTAAACTTGTTTTCTTATGACCTTTTACTGCATTTTGGGCCTAACTCGCATGGTGAATTGAGTAGATTTAACCACTCACTTGATCACCTAATGAGCTCACATTTGGGTGGGAAATGAACCTAGATTGTTAACGAATTCACTCGTTGCCCTAGGATTGGGAAACGGAGGTGAACGTAACCAAGGAACTTGACATTTGAACTCTGATTTGCTTGACAGGTGAGTGTTCCATTACCTGTTACCTGTCTATGTGAAATATCTGAATACTTGATTTGTGACTGGTTGAGCTAAACATTGTTTTGACAAAATTGAGGCGAGCATGTACTTTATCATACTCGACCTCCTTCGATTCCACTGAGACTCTGTATACTGCTATTATGAGATATGATTTCTCTATATTTGACTGTATGTGAGTTGTTTGGGTGATATCCCATCAATTACTGTGACTGTTTGGGTACCCAACCTCATAGGTGAGTCGGTTGTATCGATCCAGCAAGGGTTTGGTCGAGAAGGCCGATAAACCCTGAGGACTGTTTACTAAATCTAGATCCGGTATACTCGAGTATTATCTAATTACTATTTGTGGTGTTCAGGCCCGGTAAGAGGGTTGACTGGTGGACGGAAATTGGTGTAAGTGGTGTTCTACGGACATTATATTCTTTAAACGCAAACGTTGATGGAAAGTCAATGAATTCTTGTTATGATCATGCTCAAGTGGATTTGGCTTTTGAAGGCCACCCGTATCCTTGAATTGAACTGTGATTTAATTGTTATAGTCTAATACAGTGTTTACTTGTTTATATTACGCCTTCATTTGGCTATGTGCTTACATGTTTATTTGGAACCTCACTGAGTTTTACCTCATTCCACTCCTTTTGTTTTCCTTAACAGATCGGGGACGGAACTAAGGTCGAGAACTTTTATAGCTTTAACTTTTGTCTTGAACTCGTATTTTAGATTGTAAACTCTTGTTTAGAAGACCTTACTTTTGACTCTTGTAAGCGTGAATTGTAAGTTCGACGTATATTATGTAAATTAAGTGTGGAGTGGTAAGTTTGACTTTTAGCTTTATATTTAAGTTTGGAATGTTGGTGAGGCGATTATATTTCTATAAAGGGTTGTACCCTTTGCTTTTGAAGATATTTCGTTGGTTTTCTCGGATTTCTGGTTCATTAGTCGACTGAGTCCCGGCGAGAGTTGGGCAGGCAGTTCGCTAATCCTTAGGTTTCGCCCTGAGGAGAGGTGGGGCTGTCACAGTGCCTTTATGTGCACTCGACCTTCATGAACTTGAAATAATTAATCCTACATGCGGACTTGTATGTTTATGTGCATGGTTGTAAACCGGCTGCATTCCTCTTGCAGCGGTTGAATTGTAGACCGACTGCATTCCTCTTGCAACGGTTGAACTAGGCCCTTGAACCCTTATCCGAGATGTCGGGTAAGTGAAAACTTGGGTTACTCATGCGTATGTGTGAATGTAGGTCGGTAACGGCTGAACTAATCCCTCGTTGGACCTCTTGCTTTAGACCAGTCTCAGAGCGGTCAGATAAGTTGGGTAACCTTGGATAAAGGACAAGTTCCTAACCTGTTTACTTCTAACTGGAATTCATGACTTGACCTCTGATATTTCTGAATACGGAGCGTTAAGTGACAACTAACGTCTCCAATCATTAACTGCGTGAGCGTTGGATAACAGCCAACGACTCCACTCTTGAATACCTGAATACTTAGGGCTATAAGCCAGATCTTGAATACCTGAATATTTGGGGTTATAAACCCAACCCAGGGCTAGTTGGTCGAATCGAGCCGGCAAGGGTTTGATCGAGAAGATCGACGAAGCTTGGGTACTTCTTTGACATTCGGGCCTGGTAGGGGGATAATCGGTGGACGGAGATTGACATTTAATGGTAATCTACGGACATTATAATTTTCTGGTTGACGGAGAGTCAACAGACCTCGGACAAGCTACTGTGGAACCTGCTCCTGAGAGCGAACTATATCCTTTAACATGAACGTGTTTTTTGTCGTATATTTTTGCATGATCTATATGATTACCTACTTTACTATACACTATGCCATGATCAATACGAGCATAACTAGTTTCCTGATATCCTGTGAATGATATCATATTTGCTAGTTTACTTGCCTGTTTTCGTGGAACCTCACTGGATTTTAAACTCATTCCATGAATTTATTTTCCTTACAGGGATGAGAACGTGAGAGTGGAAATTGGAAAAGGCCTAGATTTCATCTAAATTTGTTAGTTGCTCACATGAGCACTCCATAGATGTCTAGCTGGCTTGCTTGGTTTGATTTTTACAAGTTTGACTCCTTGGCTATATTTATAGATTGTGTGGGCATTGGAGATCCATGAGTGTACACATTGAAGGCTGTAATTGATATCGCTTTTATTATTAAGGTTATTATTTATAAATTTCATGATGCGTGACTGAGTCCTGATGAGAGTTGGGCAGGCGGTCCATCAAATCGTTGGGTACGCTTTAGGGGGAGGTGGGGCTGTCACATTAAGAAACACTATTTGTATGAAAAGTAACTTATAAAGGTACTCAATTCTTCCATTTTAACTAAAAAAATACACCAAAAAATTACCCTAAAACCTAACTAAAAATAAGTAGAATACATGCTAATCAACAGACCAAGCCTCCCGCACAACATTTAAAAAATTAGGATGAGAAGACCATGAATTAATGATGGCAAAACTCCTTGGACCATCCTCCAAATGAAGTTTAAAAGACAATAACAGAGGTGATGATCAGAGCCAAGCCTATTAAGATGGATCACCAAAGAAGACAATTTGAACTCTAACCATCTCTAATTTAACAATAATCTATCAAGCTATTTCCAAACTTATCACCTCCATGGCAGTGATTACACCAAGTCAGCTTGGATCCTAGAAACCCGGCAGCAACTCAATCCATTGAGTTAATAAAATCTTGGAAATCAGAAGCCTCATTCATCCTAAAAGGCCAACCCCCCTTTTTCTCCTCTGAAAAGAGAATGATGTTAAAATCGCCACAAACCATCATTGGCATACTACTATCAAGCTGCAGAATATCACGCCATAAATCTTGGCGAGCTTCTTGATCACATGAACCTGGACAAACACAACAATAAAAGGATGACTCAATTGAGATGAAACAACTCGTAAAGCCAAAAGTTAACTCAATTGGGCCTCAATATTAGCACAAAAACCATTATCAAAAAACACCCAAATCTGGCCTTCATTATTTACGATAGCAGAACGAAAATTTAGCTTACATCTATACTCCTCCAATTTAGATATATCAATAATAGTTCACACAATGCTAAGCAAGAAAAACCATATAACCGATGAAACTTACGTAATCTAGCCAGAGTTAAAGATTTTCACATGCCTCTAGCATTCCAAAATAAAGCTTTAATCATTGGGAAGGAATTAAAGAAAAAGCTGGAGGACCCAAAGCCATCATCTTATGTGATTTTTTGCTAACCACAGGCTGCCAATCATCAAATTTTTTAAGACCATCTAAACGTCTATGCAATCTTCCATCGACTCTAGGGGTGGCTTACGAGTCAACAAATTCATATAAGCAGCCAAATTCTTTTCCAACTCAACAATATCCAAATTCCCCCAATTCGAATCACAACTATCACCTAGGGAGGAATAAGTTAAAATTTGATCAGCCACATTCTCTAATTTTTAGCAGCCACTAAAATAGTTTCATCCACCAAACCCTTAAGCGTTGAAGACCCTACTACACAAGTCGAGGAATTTGTTTGTAGCGAAGTAGAAAGAGGAATGCTGACAATGTTGGCAACTATTGAAAATTCGGAAACTCAAACAACCACTGTTGAACTCCTGAAGAGGGAATAACAACCCTCCCCCAATGAATCCTTTTCTAAAGTAATAACTGCTGAATCAAATTGAACTGGGACAAGGGACTTATCCCCTAATGACGCAAACAACACCAGTAGGCTCGTCGAATTCACAAGACCAGTTGAAACTTGACCTTCTGAGATCGAAGCCATAATATGAGAGATCTCCTATGTAGAACCAACTTCAACAATCGAAGGTGTCACATGTTCGGGACTTGCAACGGACAAACCCCTTGCATCTGAAGAAGCAATAGGTTGTATGTCAACACCACAACCGACAGTAGGATTTGCCGCACCACTATCGGTTGGAATAGCTGAGCTTGTCGCACCACTGACCTCCACTCCCAACAATACAAGAGTTTGTTTCTGTCAAAATTGTTTTTTTCCTATCTTGCCTTCCTTTTGATTCAATTTGTTCCCCCAAATCCCGGAGTTTTGAAACTTTCAACTTCAAATCCTTAATTCGGCAACCATCTTATTCGTGACCTTGACGAAAATAATAAGTACAGTACTTAGGCAAATCTTTCGGCTCTAACAGTTGCCAAAAACCTTCTGATTCACCAGTTCCAACTTCAACCCAGACACAACTAGGGAGTGGCTTTAGGAGATCAATCTCCAGACACACCCTAACCACACTAGGCTGAGACAAAGAAATTGTTGTAGTATCCTTGAACAACGGCTTTCCCAAACAAGAAACTATATGAAACAAACACTCTTTCTTGAAATAATGAACAAGCAATTTAGGCAATGAAAACCACACAGGAACAATAGATGGTTTCGTGTCAACATGAAAAGATGTAGTCCATTTAAACACCCTCATAGGATAACTAAAAATGTACCATATATTTCTCCCCCGTATGTGATGAAAATCATGCTCACTTTTTAATTGAATCAACATATGTCGATTGTCTAAGAGACCAATAGAGAAAGCATCTTTTAAATCTAGAGTTGTGAAAAACTTACAAATTTCTTCCATCAGCAGAAATCCCTTTGAGAGCTTCCCTCCCAAGGATAATTGAATCAGTAGAAGAGAAAACCACCGCAGGTTCCCCCTTCCTAGTTGTTTTATGAAGCTCCATTGGTGAATGTTGTTTTAGATGAAATAATGACAAAAAAGATTTATTATGAAAAGTCGGATAAGTAGAGAAAGATGGTTGACCCCCAGTTGACGGCTGAAGGGCAGCTGAAGCAGCCATGGAAGAGTGCCTAGGAAAACCCTAGTTACATAGAAAGAAGAAAGAGGTCCTTTTGATGTTAAATATGTAATTTGATTAATTATTTAATAAAATACAAAGAAGTGGGACATAAACCTTGAATTACAAACACATTTTTCAATCAATTTTTTTATTTTCTCAACTATCATTTTATCTCACATACATCACATCTAGTCATTATTTCAAATAATATTTTAAATATCTCTTATCCCTAGACATTGACATCTGTCATAGGATTAAGTGATAGCAAGTAAAAAGTTTGGGGTGAATAAAGAACTAGATATAGCTTAAGGGCATCAATTGTAATCAACCCAAGCAGGACTGCACACAAAAGGGCAGCAAAGTCAGAATTGGGGTACCAAAGGTCAGTAATACCAGCAGAAAGAAAAGGAAAATGGCGTCGTCGAAGGGGATCGGAATCGGAGGAGGCACCGGCGGGCCAAAAACCACCGCACCGGTGGCGACGGAGTTAGATAAGTTAAGCGTGGAGCAGTTAAGAGCCGTAAAAGAACAGGCCGATCTCGAAGTCAATCTTCTCCAAGACAGCCTTAACAACATCCGCACTGCCACTGCTCGTCTCGACATCGCCTCAAATGCTCTGAATGACCTCTCCCTCCGGCCCCAAGGTCCCATTCCAGCTCTGCTAGCTTCTTTTCCTTTTTGCCTTTTTGTTTTTCGTTATTATTAATTGTTTTTTTCTTCAGAAATTTCAACGCAATTAGAGCACTTTTTGAAAATTTTCAAGCTGCTTTGTTGCCGTAATTAACCAATTTTGAGCGACTTGTTGAGTTTCAGTACATCGATTGGTTCATTTAGTTGTTGGCAAGTTTTTGTTTTGGTTATATTTAATTCCAAGTTTATTTTTTCCACTTTTTTGAATGAGATATTATTGGTCTTCATGGATTAGTTAATTTTTAGGGAAGAAAATGCTGGTGCCTTTGACGGCATCGCTTTATGTTCCGGGAACACTGGATGATGCTGACAAGGTGCTTGTGGACGTTGGCACTGGATATTTCATTGAGGTTAGAGCAAACGTTCCTTTTTTCTTTTTGTCTTTTCTCTTTTTTCCTTTATTAATCACTTTATCAATAGCTTACGAGACTTGTATGGAATGACATGATTATTGAAGTGTAGTAAGATGTAAGGCATTTTTCATAGATTTAACGTGATTGATCGCTTGAGATATAATTGGTATTTAAGATGCATAGTTCAGAGGAATGAATACAACTACTTTCTTTGCCATTGATTTGATTCCAAGTTTTTCGTTGATCTTTTAAGAATGGACCATTGTAAAAAGCGTGAAGCACCATGTCTTTTGTTGATTAACAACATAGTCTTTAAGGCCTAATACAGTGACACCTCTTTATCATAGGTTTCACATGAGAACACCAAGCTTGTATGAACTAGAATTAACTTCATCTTTCTTGAAGTTAGGAAAAACAGTTAGGTAGGGAAAAGTGGTTGGGAATCACAATCTGAAGTTTACCACATTTGGTGCCTAATCATGCATCAATTTTCTAATATAAACTGCTGGTGATATTTCATTCTTCCATTTAAATGGGAACCTCTATGTGTATGTATATATATAATTTTTTGGGGATTGGGGGGGGGGGGGGTGTGAAAAGAGAGAGAGAGAGAGAGTTCTAATCAATTGTGTCTAAACCTGCCTGAGGGCTTTACCACAAAGCAGAGATTACTTCGACTAGATTACTGTCCATTAGTATCTTAATTGAGTAATTGACGATATGTTGTAAGGTATACATTAGTTGATATATGCCGTAATACCTTCAAGTTTGTGAGTTAAGATTTATGACAATGATTGTATGGCTTTATCTCCACTATTGTAAAATGTGATTAACTTGCAAGTGAGAGGACCCGAGGTTTGTAAAATATCAGTTGTAAATCCAGTCTTTATGTAATACATTTGGGTTTCATGTTTTGTTAATATTTCTGTGACTTTCTTTGATAATAATGTTTGTTGAATTGGTACCTATGTTTTCCCCTAAAATGTTGCACCTAACTTTTATTACTAGTAGGAGCATCACTCCTTTGAAGTGCATTAATATGGTCTGTTGCAGAAATAACGTGTCATTTGCTTTGGCTTCATGGACTTGCTTAAGTTATCCATCCTGTTGTATTAGTAGAAATTATGATGTGCATTTGCTACACTAATTGGATCTAAATCTAAATTAAATGTCATTGTTCATCCTGTCATTTTTGCTTCATCTAGCTGTTAATTTAGTTTGCTTGTGCATGGTTCTTGTTAGAGTGGTGTATATATCTTATAGGATGTATGCAAATTCATGCCCATCAATTGGCTGATGTGAATTTTACAAGGGTAAGAACTGCTAGTCTGAATTAGGTTATTAACTGACAAAAGGAAGAGGCCATAATTTAAGTTGTACTCTTATTCAGATTTTTTGGAAAGTTTTTCTGAAGTATCTGAAAGGCAAAATAGGAAAGAAATATAAGCACCTGCTTATCAAACAAGAGAAGAGGGACTATTCAATTGAATTTTTTAAGCATTTCTGTTCAAGTGTTAAATCGGTACATAATATCTAGCTTTTCCTAAAGGATACGCTTCTTGGTTCTGATTCCAAAATTTTTACTCATAACCCTAGGTTCCCTCCTATTCTTACTCTCGTTAATCCTAGCATTTTGGTCCTTATTCATTGATATTATTATTATTATAATTGTTTTGTGTAGCTGCAATTAACAACAGCTTAATGTTGTAAAGATACCTCAATATTTAATCTTTTTTTTTTCACAAGTCTTTTGCTCATGAAAGTCAAATGAGCCTAAACAACCTAGAAAACACCTGTAAGCTCAATTTGTTCCTAGTGACACTGTTCCTAGAGCTGAATTTTAACAATTTTGCTTCATCTTACCTCTTCCACCTGTCACTGGAAAGAAACAATTTCAGATAAATTAAGAAACTGACATTCCTTTGTTGGCACCTTTAAATAGGCAATGGTACTGAGGAAGCCTTTTCATTATCTAATGACTAGTTCAAGGAGAAAAAATATGAGAAGAACAGAATAGGGAGCAATATAAAAGGATAGTCCATTTTTATTTTTGATTGCCAGAATTATGTGAAACTATTTGATATCTGACAATTTCAAACTACATGTGATAACGCTAAAATTGCTTTATGTAGAAGTTGTCTAAAAAGTGCTGATGTTTCAACTTCATGATACTGTTCACCATTTCATCTGCTGAGATTTACATGTTTTCATTTGTCATGAAGAGTAATTTTGTTGTGTGCTAGTCTGCTTTGCTTCTAGTTGAGTAGTTCGAACGCCTAATTCAGTTTTTGGTTTTCTTGAAATAGAAAACAATGGTGGAAGGAAAAGATTATTGTGAGCGAAAGATTAACTTGCTAAAGTCCAACTATGATCAGCTTCTTGAGGTATGACCATTGTTTCCCCAAATTTTGAAACTGCCTTGGGTTTACTTGTCCTGGTTACAACAGTATTTTTGCTTCCCCCTAACCTTTTCTTCCCCCTTGATCTACATTCCTTAATTTGTATTTTTTATATGATGTCTTGAATCTAGTTAGAATAGTAATATGGTAGGCAAGATTTTCCATTTTTGTCTTTGCATTTAAATTTTCTGCATGGGATGATGCAAAACTTGAGCTACCTTTCTCTCTTTTTCTGAGTTGAAACTTACACAAATTTCATCTTTAGTCTTCATTTCTATAAAATTAAAAGGTTCTTGTGACTTATTTCTTGGTTGAGCAGAACAAAAGGATCATGAGTTATACATTAGTTTGGTGAAACAAATTCCCAAGTGGATGAAGGTTTTTATGTTCAGATGGTTCATAAAAGATAAGGACAAAGGTGAATTATATGTTTATAGTAAACTACTTCCCATCTGTCTTACCTGGACTTTGCACTTTGCTGCGAAGTAGGGGTACTGGTATGCAATCAGGACAAGATATGGTCAAATATTATTTGGGACTTTGACTTTTGATTTTGACACAATCTTTAGCAAATGCTGGGGAAAAGAGATTGGAGAACTTGGCAAAACTAATAACAATCAGATGAAGTGGAGTCTGACTAGACTCCTATTTGTTTAAGATTTATTTGCTATAATGAGTCAGGTGAGAGTGGATGAGGATTGCCTAATCTTATTTGATTGAAGACGTGTTTTATACAATTGTTGTTAATTCAAAGAACTTATTCGTCTCCGGAGGAAATTAACAAAGCCTTTGTAAAACAACTAGTGGAGTATGTATGAGAAAATACACCTAAAAGAGAGACTACAACAAGACAATATATCTCCAATAAATTATCTCATTTAGCATATCCCCTTGGCTGTATGCAAATCTGAGCTGGTATTGTCGTATTCTGATTCTAGAAAACACTCACCCATACCCAATTCCCTGTAACGTAGCTCGCTAGAATTCAAGTTCTAACTACTAATGTAAAAGTTCAAAGTTTTTGCTGCTGAGAACCACCTGTACACTTCTAGCAATCTATGCAGCTGTTCTTAGATTATGAATGTAATGTTAATCTGGTTCTTGTAACTTGCTGGAACAGGAACAAAGTAAGGGGAAATTGAGTAAAAGGAATCCTACGACACATATGGTTACTCTGGAACCACATTTACTGAAACTAAAATATGGAATCACTCCTTTAATATTGTTTCATACACAAACTGAAACTAAGGCCCTGTTTGATAACCTAGTTCAGAACTTAAAACTTAATGAGTTCAGATCTTAATATATTTAGACCGTTTGATAACGAAAAATTGAACATCTAAATTAATTAAGTGGCATTAAATTTCCTAGGCAAAACTTGCTCCCAAAATTAAATAATAAGCTATTCACTTATCACTAAATGTGATATGCACTCAAATGTATTAGATTTAATATTTAACAATTCAATAACTTAATGGATTCAGACTTCAGATTTTAGATTTCAAACTTCAGTTTTATCAAACGCATCCTAAATAATATCGGGGGTGGGGAAGACCCCAAATGTAGATTAGGGGCTAGACTGACTAGAGCAAGAGCACGCAAACGTGAACCAGTTTCTGGCACGGATAGCATGAAGATATGTAATTAACATTTATTGGACTATGTCCTAAAATAAGATATGTACATTACATCTACCACTAGTTGACATTGCCTCAGTATGTAGTAGTTTCCCAGGGCACATCAGATTAACCATTTAATTTAAAAAGCTTTACAGATAAATGTTTGACTAGAAGAAGCTCAGTCATTCAAGTTACTAACTAGTCTTACATGGATTGAAGTGGTGAAAATGTAAAAGTCCTAATCTGCCAGCCTTGGTTCAGGGTGAAAACTCTTTACGTTTGAACTAAAGAGCTTCAATTTATTGAAATTCCAAATAAGGCCGCAAGGGTTCTGCCACTTTTGCCTGATGTAGATCAAAGCATCACAGGCATTCATTTCATTCATTGTATGATCCAGGTCCCTAGATAAAATATCTGCCTTTTACTGTATTGCCATGTTATTTATATGTGGGTTCAGTGTGTTTCTAATTACTAGACAATGGATTTCATATGATTAACTTACACAATGTTATGTGTCATACCTTGTGTGATGTAGTGGTAACACTTCAGATGAGAAAGTTGAGTCAATATTTTGGTTATGAGATTTTTGTCTCACTTGGTGCTCACTTTTGCAGATTTGAGACCTAAATAGACCTAAATATTCTTTAAATTTTGCTTTGAGTTTTTATGTATCCTCTACTTGTTTTGGCTTGAAATGGATGGTGCTTTGACAATACCAGCATCATAACGGCTTTAATAGATTATGCTCTGACCTGCTGCAATGTTGCCTTCATACTTTTTGTGAACAATGTGGCGTTTTCTTTTTTGAGTAGCATCAGAGTGAAGAGTTCATCTAACCGTGCAAGTAGTGATTCTGATATAGGACAGTAGGGGAAAGCCTAAGATCATAACAACCCAAAATATTTTATAAAATTTAACAGGTTTAAAAAGTTCTTAGAGCCATCTTGCTTCTTTGCTCTAATATGTATGATGAAGTGGTGTTAAATTTTTTGCTGAATTTTAAGTGACTCGAAAGGTCTTGAAGTTAACAAAAAACTTCTGAGACTTTTGAAGGGAAGTACCTGGGAGATTTCCAGGAAACTACCAGTATACATGTGAGCACGGTATGATATATCTTATACATGTTTGTATCCATATGGAGGTTTATACATGTGTGTTTTTTGTACTTGTACACATATGGATATATCTGTATCCACTCAGACACAGACCCACACATATGTAACCATATCTTGGTTTCACCTATCAGAGCTCTTAAAGTACTGGTAACACTTAGTACAGGATAAAGTTTGTTCACGTAACTAATATTCAATTTGATTTGGTAAGCATCCAAAGCAAATCTAATTTTTTCAAGTTAGGCCTGATAAATCTGGGAACTGCAAATGCGTCAACTAATTGTGGTGACTACTTTACTGTATTACTTGCACTTACCAAGAAATGTGTGATTTCTGTATCCCATTTTGACAATGACTGAAGAAGAAAAGAAATGTCAAATGCTTGTCATGTATTTTAGTTATCTATTTGAAAAGGCCTGTTCTCAGAACAGTTATGTTAAGAATCATCAGTGAAATGAAAGAATATTGGGTAGTTACCTTTGCCTTCTTGTGGGCATGGTCAAACTTCTGACCAAGAGTAACTTATTACTGTTTAGAATAATAAAGCATAATTGTTACGGTATTTGTTGAAGTTAACAATATTTTGAATGGATTCAAATGGCAAATATGCCCTTTCTAAAAACTTTAAAAGCTGGGTTCATACTTCAGTGACATTGTGAATCACTTAAATGGGTGAAAATGAAACTTAAGGCCTCGCTTTCTTAAATTATGAGAACTTGCTTCAGTTGCTGGAAGGGAAAAAATTCTTGGACAAGTCTGAGATGCGAAAGTAGACTGCAAAAAAAATTCTATGTTAACTGCTGATGCATGAAAGTAGACTGCAAAACACTACTGACTTCTCCTATGCTAGCATAGAAATGTAGATTAGAAGCAATTTCAAAGCAGCTTCTTAAACATTGAAAAGCTGCCTTTGGAAACATGGATATGAGATGTGAACAGTACAAGGGGCCAAGGATGATAGTCTCTAGAAAATGGGATATGATCTATCTTTTTTCGTTAAGAACATATAAGTCACGTAGAAAGCAGTGAGGGTATACAACCCAAATAACTAAAAGGGACCTTTCCATCTAGAAGTACCATTAGCTTGATTGGAAATAGGATTTGGTAGATCAAGGAAACATCAATAAACAAATGTTGGTGTAATTTCAAACCATCTGTATGGATAATTATATAAATGTTAAGCACCTGATATGTTCTTACGTATCTGTTTATACATCTGTATTAGATATGCATATACCAAGATGATATTGACAAATGTCTTCAGCTTTTATTATATTGATTCTGGTATGCAGCCATCTTATGCCAATAGCAAGATGTGTGTGTGAAAGATCCTTACAATTAATTTATGTTCATTGTGATACCTGTTACTTCGTCGTAGAAATGAATTATTTGACAAAGGAACTCGTAGTCACTTAAATTTTGCACATTGACTATCAAAAAGTCCTACATTTGATGTTCGGTTCATGTCAGCTGTTGCTTTGAACTGCAAGGTCAAATAGCTGCAATGTGTGTCTGACACTCTTGGAAGACTATTGTTTTGCAAACTCATATCCAACATGTTGGATATCTTTTCATTTTGGTGATTGATAGGGACCCTTGATCCCCTATGGCAGGAATGTCAGTGAAAATTATAGTTGATGAGCTTGAAATTTGTTGAGGAAACATTGGAAAAATTATGGCAACTTACCGTATTGTGCCTACAACAAAGTAAAGGAAAATGGAGATAGGCATATTTGCGAATTGGATATTTTGTTTGGTTGAAATATATTCTGGTACTAATTCAATCTTTGGCTATGTTCATTTAGAGATTAGGATCAAGTCTATTGGTCTCAAAGCTGACTATAGTTGAAACTGCTGTGATGTAAGGTGCTTCATGTAACATGCATGACATCAAAAAGTGTCTGATTCTGTCAAGCTAAAGGAACTTTATCTTAGTTGGAGATTTTGTTTGGCCTTAGTTTGGGTGAATTTTTGTTCTGGTAATGAGTATGGTTCCCATCTTTAACCATTTCTCTTTAGAGCTTAGGATCAAGTCTGTTGGTTTGCAAGCTACCTATGATTGAGAATGTTTTATGTAAGGTGCTTCCTGTGACATGCATGAAATCAAAATGCAACTGATCCTGTCGAGCTAAAGGAACTTTATGCTCTTATAACTTTTGCAGACATTTTACTCCTGGCTACTACTGCAGCAAAATAGTCTCAGGATACTGATCCTGTTACGACTGGGGGAAAAAGAGTGTCCCCAGGCAAAGGCATTTCTGTGCTCCTAGCCATGCATTTGAGGCCTTTGTTTTATATAGTTCACACTGCCATAGTAGAAATCATTTCTAAGAGTATGCTACGAGTTGCTCTATCCTCAACTTTAACAAAGGACTGTGGTTGCATATTGTTATGCCTGTTGATTGACATTTAGTTCAAAACTTTGAAAGGCAATCAGTCTGTAAATGGTAATATATGAACCTAATGAGAAAGAAGATATTAATAATGATTGAACTTAATGCCCTGGTTTTAAAAGTCTGCAACAGGGCAAAACGTTTCAACAGTGGACACTGATGTGTCATTGTTGTAATCTTTTTTATCTTCCCAGGCATTGGATACTTTATTTTATACATGCATTTTATTGCTGTGTGTTTGGTCTGCAGGTGGCTACTAAGAAGAAAAGTATAGCTGATGAGGTTGGAATCGTCTTACAAGCCAAGTTGAGGCAACTCGTGCCATCACAATAGGAAATTATCGACTTTTGTAATATCCAGTATCAGACTGTGCTTCATAAGCCTTTATGTTGACTTGCTAACTTCATAAACTAGATTAGGTTTTCCTTGTTCAATTGGCGGAATGGGCTTGTGCAGAGTTAGTTGAAAAGCATATCTTAGTGCAGGTCATTGTTGAGATTGAAGTGAGTGGAGTTAAAAGCTGACATTTTAGTGGAACATAAAAAATATCTGAAGTTTATTGTATTTAACTTTAATATTAGTGTTATTACTGCTATTCTTTTGGTTGTTTTCAAGTTAAAATAACTTTGTCGACAGAAGGTGCACAAAGAGATTCATAGGTATAAGAGTTAAAGTTTGGTTGCGGTGTCAAATTGTTTTTTGTTCTGTTACGAATGAAAGTAATTATACTAACAAGTGAGATTTTCATATTTCATTCCAAATACGCTGAAGAAGATGAAGACCATGTCTAAGGTTAGTAACTTTTGAGGAAAACTACTAGAGTGACTCAAAGCAGACAATTTTGGTAGAACCAACGTAAAATTTGTTCATAAGCTCAACCAATGTCCAGTATGATTAACACTGTAATTGTCCCAGAGTTTATGAAATGCTCCGATAAACCAAGGAAGCATTCTTTGACTTGCTTGCAATATCTAGTAGCCTCAATTGACGTATAAAGATCAGTATGTTTCCGGGGTTTATTTAGTAAGGAAACTTGGAGGCTGGAAGAGCATACGACGCCCTGAAGCATAGGTTGGAAAACCGTACAAGCTTTGAAGCGTAGATCTAATTGAAAAATAAAAAACAACACAGAAATCCTGCTCTTTCCATGTATGGTATGCTATGGAGAGCTTTATTTAATAAAAGTGACTTGGGAACATAAAACAACGTTAAAATCATGTTCCTTCTATGCAGGCTATGCTATGGAGAGCTTTACTTAATAAAGTGACTTAGATTAGAGACAATTACGGTTCCAGAAGGCCATAATGCGGCCAACAAAGTAAAAATTTTGTGTACGTCCACCACCATGTAAAATGTAGTATGACTAAAATGTACGTATCATTATAAATAGTACTAATTGTTAACGTCACTATGCCAAGTTGTACAAGTTACTTGTAATAAATTACAATGTATTACAAAGATTGTACATCATCAGAGTGATAGTCGTAATGAGTAATGATTTTGTAAGAGGAAACTAATGTACAAACTTTTTTATTATTTGTTAGAATACTTCATCCGAGAAGTTAAGGGGGAATCCGAATTTATTAAATGCCATGCTTTAGTTCAATTACATCAAGTATTTTCCCTGTAAGCTTATTTGGGAAGGCTGCTATTTTCGCCTATATCATCTTTCCTTGAGAGCTTGTCATGGATAAATTTAGCTTTCAGCATTGATTTTTTTTTTTTTTTTTTTGGGTCTTTGAGCATTGTCCGAATTGTATGGTATATATCCTTGAATCCCTGAGGTTTAAAGAATTGCAAGTAGCCATCAGACCTGAAGACTACCCAATGGACACCATTTATTAGAGTTCAATCATTCTTCTCCATTTGTGGCAAAAAGACTGATCAACTATCCAATCAACCATCATCTTCTTCACAGGTTTTAACCTTCCTCCAAGAAAAAGCTCACAGAACTCACAGATTATTTATATATTACAATTGAAAGAACGCTCTTTGAAATGTAGGTGATACATCCCTCAAAAAAGCAAAAAAAAAATTGTAGATGATACAAGTGATAGCTCTACCATCAATGGTATCAATATACAAATGAGGCTCTAAGTAGTTCAAAAAAAGAGAATTTAGATTTGGTTGAAATTCATGTATGAAATATTGAAGGGTTTTAGTGCTTGAAAGATAAACAATTGATAGCTCAAAAGATTACCGATAAATTGGAGGTTACGGGTACTTACAGAGGTGAAAAAGTAGTTCCAACGTTCAAAACAAATAACTAGTTGTTACTCACAATTACAGCAAAACGGAAATCCTTTTGGTGGGCAACAGGCGTTCACCTAGTGACTGGATGGCTCACGCCTGATTTTCTTCAGGTGTCTGCATGCCCATCAGGAGAGTCTTTTTAGGTCAAGCTAATAATAAACTTCAAGTGTTAAATTCTTTTTGTTTTTTCTTTAGAACTCCTCCCAATCTCTTAATTTTGTGATCAATTAAATTAGTATTATAGCTTAAAAGTTTTTGGCTGTTGCTATGTTTGTACAGCAGAAGGATTATGACTGTGCCTATACTTCCATTTAGAATCAAAAGTCAAAATCCCTAAAAATGATTGTCAGCCCAATTATACATTAAACCTTAATTTGCTTGATCTAGTGTCATTATTGTATTTTTCTGGACAAACTTTCTTTCTACACAAGAAAGCTTTTTCTATTTTAATAGGGTGATGTTATTTACACTTCCCTTATATTATTTGCACTCCACTATTCTATTTTCATTTTGATGACACATATTACCCCTACTCTAATTTCTTTTTCTACTCTATCTTGTGCTCGTTGCCCGTATGCTACTCTACTACAATGGAGTTTGACAAACAGTTTTGGAGCAACAAACATCAATTCCACTTTCTTCTCTTTCATAAAAAAAATTTTGGCTCCACCTTTTTCTCTTCCTTAAAAAATTTTAGGGCTTTCAAACTATGAAAGACAATTCTCCTGAGGTTTGATGAATTAAGCAAGATATGCGACATGATTAAATCCGACAGCATTGAAGATATTTCCTGATACGAACATGGGGTCCATGATTCATGTTCAAGCCATGAAGATGGTTGAGTAATTGAAGTCCAACGTCCCAGCCATTCCTTTCTTGAGAATTAGTGTGTTTATTTGGTTATTAAGTCCTTAGTATCATGTGTTTATGATATTTTCCAGCCAATTGTTGTGGTTGATTCAAGTATTGTTAGTTGGTCCGATTCATGTTAGCTTAAGAGTTAAATGAATCATTAGTTTGGTTAACTAAAAGGCTAGGTCATGTTGACCATAGTTAAGCCTTAAGTCGAGTTAGTTTCCTAGTTAGAATTGAGTTAGGTTTAGTCAAGAAGTTTCCTAATTTAGTTAGATTTCTTTTGAGTCTTTGTAAAGGCTATATAAAAGAGTCTTAAAGTCCAACGTTTTTTGGAGGTGAATTATGAAAGAAAATTTCCAGCAAACACTTTGTGTTAGCAACATCTCTTGTCCAAGAGATCCAACTTGAATACTTGAAAGGATTCTTGAGTTTTTCAATTAATTTATCAATTCAAGATCATGTTAAATTATGGCGTCATTCTACCCTTCTATTCAATCTTGAGCGGTCCTTGATTGTCTAGAATCCATCCAATTTATCCATAACCTGATCAAGATAAATCCTTCCGTTGCCTTATCGATTCAGTTTTTCAAGACAGATTCTTGCTGGGTCGAAATCGTATCATCTGGTAATCAGAGTTAGTTGACAATTTCTAGATTATATCCTTCTTGTCCTTCGTGTTGTTTTGTGTTGTTCATGATTCTAAAAAAAAAAAAAAAATTCATACTGTTCATAACTACTATTCATCATCACTGTTCATCATAATGTTCATTGTTACTGTTCATCGCTACTGTTTATCCCAAATCACTATTCACTCGTAAAATTTTTAGTTGCCAATCTTTCTCGTATTGTTGTTTTGTTGTTTTGTTTGTGTCTAGAGTCAAAATTTCTGGTTGTGTTCTTCACCCGTGACTGACCTTGAAATTCTTGAACCTTCTTGAATTCTTGGGGTAAAACCAAGGTTTGTAAAATCGGGATCCTACGTAGGATCGATTTTAGTTTCACAGAATCGGATCGTAGGATCGTAAGATCCCACCAAAAGCTCCTAAATTTACTAAATTAATGAATTTGAGATTCATATACCATTTTGTATATCCTAAAAGATATCAAATAAATAAGTTACTCATAAATATATAACATTTTTTACTTACTATCTAACAAGTAATAAAGAAGAGAACATAAAAAGTTATTTGTCATAATTTCAAGTCTTAAAATCAAATGCTTTACAGTTTACACAATCATAATTTCAAATATAAAATAATCATCAACCTCCACAAATACTAAAAAGCCAAACATCCAAATCCAAGATTTTCAAGATCAAAATTAACTACTAAAATATCATCTGTCAACATTTAAACTATTCTAAGCAGTGGGATAAGAAGCCTGGCTGGCGATCCACAAAGGCTACAATATAAAAAATAAGAACAACATAATACAAAAATGCCTACTTATAAATTGAAACAACAGAATTTTTAACAAGTAGGAAACAAAACAATAATCTATATGAGGTAAAGCACTCTGTGTTTGGTAATTGCAAATTTCACTTGATGACATTTAGACAAATCAACGTTATAAAGAGGTAGACAAATCAAAATCATGTTGTTGAAATTGAAGAGATCCAATCGGACAATTAAAAAGATCCAAAAACAAAAACAAAAAAAAAAGAAGAAAGAAAGCGGTGTCAAATTAGGACATTCAAAGCCAGAATAGTAAGTGCAAACTGTGTAGAATCTGAATCAAATTCTTCCCGTTGTTCAAATGTTGGTACTTGGTATTTGGTAGAAGCCGCAGCGATATCGTCTTGTTTGGTTGGAGCTGCAACGGTGGAGAAGAAGTGAAAACTGAAAAGTGAAGGCTGAAATGAAGAATGAAGAAACGAGTCAACGACAGAGGACTGAGTAGAGGAGAAGAATAGGAGCTTTTTTGACTTTTTGAGGCAAAAATTGTTAAAAAATTGCAATTAAAGACTGCAATTCTTTGATAAATTACAAATCTACCATCAATGTTTTCATTTACTTGCAAAATGGAGCCTCGTATTTCACAAATTTGCAAAAAATTGTAGGATCGAGGTAGGATCGTAGGATCGTACGATCCTACACGATCCTACCGATCCTACTACGATCCTACTCGATCCTACGTAATTTGCGACTCTGATTACGATCCGGATCGATTTTGGTTATCCGGATCGTAGGATCGTACGATCCTACGATCCGGATCGCGATTTTGACAACACTGGGTAAAACTTGAAGAATCTTGGGCTGCAAACCTCAATCTTGAAGTTCTTGGAGGAAAAAAAAAAAAGAAAAGGGTTCTTGAAACTGTTGAATGAGTTCTTGAACAATCTTGAAGAAGCTTGAATTTTTTATCACCAATCTTGAATTCTTGCATTCTTGAAGGTTTGCACTTATGTGATCAGCAAAAAAATCTAAAAAAAAAAAAAAAAAGAGAGAAGAACAAAAAAAAATTTCATTCTTGATTTTCTTCAAGGGCGGCTAGGGTTTGAGTTTCCAAATTCGATTGCAACTCCCAAAACCAAAGTAGTCTTGAACCGAATTGGAAGTGGTTTCCTAAATTGCCTAAATTGCCTAAAATCGCTGGAGTGGTTGAACACCTGATTTCCAGTAAAGTAACAGTCCAAAAAGAGGTCAAACACCCCCCAAGTCAGCCAAGAAAGTTTCCCAAAAGGTTGGTCAAATCCTTGTCCAACTAGGTTTTCGTTTGGTCATTGTTTCCATTGAATTTTTGCTTGGATTTTAAGCTGATCAAATCTGTGTGTTTAGCTTGAAATTCCAGCCATACTAGGACCATCTTTCCAGCCTTGTTTTAGCACTTTTGAGTCGTTCAAATCAGTCTTTGTTGTGATCAATGTACCAAATCTCATCTCCTTGTGCATTGTTGGATAAGTTATTGAACTACTTGAGGAATTTCTGATTTTTTCAAGTAAGGAGATCAATGACCAAGAGAGTTGCTTGGTGAGCTTATTAGAGTGTCTAAAATACTTGAGTGATACACGAGTGCGAGTGCATACACGTGAGGGTGTGTTATGAGGAAACTTTCCTTTGTTTTTGCTAACCATTTTTGCAAGTCAAGGATGTCCACCAAAGAAAGTTCACACCACTTTGATCCTACACTTACGTTGGAATCCATATTGGGGGATTTTGAAAGGAAGTTAAATAAGTCAATCGAAATCTTGCATAAGTAACTTGATAGAATTGCGACCGAATCTCTTAAGAGGAGGGGTTCCACTCAATCTAACTATGCTAAAGTGTCCAACCATGAATTTCATTTCCTCAATGAGGAGATGGATCATGATCGTGCAATAAGTGCTTATAAGAAATACAAACGCACTTGTGATGGCTACATGGAGAACCAAAAGAGGATGTGCCGAGCATCTAAAAGGAGCTCATCATCCACCAAATCAGCTTGTTCATTTGAGAGGTCTCATGGCTATAATCGAGCTGTGAAGCCTAAAAGTTCTTGCAATTGGTCAACATATGATGAACCAAAAGAGGAAAGACCACTCAAAAGGGATACGAGGTCTATTACATCAAGTTCCTCAAAGTCTAAGGCTGCATTTGAGTCATCTAAGGAGGAGTCATGGTGGGATATTTACCAACCTCTTCTTCAAGAAAAACAAAAGAAAAAGCCAGTTGAAAGGGCCGAGATTGAGGAAGTTGTCATTCAACTGAAAAGTGGAAAGATGAAATTGTTAGTGAGAAGTGTGAGGTAACACTTGAGAGTGCATATGAGGTAAAAGTTGAGGAAAGTGAGCTAGAAAAAGAGATGGAAAAACCTGATGAGATGAGTGCAAAATCAAGTGAGCTAATTTCAACTGAGAATACGAGAGCTTATTGTTTTCCTAACAAACTTACCTTTGCTTTGTTTAGTGTTTCTTCTTTTATGCAGATCAAACGAAGTCAAGTGGAGTTAGTCATGCAATGTTCCATTCCAAAGTCACTTGTACAATTCACTGGTTTTGATGGAGTTTGTCTTCTAGGAATTAAGTCAATTTGATGTCAATTCATGGAATCAGATAAGGTCAAATCTGTCCACGCCTTAAAGGGGAAATTCCAGATTTTACTTCTCATTCTTTACCTATGATTCATTCATCATCTTTGCCTTATTTTGAGCATGTTACTAGTCCCAATTCTTGTCGTTCTTATGTAGATTTTGATGAAAAGTGTAAAGAGCCAGCAATGACTCATCTAGTTGAATTGGTTGATGGAAGGAATAATGAAGTGTCAAAAGGAGTTTTCACATTTAACTCTTATTCAACACCTTCTTATCACTTAGCTAATGATGTTCCATTGCTTATATACCCTATTTCTAGTTCGTTACAAGCTGAAACTTACTTCATTTTTGTAGGTTGTAAAGCTGTCCAAAATTTTCCAGAATTATCTTGTGCAATGCAACTAGATTTCATGCTTGTTCTAGCCGAATTTGGCATCCCTAAACCACAGCTGTCCATGGTTTTTCTAATCACCACTCACCCATGGACTTGGGTCATTTGTTCCCTTTAAGTACTTCATTGTCAATTGCTTGTTCACAAGAAGATATAGCTGCTAATTCTATCATGTTGCTGCCAACACGAGCTGAGTTTTATGCGCAACTTGAATTCTTGAGCATCAAGAAGTACATTCGAATCCAAGGTTACGATTTCACAAGCTATGATAACAGCTTGGTCAAGATTTTTTGTGAGAGACAAAGAGCAAGAAGGCATTGTAATCAGCTTCATCTACATTGGTACATTCCTTGGTTGAAAACATTACATGTGAGTTTCTTGCAGTTTCATAAATGCCATGCAACTTGGGTATGCTCATATGAAAGTGATGCCCGAGTTACTGCAATTTCTCCAATCTGATGATTTGTGGACAAATCACTTTCAAGAGGAAGGGAATGATACGAACATGGGGTCAATGATTCATGTTCAAGTCATGAAGATGGTTGAATAATTGAAGTCCAACATCCCAGCCATTCCTTTCTTGAGAATTAGTGTGTTTACTTGGTTATTAAGTCCTTAGTATCATGTGTTTATGATATTTTCCAGCCAATTGTTGTGGTTGGTTCAAGTATTGTTAGTTGGTCCGATTCATGTTAGCTTAAGAGTTAAATGAATCATTAGTTTGGTTAACTCAAAGGCTAGGTCATGTTGACCATAGTTAAGCCTTAAGTCGAGTTAGTTTCCTAGTTAGAATTGAGTTAGGTTTAGTTAAGAAGTTTCCTAATTTAGTTAGATTTCTTTTGAGTCTTTGTAAAGGCTATAAAAGAGCCTTAAAGTCCAACGTTTTTTGGAGGTGAATTATGAAAGAAAATTTCCAGCAAACACTTTGTGTTAGCAACGTCTGTTGTCCAAGAGATCCAACTTGAATACTTGAGAGGATTCTTGAGTTTTGCAATTGATTTATCAATTCAAGATCACGTTGAATTGTGGCGTCATTCTACCCTTCTATTCAATCTCGAGCGGTCCTTGATTGTCTAGAATCCGTCCAATTTATCCATAATTTGATCAAGATAGATCATTTCGCTGCCTAATCGATTCAGTTCTTCAAGACAGATTCTTACTAGGTCGAGATCATATCATTTCCACTTTTTATCAACAATTGAATCTCTCAAATCCTACTAATAAAGCTATATAATGACAACTCTTTGGGCGTACTCCCCTTTTATTATTCATTTTCATCTACTGGTTACGGGTATTTTTGTATATTGCTTGTGTAGTTTCTTTACCCACTACCAAATCAAATCTTAGGATTTGTCCTATTTCTCAATTAATCACTCCGAGCAGTATTGTTTTATATATTTGATATCCTGTGAATTGGTGCTTGATCTTTCAGTGTGCTGCATTTAAATTAGTAACAATTTTAAATTAGTCATATTAATGTGTAATGGAATAATTAAGTCATTTTAGAATGTAAGAGAAAATCTGATAAAGTTAGCTCATAGGTAAGAGAAGAAATTAGTGCAGGGTTAATATGGTCTCATAAAAAATGTGATAGAGGGAATACAAACAACATAATAGGAGTGTAAATAATATTACTGTTATAAAACTAATAAAATAAACTACTATAATAGAAATTGAAATATTAGAGAAAGAAGTAGAAAAATAGAGAATGATTTTCTTATTATACCAACTAATCAAAAGTACAACCAAGAGGTGCCAAGGTACCTCTATATATAGGTACTATAAAATTAAAGATACATCAATTCTATTAAACACTCATTACTACAAGAACATGAATAGTCTATGAAACGGTTCTTCCAATACATGAATGGGTTTATGGTTTGAAACCGTTCATCCATTGTAACTCCTTTACATAATGTAGCAATGAATTATGAATTAATCCCTTTGGAATCAATGAATTATGAATTAGTCCTCTTGAGAATACAAAAGGACATCCACACTTTTAATTGTTTCATAACACTCCCCCTTGGATGTCCATTACACAAAGAATATGTCTCGTTAAAACCTTACTAGGAAAAAATCCATCGGGACAAAAATCCTAGTGAAGGAAAAAGAGTACACTATTCTTGTGTATTAATTTCTCCCCCTGATGTAAATATCATTTGAGATATTTTAATTGTCACATTCCAATATTTTTCACCGATTTTTCAAATGTTGCAGTCGGCAATGCCTTGGTAAATAAATCTGCCAAATTATTATCTAATCGGATTTGTTGCACATCAATTTCACTATTCTTTGCAAATAATGAGTAAAAAAGAATTTTGGTAAAATGTGTTTCATCCTATCTCCTTTAATATAGCCTCCTTTCGATTGAGCTATACAAGCTACATTATCTTCATATAATATAGTTGGAGGATTTTCTTTTTCGAAGGATAACCCACAACTCTTTCGGATATAGTGGGTTATTGATCTTAACCAAACACATTTTCGACTGGCCTCGTGAATTGCTATTATTTCAGCATGATTCGATGAAGTGACGGCTAATGATTGCTTAGTAGATCTCCAAGAAATGGATGTACCTCCATATGTAAATAGATAATCAGTCTGAGATCTTGCTTTATGCGGGTCAGATAAATATCCAACATCAGCATAACCAAGCAATTCAGGCTTAAATTTATTTGAATAAAATAAGCTAAGATCAATTGTTCTTTGGAGATAACGAAAAATATGTTTAATACCATTCCAATGTCGTCTTGTGGGCGAGGAACTAAATCTTGCTAATAAATTCACTGCAAATGATATATCAGGTCTTGTACAATTAGCAAGATACATTAGTTCACCAATTGTACTGAGATATGGTACTTCAGGACCAAGTATCTCTTCATCTTCCTCTCGCGGTCTAAAAGGATCCTTATTAGGATCTAATGATCTGACGACCATTGGGGTACTTAATGTATGTGCCTTATCTATATAAAACCGCTTTAATACCTTTCGGGTATAAGCAGTTTGGTGGACAAAAATTCCACTTTTCAAATGCTCAATTTGTAAACCAAGGCAGAATTTTGTTTTTCCAAAATCTTTGATCTCAAATTCCTTCTTCAAATATTCAACACTATTTTGAATCTCTTCAGGAGTTCCAATCAGATTTAGATCATCAACATATACAGCAATTATCACAAAATTTGATCCATTTTTCTTGATAAAAACACATGGATATATTGGATCATTTGTATAATCTTCTTTAGTTAAACACTCATTGAGGCGATTATACCACATATGTCCAGATTGTTTGACTCCATACAAAGACCTTTATAATTTAATAGAATAAATATCTTTAGAATTTGATTTGCATGCTTTAGGCATGTTGAATCCTTCGAAAATTCTCATATAAATATCATTTTCAAGATTTCCATATAAATATGCAGTAACGACGTCCATTAGACACATATCTAGTTTTTCATGTACTGCAAAACTCACAAGATATTTAAATGTGAAAGCATCCACTACAGGTGAATACGTTTCATCATAATCAAATATAGGCCTTTGTGAAAATCCTTGAGCTACTAGCTTTACACCTTCAGGTGTTTGGACTACAAGTCCAAAAGTTTTCTTTTAACCAATAAATCCAATTTAGATTGGATCGCATCTTTCCACTTGGACCAATCATTTCTATACCGACATTCATCAACCGATCTAGATTCATGATTCTCATCAACTTCTATAATATCAAGTGCTACATTTCATTAGGCTCCAATTAAATTTTCTATGATTTCATTATCTTTAGGAGCAACATCTTCAAGAGGTTGAATTTTGTCATGATATTTATTTAATCTCCGGAGATATTTGAAATCAATTTATACCTTATTTAGGTAGGCCGGCCTTAAATTTATTTGTAGCACTTGTACATGTCCTTCAGGGACATCAATTATAACCAGAGTATTTCCTGCAGGAATAGTTGATTTAATGACTCTTTTGGAGTCGATAAATATATCTGACAATTGATTTGTAACTTTCTACAAATGAAGAATTTCTTGAACTTCTAGTTCACATTATTTTGTATGAGGATCGAGGAAATCCAATTTTTCAAATGATTTCCTTTCAGTTGATTTTTTCCTCCCCCTAACGTCGGGAATTGTAGCTCATTAGAATAAATAAATCATTCAATAAATCACCCATCAATATTTTACGATATTTAATCGTAAAAGATGATTCAAACCGACATAAATTTTAAATTTCTTTTGGAGCCATATATAATATTAAGGGGATATGTATAAATATTTGTTGACTCTCAAATATTCTCACTTTTGCCAAATCATATATCCATTAGGATCAGTAAACTTCTGATTTACTGCAAGTGATGATTATAAATCAAATGAGAATGAAAACAACTATATCGATAATCATTTCTCTCTCAAATGATTATTATGATATAATCAACCTTTATCTCACTTGATTTCTAAACATGATCTTTATTATTGTCTCATTTGGTGTCTCAATTTGATATCCATTTCGACGGATATTCAAATTCAATAAATTTTTCGAGACACGGTAAAAGTAGTACTTTATTTATGATAAACTTTTCTCCTACAAGGAGAAATATAGCAGTGGCTCTTTTGGAGCTTTCAATCACTTAAGCACTACCACTGATTGTGTTTGTCTCTTTTATTGAAATATAGTGTATATAGTAGCACTTATTAATGAGACACATATCATTGTCACCATAACTCTTATGGAACAAAAATCATCACCATAATCCTTTGATCCCAAATATTTAACGTCCATTTCTTCTTCAAGAAGAAAAGTCAATTACTATCATAAATTAAATCAATCATCATACACCTTCAAGGCGTTTAAAGAAATTTACCATGTGAAAATGCTATTATAATTTTGATTCGTCAAATGTACTTCGGGACATTTATCTATAGGATCCTTACTTTCTTGTCCTTATCATTATTATCCCACTTCAAGTGGTAACTTTTTCCCTTGTCATAGTAAAATACATATTTACCAAAATCATAGTCATGACAGCAACCATAACTAGTAAATTGAAATTTAGTCGCATTCACTTCTGGGAATAGATTAGAACTAGCATGCAATAAGTACAGAAAACTTCTCAAATTTTCTCTCAATATTGCTACTACAAGAGCATATTTGAGAAATATGTAGAGAATATTATTTTCAATTAAGAAATAATTCTAAACATAGCAAAATTGTGTACTTGCAGCCATAAGTAAATTTATCGTACCAGATTTGGAAATAATGATCATCTTCTGGTGGCCAAATCTTTTCGTTAAAGAACGACCATTTTCAGGTGGTCGAATCTTTTTCGTAAAGTATTTCAAATGACAAGTGGATCCTTAAACATAATTGATTTTCTATAATAGCATCTCCAAAACTCAATGCATCAGAATATAAATATTTACAACAAATAATTCTAAAGATAAATAAGTAGAATTAAAAGGAAAAATATTACATCAAAGATGTCAAACAGTATATATTTGTGTTTAGTGGTTGCTCAATAGTAGGCACTTGTAGTTTGTAATCATTCAAATGTTAGCCATAAGAAATTGAAATAAGTTTGTGGGTCAGAAATTTATCTCAATAGGTAGACAAGTGTTACTCGAGAAAATATCCAACAGTTGATTTGACACTCGCAGAATTTTGACAAAGTCTCGTGTTTCACCTTTATTAGAGACTCCGTTTTCACTTTTTGTTCAAAAGTAGAGACTCGTGCTGATAACGTATTATAAAACTAATAAAATAAACTACTATAATAGGAATTGAAATATTAGAGAAAGAAGTAGAAAAATGGAGAATGATTTCTTATTATACCAACTAATCAAAAGTACAACCAAGAGGTGCCAAAGTACCTCTATATATAGGTACTATAAAATTAAAGGTACATCAATTCTATTAAATACTCATTACTACAAGAACATGAATAGTCTATGAAACGATTCTTCCAATACATGAATGGGTTTATGGATTGAAACCGTTCATCCATTGTAATTCCTTTACATAATGTAGCAATGAATTATGAATTAATCTCCTTGGGATCAATGGATTATGAATTAGTCCTCTTGAGAATACAAATGGACATCCACA
This sequence comes from Coffea humblotiana, assembly GCA_023065735.1. Lineage (NCBI taxonomy): Eukaryota > Viridiplantae > Streptophyta > Magnoliopsida > Gentianales > Rubiaceae > Coffea > Coffea humblotiana. Next base: position 28,963,344 of record CM041218.1, on the reverse strand, counting down.
CTTTTAATTATTTCATAACAATTACCCTTTTAATAAGAAATGATCTCTAGTGTAATTAAGTTTCTTACAAAATACTATTAATAGCACATAATTAAAAAACAATAAATTATATATAACAATCTTTTTACATGAAATGATGCAAAAATTAAAAAAAAATTCACTAGGCATAGCCCACGCTAAATGCTACCTGCAATTGGACTAAACACGGTAGAAATCTTTAAAATGCAAGATTTTGGAGTTTGCTTTTATCACCATTCTTCTATCCATGTTCCTTAAATACATTTTTTCAAATTGATGGGTACAACATTCCCTTTTTTTTTGCCCCCTTTGTGAGTTGCAAATTGTATCCCTGAACTATAAATGGTTAGCAGTTTAGACCAAAAGCTAGTCAAGTTTCATTCAAATACCTTTTTTTTCTTTACTAAAGAGGAACAACAGTGGTTCCCTACTTATCCCCTCAATTGTTCGAACTTATAACATGTCTATTACAGATAAAGCATTTCACCAATTATATTGTGTTTCGTTATTTCATTCAAGTACCTTATATTATTATTTTGCAACACATATCTAACATCCACGTAAACTATTAAATTTTGTTATCTATTTCTCAATTAAAACACTTTAGTACCATAGATCAAAAAATATAAATAGATGCAATGAATGGGTATTAAAGCGATACTATAAAGAACTGGCAACAAAATCATTGATCTTTAACTAATTCAAACAATATGTCACAAATTAGAGTAATTTAACCTTGAGATCCAAAACTAGAGGTCTCGATTCTCGAATTCAATTCTCCCCCTTCACACTTCTTAAATCTAGCCCTTCTTGGGTAACAAAGAAAAAAAAAGTCACAAATTAATAGTATAGAACGTTAAAGTGTTAAAACAAATAGTTCAGTGGTGTTAATGGAAAGAGGAAAAGACCTGGGGAGCCCTTAAACTATTCTCGTTGTCAACTTTTGGCCCCTCATCTATAATTTGTTTCCGATTGATCCTTGAACAATTAAAAATGCATACTTTGAGGACTTCTGATGACTTTAAGCACAAATCTGATCGGAATTAAAGGGCATTTTTGTCCGTTCATGTTTGAACCCTCGGGACCAGCAACTAAGGAGCTTAAAAAGAGATTAAAAGATGCAACTCTTCAATTTTTAAGCAAGCCAAAGCTCGAAGCAACGGAAATCCTTCCAAAAATCGAGTTCTTCAATTTTGAAGCAAGCCAAAGTCGAAGCAACGGAAATCCTTTCCCAAAATCGAGTTTTACCGATAACAAAAACCCATAGAGGCTTCCTTTTATCACCAACTTCATCTTCTTCTTCTGCAAAAGAAAGAAAAATTAGGGTTTTCCATCTTCTTCATCTTCATATTAGGGTTTTTTCCACCCATAACAAACGAAGTGGAAGATGCCAAGATCAAATCCAATACCTCCAATGTGTGGCTGCGGATTGAGTACCATTCTAAAAACGTCATGGACTCCACGGAATCCAGGTCGAAGATATGCGGAATGTCCACTTGCTCAGGTAATGGATAGCAGTAATTTAGTGAAGTTGTTAGTAATTGCTCAGGTAAGTTGTTAGTAATTGCTGTTTGTTATGAATTTGGGTTAGGGATGCAAGTATTGGAAATGGATAGATGAAGAAATGTGTCCGCGTTCAGTGGAGATTATACCTGGGTTGCTTCGGTGAATCAATCAAATGGAGAAACAGCTCACAAATGCCGAAGAGTCTGCACAAAAGTGGGAGTGCAAAGCAGCAAAATTGCAGACAAAGGTTCGAAGGTTGGAAATTATGATACAACAACATGCATCAAGGGAAAGAAAGTTTGCTGCAGCTCTTGCAATCACCTATGGCTTTGTGTTAGCAGCATTTGCAGTATGGGTGGTTGGAAATTTAGGAAATAACGATCTATTGCAATTACCCCAGAAAGATGTATTATAAGCAAAGGAATGAAGAAAATGGAACTGGAATGTAATGTACAAAAGTAGTTCATGGGTGAATGGAAAAGCATGTTTTGCTTCACATTGGACACAGAACGTATTATATTGTTAGTTAGATTTAATGATCACATCATATTGGTTTATTGGTTTATTCTTTTTTTGTGAGCAATGTACAATTGGAACAATGGCATGTTTAACGTGTTCTTTTTAACATGTTTAACAATGGAAAATCTAGAATAGTGTACAACTGGAAATAAAAATGATAGAACATAGGGAAACCAAATCAATATCAACTACCAACATATAATTACATCATTAATACCAAGAGTCAAGCCACTTAATTAACAAACAAAATGTGGTCCAACTGTATATGACATCTACGAATAAACCAAAAAGACAAGTCATTTTCATGCTTGACATAGTAAGAGACAAGTCATGTTCTGCTCATCCAATTAGGAGCACTGCTAAGTGAAAGCAAAAGTAAAAGGGCATCCAATGCCATTGACTAGTCTACAAATCTAATAGTTAGTTGAAGATGAAGAAGGCACATGTCCTCTGCCTCTTCCTTTTGCACCAGCACCTTCACTTTGAGTTTGATTGACATTTCTTCTTCCTCCCGTACCAGTGTGAGAACCCGTAAATTTTCTTTATTTCTAGGCTTTAAATTATTTATTTGCACCCGTTTTCCACATTTTCTTTATTTTATAAATTTTCTGGACATTTTTATGAGTAAATAGGGTTTTAAAAATATTTTTCTAGTATAGGTCAATTTACGAGATTTTTGGAGTGAATAGTGGACGTGGGACCCGCTAGTGCGTTAAGTGAGAGAAATTCGACCGATTAGGTCAAGTTTTGCGTACAGGGATTTAATTACTAGGTGTTAGTAGGTGATTAGAGGTTACCTAGATGAATTAACCTTGGGAAGTAAGAGGATAGGAATGAAACTTAAAAAGGTGCCACGTGTCGCGAATTTATTGGAAGTTGGACTTTGACCACTTTCTTACAACTTTACCAAAAGGTTAAAATTGACCAAAAATCATCTTCATTCTTCATCATCTTGGCCGAATTTCCTAGAGAGAAAAGAAGAGAGAAAAGCTTCACTTGTTCTTCCATTTCTTGCTCAATCTTGAAATCCAACCATTTGATTCTCAAATTTCTCCATAAAATCAACTTGCTAAGGTAGTTTGAAGTGAGTGGTGGAGCTACTTTGGTGGTGGAACTCCTAAGCTACTATCTTTCTTGGGGAATTAAGGTACCTTGCTTGGAAACTTCACTTTTGTTCCTATTAATGGTAAATTAGTGACTTAGAGTGGCTATATAACTTGTTTAATGGATGCTTTGATGGTTTAATTGGAAGTTTAGTGAATTTCTGATTTTTGGGGAATTTTTCTGTTTTATATAATAAATGTTAGTTAGCCTTGGATTGAAGGTTTAGTATTGAGCCAATTGGAGCTCTTGTATGTGAATTGTGATTAATTGTGGAAAATTTCAGCTTTAAACAAAATTTCAGTTTTAGGGTTTTGGAAATTGGGGCTTTTCTATAATTGATGATTGGAATGGCAATTGGCTTGGAATGAAGGTTATTGAGTAGCCTATGAGTGAATTGTAGTAATTGTGGTTGAATTGGATGGGATTTGATGTTTGTTTGTAGGATGGAAAAGCTGGAATTTAAGGGAAGTGCTGTCAAAATTTCCGCAGGAATTCCTGAGCAGTCTCGGGAAATCTGTTATAACTCGATGTAGGAATATCAGAATTAAGTTCCGTTTGTTGCGTTTTAAACTAGACTCCTAGGTCTACAAACCGTGAAAATTTCAGACCCTAGTTCTGTCTGTGTGAATTATGGTGATTTTCCAAAGTTGACTGAAATTACATACCTGTTCTGTCTTTGACTGGACGATGCTGCGACTTGAGGCTAGAATTTAACTAACTTGTGATTCGAATCTTGTAAACATGTCTTCTAAGTAATTGTACCCCTTTGAATGTATTTTCCGACGGTACAAATTTTATCAATTTTGGACTTAAGATTTGTGAGATATGATTTTTCCAATGAGGGTGCGCAAAACTGGAAAATACTGTTTTCCTAGAATTGTTCTTACTTTCCTTTTTCCTCTTAGGTTTTGAGAGTTTGTTACACCTTTAGCCTTAAAATCGAAGTATTTTCCATTTTTAAGCTATAATCGAACTTTACTTGCGTGAATCATGAAAGAGACGTTTGACTCGTATCCGAGTATCAATGGTAGTTTCTTGTTTCTTGTAGGTCGGGTTGGTGATCCCGGACAACCGTCGGGCGAGAAATTTTGATTTGCTTGCTTAAGTGGTGAGTGTACTATGCATGGCTTGTGTTTACTTGGTTGTGTACTTGGATCCTTGAATTGGATAACTGTGATTATGTGCTTGAGGCGAGAGTGTACTTTATCGCTCTCGTTCTCTTATGTGTATAATTGATTACTGGATATGTGTGAATTGAACTGAATACTTGTGAATTGGATTCATGTCTGGCTTCATGTCGTTTTGGGTATGAGCCCTACGACTTTACTGTGATAACTGAGCTCAAGCCTTAATGGCCGTTTATCGAGTCGAGCCGGTAAGGGCCGGTCGATTAGGTAACGTGCCGTGAGGTCACTGTGTGTCGAGTGGAGCGTTTGCTCCTCGACTTGTGGTATACTCGAGTATTACCCCTGATTACTGTGAGGTGTTCGGGCCCGGTAGGGGAATGTATGGTGGAAGGTATTGGGAGTAAAGTGGTGATCTACGGTCGTACGTGTCCATTGGACGTTGACGGGGTGTCAACGGGAAGTGATCAAGTGTCGCAAAAGGAAATTGGCTCCCGAGAGCCACCCGTATCCTTTCACTTGTGAAACTAGTTTGGTATTCTTCCTATGTGTGTTATTTGAGTATAATCGAGCATGGCTATTTGTGCGCTTTGAATGCATGAATTTTAGTACCTCATTGGGCGAAAGCTCACACTCGTACTTTTGTTTTCCTTACAGGGCATGTTATTGGGAACCATGAGTTTTGGTGAAACGAGTAGAGCTTATTAGGCATCTTTTTTTGCATCTTGTATAGCTCCTCGACTTTTAGGAACCCTAATGTGGGACTTGAACATTTCATTTTGAATTGGAAAACCCTAGAGCGGGTTATGTGTATATATTTTCTCATGTATATATGATGTACTTTCTTGGAAATGTACTTGTCTATGCTTAATTAAAGTTTAGCCGTGTTTGGGACGCGTTCGTTCCGTTTTTTTTTCCGTTTTCGTTTTGCGCGCTTGTTGTCAAACTTACTTGTTGGTATACCTCCCGAAATGTTTATATTTGCGTGTATGTGACCGTTAGCAGTCCTGGCGAGAGCTGGGCAGGCAGTTCGCTAACCCTTAGGGTACGCCCTAGGGGGAGGTGGGGCTGTCACAACCAGCAACTTCATCTTGATTTGGATTCCCACTTCCTCTTCCTCTTCCACCAGCACTTTCACTTTGATTCTGAGTACCATTTCTTGTGGCTCTTCCTTTGCCCCATCTTCCTTTCCATCTTCCTACAGTAAAAGGTGGCTGCTTTCCAAGATAAGCATAGTTGGAGTTTATCCAACCCTTTTCAGCGTCAGTCAATGTATTGTTTTTCTTTGTCCTGGAGGCTTGATTCTGGGGTGGTTGCCGCTGCTTCTGCTGTTGTGTTGACTGACTTAAGGGTGGTGGTTGGTGCTGTTGTCTAGCCTGAGATGGCTGTTGTTGCTGGTTGTTTTGTGATTGATTTTGCTGTTGGGTAGGCTGCGTAGATCGCTGTCCCTGCTCTTTATTTGCATGAGAAGAGTCAGGTATACCTTGTTTCACATTGGAATTTCCTCTCCTTCCCTGAAAGTGTAAATCCGGCCAGATCAATATGTGGATTAATGTACAAACAATGTTAGTGAAAATTCAAATTTCATACTCGTTTGGACTGTTGCTTTTCTGAATTTTGGCTCTGTTGTTGCTGCTCAGCCCCTCTATCTTTTGAACAAGTTGCAGCATTGTGGCCAGTTTCTCCACATTTTCTACAGTGCATCACAACTATCTTGCGCAGCTTGGTACCATTTCCCTTTTCCTCTGTTATATCCCTTCTTCTGGCCTTTTTCGGCCTTCCAGGTTGTACACAAGCGACTGGAGGATCCATTTCTAAATACTCAGAATTAGGCCAAAGTGAGACCCCACTAATTGGCTCCAAGACATTCTCATAAATTTTAGCAAACAACTCTCTTGAGTAGCATGGGGCTGTGAACTGCATTGGATTTCTACCAGACACCAGCATTGCAGAAATGGCATGAATACATGGAATCCCACTTATCTCCCAAAGTTGGCACGTGCATGTGTTTTTCCTAAAATCTACTGCATATTGTGCTGCCCGAGGACCTTTGACTTGGTAGCCATACAAACCATTCCAGATTGGCTCCCAAAGGCATGCCTGCTTAATTCTATCCTCAATCAATTCCTTAATTAGGGGCCCTACTGGTTCAGTCCATTTAGAGATCCCTTCTCTTCTTTGTTGGATCCTCTGCATCAGCTTCTCTCTTATTTGTTCAAGCATTGATATTATTGGTTTGTCTCTGGTTTCAAGAATGAATGCATTGAATGTTTCACAAATATTGTTTACCAGCATATCACATTTCATATGGACTGGAAAAAATGCCTTGCACCAGTGCCTGGCATGAGGTGCTTTTTCCACCCATTTAAAGGCCTCACAGTCAAAATCTTTCATGTCTTCCATGGCCTTGTTGAACTCTTCCATATTTGTACTAGTGGCTATACTCCACATCTTGGACTTTAAAGCTTTGCCGGGATGTTTCTTTTTAAAATTTCTGTACATATGTTGTACACAATATCTATGCTCAGCCCCAGGAAGTATCTCAGACATAGCTCTGTCCAATCCCTTTACAAAGGTAAAAAACATGAGTCAACACCCAAATTGATAAACATGAAAAATATTATTTCTATTGGAACAATTGTTAACACTCCAAACTATATTGATATTCTTACCTTTTGTTGATCAGAAATGAAGGTGTAATGATGTTGATTGTCAATATTCAGGTCATCAGCAAGGAGTTGAAGGAACCATTTCCATTGCTCTCCAGCTTCTTTTTCAACAACTGCCCATGCAATGGGCCACCATCCATTGTTAGGGTCAACACCCATAGCTGTTAGTAATTGACCACGATGAGTTCCTTTAATATGACAGCCATCAAGACCTATTAGTGGCCTGCACCACTGAAAAATCCCCGCTTAAGTGGCCCCAAACAGCAATAAAATCGCATGAATGTTGGATTACCACCAGGTTTTCTGAATGGAGTGAACATAATTTCAGTCGTTCTACCTGGATGAGTCTTTTTAAGCTCCTCAGAGTACCTACCCAGAAGTTTGTACTGAGCTTCAGCTGAACCCTTCACAGTCCTAGTGGCTAGTGCTTTTGCTTTATATGCCACTGCTCTAGTGATTTTGGACCTATACTCTTCATCAACCGTTTGTATTAGCTCTTTCACAGGCAGTTGTAGGTTAGATCTGTACCTCTCTTCATACCTATTTGCCAACCACTTTGAGGTAATAGCTCTATTCTTCCAAGCATGCCCACAGTTTTCATGCTTATCGTAGATTGACTTCACCACTAAGTCGTTTGTGCCAAAGTTACTGTTGAGGCAAAAACAAACCACCTACAGGGGGGCTTACATTTTGCTCTAACTCTTTTTCTCTCATTTTTGCAAGGCTTCACAGGTTTACCATTAACAATTGCATAGTTTTTAAGAGCTTCTTTGAACTCCCTGCTATCAGCAAATCTTTGCCCTTTAAAGAACCTTGGATTTTTCATGTCCCTCTCTGGGATAAAGTCAATGAATTTGGGGATATGTCCTCCCCCTTCCTCAGATGAATTTGGGGACTCTTCACCACTATCTAGTTGATCATCTATTTTGTCCCCATCAAATGCAGCTCCAACATCTACAGTTTTTGAACCAAAAGTTGCATGCTGTCTTGCTCTAGTTTTTTCTGCCTTTCTTTTGTGATTGTTGGGTAGGAATGTTAGAAGTTCCAATCACATTTTCCCCGTCAGGCTCCTGCTGCTGGCTTTCCCCAGATTGCTGGCCATTTTCTGTTTCATCTATACTGCCTGCATCCTCAAACATCAAGTCATCTCTGCAGAAATTATCATCAGCACTGAACTGCTCATTATCTGAGCTGCTGCTCGTGTCATCAGCATCATCATTGTCTCTACCCTTACTAGTACCTACCCCTCCCATTGTTTTAGCTGTTGTCTTTTGTTTGCCACCTTCAATTTCAGCCTGTGATGTTGGAATCTTTTGATTAAGAATGTCTTTCTGCACCTGTTTTTCCGTTAAATTTTCACTTACACTTGCACCACTTTTTTTCTGGTTTTGAGTTCCAGCATTCAAAGGCTTTTTTGTTAATACCATATTAGTACAAGGCTCCTCTATAACTCTGCCTTCATCATCTATTTCTTCTATCAAAACACCAAATTTTGGTGGTGCTGCATATACAGGCTCATTGAATTGCATTTGCAATACCTCTTCAATGGTCGTATGGTCACAATAAACTTCCATCACCTTATATTCCAGTACCCAACTACAGAACTGGTTAACATGTTGATCAGTTTGCAATTGCCTCAGTCCATCAGGTAGAACACTTGTTGGCTCAAGGTAATAGTACAACACAGCTTCCTCTTCCCTATACCCCAGTTTTTTTAACATTTCATTAATCTCATGTACTGACATTCTATCACCATCACACAAATCTATGTGATCAACTTCACCACCAGTATAAAATCTGTAATCTGAACCATTAAACTTGCCCCCATAGTGCAATCTAATAGTAAAATATTCACTCCCATGTTCTGCACAATCATGTATCAAATTAAAAAAAATTCACTATATTCATGGAGTAGTAAAAATAAGCAGCAAAATTTCTAAATAAACAATTGCCCATGCAACATTAACTATTTTTTGTCAAACTCCATACCAAAAATTTCATTAATTTACTATTTTCAGTAAACTAATAATGGACCACAGACATAGTAGGACCCCATCCAACCTACCAACAGGACAAAACTCTCAGACCTTGTTTCCACCCAATTAATTTAATTAAGCTCCACTATATTTAAACCCCTATCAACCAACATCTAATTCTTTAACAGCCCCTAAATCGTTCAATAATAACACAACAATTACACACACAAACCCCGACTATATAAGCTTACAAAACAAGAGGCACATTACCGTATACGAGATATGGATCAAAATATGCATCCCTCCTTCTGATTATCCAATCCATTTCTCTGTCGACCCGTAGCTTTCAATGCAGAAATTCTCCCATGCAACCTTCAATAGCTGTAATTGAAAGATTATCTAGCCATTCTTATACTTTAGATGCAACCTTCGACTTTGGCTTGCTTCAAAATTGAAGAACTCGATTTTTGGAAGGATTTCCGTTGCTTCGAGCTTTGGCTTGCTTAAAAATTGAAGAGTTGCATCTTTTAATCTCTTTTTAAGCTCCTTAGTTGCTGGTCCCGAGGGTTCAAACATGAACGGACAAAAATGCCCTTTAATTCCGGTCAGATTTGTGCTTAAAGTCATCAGAAGTCCTCAAAGTATGCATTTTTAATTGTTCAAGAATTAATCGGAAACAAATTATAGATGAAAAGCCAAAAGTTGACAACGAGAATAGTTTAAGGGCTCCTCGGTCTTTTCCTCTAATGGAAATCAACCCAAACTTATTGCATTTACCCTTTATCGCTTCATTCCAACCCCAGAAAGCCACCTAAGGCTTCACACAGTCACACACTTAGTGGAGAGTGGCTGACCAAGCAGTTTGCTTAGCTGCTCCTCCCACCACGCAAAGGGCTTCTTAATAATCACTCGAAAATGGCGATTACTCTTAACAGCGGCTTCGAAATGCCGATAGTGGGTCTCGGCGTTTGGAGGATGGAAGGCAAAGACATCAGGAATTTGCTCATCAACGCCATCAAGATTGGCTATCGCCACTTTGACTGTGCTGGTTCGTTACCTCTTTTTTTTTCCTTTGAATATTAAGTAACACTTTCAGTTGTGACATAGGATAGTTATTTGAAGTTAAGGGAAGTGGGATTTATAGGAATTTTGTTTACTGGAAGAAAATTTTCATTTTTTAGGATGGAATTAGTAGATTTTTGGTTCTGGGCTGCACTCTATTGTCTATAATAATGTTCATCTTTAATTATCTGTTGTTTTAGCAGATACATAAAAGAAAAGGAAAGGAAAAAGAAAAACTTGGGCTCAAACAGAATTTTCTGAAGTTAAAACTATGTGATTAATTTTGTACTGTATGAGGGAAATTGGTTTCTTGCATCAAATTTTTAAGGTTACGTATTTAGATTAATTTTCCCTGCACTTCCTGGTCTAGATGGTTAATACATAATCTGTATTCAATTGGGATTCTTTTTTTGTGTAGGAGAAATCATTTCTGTACATTTTGTATGGTTATTTGTTTATGGATAGCCAGAATTTGTCATATCTTGCTTTGACCAATTTCTATTAATTCTCAAATTAATCTGGATTGGATTGCCATAAATCATGGAATTCTAGTTGAAATTTAGCTTTCTTATTAAAGCAATGGTGAGGTTCATTTGTGATACAAATCATCACGGCCCATTATTAGTGAAAATTAGTAATACAGGCGCATTAGGAGAGTTAAAAAAAATAAAAAACAGTGTGACTTTGAACCATTTGATGTAAAGGACATTAGGTAGTGGTTGTTGTGCAGAATGAACTATCCATTTCCCAAAAAAAAAAAAAAGAAAAAGAAAAAGAAAAAGAAAGTACATTCCTGTACTGAGGTTAGTACATTTGCACTTTATGATGAATAACTCAAGATTTTATGCCCTTTTTGTTAAATAACCCCTAGCACACCCTTTTCAAAAAAAATTTAGCTATTCTCTGTATGTTGCTCTAGTGATTCTGCTCTTAAAATTTTTGTCAATTTGTTACTTTAGCAAAGTTCTTGAGGTACATTGTTATTCATGTGAGAAGTTGGCAATGCTTGCAGCTGATTATCAGAATGAACCTGAAGTTGGTGAGGCGCTTACAGAAGTGTTTCAGTCAGGCTTGGTCAAACGGGAGGATATTTTTATTACTACCAAGGCTAGTAAAGGCCAACCATATTTTTTTTCACGTTTAAGCTATGGTTTGCTTTGACTGTCCAATAGATTGAGAATTGCTCTGACTAATAATTGGAAAGTCATCTCATATTTTTCTTTTTACATTTGGTGTTCCTAATAACAGCTTTGGAACTCAGATCATGGTCATGTTGTTGAGGCTTGTAAAAATAGTCTCAAGAAGTTATGCCTGGATTATCTGGATCTATATCTTGTTCACTTTCCTATAGCCACAAGACATACTGGTAATTCCGCTTTAGCTATTGTACCTTTTAAAAATTGTATTTGTTTAGTGTTTCTCTACAATCTTCACTTAGATATTAGTTTCCGCATAAATTAAGAACTTGATCAGAGCTTAAGTTATTAACAGATATATATGACAGAGTTTCTGAAGATTGAATATTTACAACAGTGATACAAGATTAGTGGTTTACATTCACTCATGACTTAACATCTGTAAAACTCAGACTGATTCTGCAATTTAGTTGGAGCTTATGACCTTCATTTGGGATCTATTATTGCTTTCAGTTTGTTAAAGATTTAGTCTACTGATAATAGGCAAATGAAAGTTGCCACTAGTGAGATAGATGAAATTTCATTAGTTTAATCCTATATTATTTTCTACACATGACATATCATGTTGGGGTTTTTGATGTAGAAAATGGGCACAGGAACAAACAGGATGGTAGATTTTATTCAGTTCATATCCATTTCTATAAGTATCAAAACATGCTTTGAGATATGTACCCGTCTTATCTGTTGTTATGAATTCTAATTGTTCTGGCTTCTTTAGTCCTGTACAAATCTATTTTTGCCTTGTTGCTTCTATGAAAGCTTGTTCTTCATAGGAAGGAATTGGTTGCTGTTTGACTTAAATGCAGGCATTGGTACCACTTCAAGTGCTATAGGCGAAGATGGTATCCTGGACATTGACACTACTGTATCTTTGGAGACTACTTGGCATGCCATGGAAGATCTAGTTTCCATGGGCTTAGTTCGCAGCATAGGAATTAGGTATTTGAGAACTTCACTTGCATGTCTAATCCTCTGCATATAGATCTGTTTTGTTCCATCATCATCCTTATAATCAATGGCGCTATAATAAAGACAGATGTGGTTTATTTATGTTTCTTTTTTTAATTTTTTGTCCCTGGACTTATTATAGTGTTTAGCAACATTGTGGAAAGTATCTTTAAGTACATGTTAAGAGGACTGCAAGTGATGTAAATGGGTTAGATCTTGCCTTACTAGCACTAGCAGAAGACTAAGAAGATAGTGACCGGTTTAGGGGCTGTGAACAGTAATTTTGGGAGAAAAGAGGGGAAGAAGAACAAACAACTAATAAACCAAAACTCAACCTTTATTCATCAAATTCTCTGCGAGTAATAACATGCAAACATAAGTATTTATAACTAAAAACCTCCTAAAACTTCCATCTCCATGGTCCAAGAACTTTTAGGAAGTTACCTTCTAAACTCCAATTATTTACCTAACAGAATAAAGACTCAATAAAAACTCAATTCAGCACTTAAAATTAATGGATTCAGATCTTTACATATTCAGACTATTTGCTAACGAAAAATTGAACATTTAAATTAATTAAGTAGTACTGAATTTCCTAGGCAAAACTTGCTCCAAAAATTAAGTGATAAGCTATTCACTTATCATTGAATGTGATATGCACTTAAATGTATTAAATTTAATACTTAACAATTCAATAATTTAATGGATTCAGACTTCAGATTTCAGATTTCAGACTTCAGTTTTATCAAATGCACATAGACAATTCTGGAATTCTGGGAATTCCAGTGACTACTGAAAGACCAAAATACCCTTGGGACGTAAATAATATAAGCTACTAAATCTTAGGCAATAGAATTACACTATTCCTATTCCTAGTTGAAGCTCGAGGAAAATATGAAAATGCCGTAGTCTTAGATTTTTCTAGAGCTCCTCGTTGACTGCATCACTCTCTCCCCCTAGTTGGAGAAAACTTGACCTTGTGTTTTTCAAGATTTGTAGGATAAAGAACTTGAAAGTCCGGAATGAGTTGCAAGAACAACCACACTTCCAAGAACTTCTTTTGCCATGTGCTTGAGGGGAGTAACAAGTAAAGGTGGGACGTCATTGGCTAAATTTCTGATAACTCTCGGAGGACAATGTCAATTGTTGGAGCTAATAGAGTAGAATAGAAAACGTTTCTAGGCTTTGCTTCTAGACATGCTGAATTTGCGATGTTACCAGGACCTCTTTCCTGTGCTCCCAGACTTGATCTTTGGAATTTCTTTCATCGGGTTATCCTCATCTGCTTCCTTCTTTGGTGCCTTTTCAAAATTCTGAAGAGCCCCTTCTGCTTTGTGCTGGAGACAGTTGTCACATCCAGTAGTCAATCAGCAACCAAAACCTTTTTAGATGTCTCAGCTTTTACAATAGGATTGTTAACCAAATTCGTGCTTTCTACCCTAGCTGCATGTTGGATGACAGGGGAATGGTGCTTTTCTGGCTGTGTTGGTTCTCTTGGTAAACTGCCAACTTTGTGTTGGAGGTTCATTAGGAATTTGGGTTGGATATTTGGGAGTAAACCTTGGCACATATCCTTGTGGTTGACCATAAAACTCTCCTAACATCTTCTAATGACGATACGAGGGAAAATACTCTTATAAGAGTAGTTCTCTCATCTCCTCCAAATAAATGTATCCACTACGTGACATCACATCTCATTCGACCATATACCACCACCAACTTAGCCTTGCCAACCAGTTTCACCTTGGCAAATAGGGTTTGTTATAATCTGCAAGATTATGGTGATCAAAGAAATATTCTGGAGAAGTAGAGGTGTCAAAATGGGATTCGGGTGGGTATGGGAAGGTTATAATTGGGTCAACCCCTTTATACTTATTTAATAAATGGGTTAAAATGGGTCAACCCATTTATAGTATACTCAATTACCCATTTATGAACCGCTTAAAATTCTACTCCTTCAACACCCCCCCCCAGGCGAACGTTGCTTGATAAGAAATAACTACATTTTATTGTTATTGGGTGGGTAAGAAATTCAAATTTATCCGTTTGACATCCACCAAAAATTGAGTTTAAATGTGCAATTATCTTTAAATGGGTATAAATGGGTAAGGTGAGCCGACGCATTACCCACCAATTAAATGGATTTAATTGAGTTACCCATGGAAACCCATTCAATGTTCATTGCATACCCAAATTCACTTGTTAATGTGTGGGTTTGGGTGGTTCAGCGTAATTGGATTGTGATTGACACCTATACGGAGAAGTAAGCCATCTATAGAATATTGTAGGATGACATAAGCCATGAAAAGATGAAACATACATTGTTGATTTCCTTGAAGAAAATTCTGTTTGTTCCTTGACAATATAGAAGAAGAAAGAAATATGGCTGATGAAGAGAAAGGAAGTTTGGGCTTTGATGCCAAACTAACGCAGGACAAGATGGGTAACATCTTGCTTTACCATCACTAGCGGGTCACCTGTTTAGGTGCTGTTAACAGTACCTGTGAACAATAATCGTGGGGTCGAAAGAGGGGAAGAAGAACAAACAGCATAAGTATTTATGACAAAAAACTTCCTAAAATTCCTATCTCCATATTCTAAATAGGAAATTTGACTGGTAGCAGAAAGGAAGTTACCTTCTAAACTCCAATTACTTATGTAACAGACTAAAGACTTAAAAACAATTCTGGAATTTCGGAAATTTTCAGCGATGTCAAAAAGACCAAGACACCCATAAGGCCTAAATAATATAAGCTGCTAAATCTTAGAAAATAGAATTACAATGAAGTTAAATAAAGACACTATTCCTGTTCCTAGTTGAAGTTTGAGGAAAATATGAAAAGCTTAATCTTAGATTTTCTGGAGCTCTTTGTTTACTGCATCAGCAGGGCTGCAATTGGCTGAGCCCCGAACTATCAACTCAGGCTTGTCTTGTTCTAATGCTCAGTTTAGCTCAAAAGCATGGAACATGAGCTGAGTTCAAGATGCTCAGTTATCAAATCAGCTGAGTTAGATTATTATTTACTTGGGCTTGTGATCTTCTCGAGCAACTCAAGCTTAGTCGAGTTCAAGAATTTTTCTTTATGTTTATATAGTGTTTCTCATTGAATGTGTATTTCCCTTAGCACACACTCACACAAAAAAACGTTTATCTGAGGGTATATCGAAATACAGGCATAGAATCTAGTGTATTTTGTTCTGAATGAACTTCATTCTTTTGGCTTCTTTTTTAAAAAATTATTTGTATTTTTCATTTATCTACACACCTGTAATATGTGCAGCTACAGACATATACACTACCAAAATTTTGAATTGATTCAACAGCATTTTCTGGCCCTTTAACTTATGATTGCAGATCATTTTATCATCAATTCTTTTTTTTTTTACTTGTATAAAAATTCTTATTTATTCCAGTTGTAAGAATTTGTTTGCAGGCTTGCCACTTCTGTTTCTCCTTCCTGTGTCTTCTGCTTTTCTGTTGTCCTTTGAGGACATTATATTATGCAAATTAAGGTTTCAGAATTTTTGGGAGGGCAAAACATGTCCTATAAGCCCGAACTTGTTCTAAGCTTGAGGAGACTTGACCGTGTTACAATTTCCAAGCTTCAGCTTGAGCTTGATGACATACATAGCCAATTTATTTTGAGCTAAATTTTAGGTGATTGAGGAAATTGAACCGAATCGAGCTCACGTCAATTTTGAGCATTGAAATTTTTATTCGAGAACCTAGCTTGAGCTTAATCAACCAGTGTTCGACTCAACTAGAATCCGCTGGAATGCAGCTCTAGTTAACTCCATAGGCTGCAGTTCAGTGAAAATCATGCACTTCAGTTTCACTATCAATGATGCAAACGGAAAATAAAATGAAAATGAAACGGATGCAATACTGAGTAGCATAGTTGAATAAAAACATTCATGAAGTGGTTTATGTCATGTTTCTCTTCCTGGTCCATATGCTGTGCGAACTGTAGGTTCTGTATATCCTGTAGCAAACTGTCAATAATTCTCTTCAGCTAAATTTGAAGGCGTAGGCAGAGAGATAATGATGAATTCTGGGGGAAATGTTGCAGACTAAACTTTTAACAGATTCCTTTTACCCTGTTTTCTGTTGTACGATGCCATTTTAGAATTTCTGGCCTTATTTTATGTTGATTCAAGGTTAATGAAGGCAAAATCTGACTGTTTTTTCTCTTGTGGTGTTAGAATAAATTTCAAAATCAATTCTATTCGTCTGCTGATGCATTAACAAAATTTTCTTGCAGCAACTATGACATTTTCCTAACAAGAGATTGTTTAGCTTACTCCAAGGTAAAGCCTGCTGTCAACCAGATTGAAACACATCCTTACTTTCAACGGGAATCTTTGGTCAAATTCTGCCACAAGCATGGCATTTGTGTTACAGCGCACACACCTCTTGGGGGTGCTGTAGCTAATACGGAATGGTTTGGCTCAGTATCGTGTTTGGATGATCCAGTTCTTAAGGTAAGTTGAAAGCTTCATCTTCAAGTTATTGTACATCTGCAAAGCTTCGACAGGAAGCAAGCAATTGACTTATGAGATGTATATGGGCTTTTATCTTTGCCCATGTTGTGCCAGGGTATAGCCGAAAAATACAAGAAGACGGTCGGTCAGATTGTTCTTCGCTGGGGCATTCAGCGAAACACGGTTGTCATTCCAAAGACTTCAAAACTAGAGAGATTGCGGGAAAACTTGAAAGCTTTCGACTTTGAGCTTGCAAAAGAGGACATGGAGCTGATAAAATCTTTGGATCGAAACTACCGGACCAATCAACCTGCGAAGTTTTGGGGAGTAAACCTGTATGCATAAGTTGTTGGATCGTCATTTGTTGGAGGTACTTCTTTATCATTGCACCCTTTTTATTATTATAAAACAGAACACGATAATATTACCAGTAAAATTGCTGGAAATCTTACTAATAAAATTGCTGAAAATCGTCCGGTACAATTTGCTTGACAAAGTCTATAGGGTAATTCTATAGAGACTCAACTATGTTGGCCGTTTTTTGCATAATGAAATGGGCTATGCACGATCTATTTCGCTTCTCTAGGAACTTAATTGATATCTAATAGGTTTTGATCTAATAAAACTAAATGTACTTCCTCTATCATTGGGACCTATATCGGAAAGAGTATCATAATCTTCCTTAAAAAAATGACCGAGGCATAGGGGTGCGAATTGTTTAAAAAAAAACTGAAAATTTTGCCGGCCGATCAAATTTAGATTCTGTATTGGATATTGGTAAAACGAATTTCGGTAAAACTGATCCAATCTTTAAAGTTTGGCAAAATAGTTTGGAATGATTATTTAATTTTGATTTTGAAAACTGTGAATACGGATTGAATTACCGAATTTTATATTTTAATGATATATTTTATATATTACATGTATGTTCCTAATCCATCAGTATACTAATGCTAATGTAGGAATGTGCGACCTTAAAAATGCATTAATTAATTTATTAATAACCCCAATTTTGTTTAAAATGCTTAACTGATTTACATCAAAAAACCCAATATTTAATTTTGGATATTACTACAATACCGATTAGCCTACCAAAATTCAATTATCAATACTCAAATTACCAAATAAAGCTTTGGATGGTAATCAAATGTTAGACCTACTGGAAAAAAATATTGTAAAAAATTGAATTATTTTTTTGTCAAATTACCGATCACTGGCTGATGAACACTCCTACGGAGGTTGCATTTCCCTCCCTCCAATACAAAGTTTGGGATCATCAAATTCTTTGCTGCTTTGGATCATCTGCTAGATTAACAGCTTCCCACGCAGCACAAGATTCTGCCAATTTTGCGTTTGCCATCCCTTCAAATTTTTGGGACAAAACAGCAATAAGCACGCCTTCATGATCACGAATAACCACGCCAATGCCAAACAGATTGTTGCAGGTGGAAACCGATGCGTGAAAATTAATTTTGTATTTGAATAAATGGTGGGGCGAACGACGTTCGACTTGTACGGCTAGGGTTGAGGTCTGGAATGGTGATTGGCTTCGTGCAAGATGGTGTGATGCAAAGCTGATCATGGACAAGAGGATCTTTCAATTTCCATTGAAAATTGCTGCATTGCAATTATTCCTGATCTCACAGGATAATGGTGGTTGGCTTCTAGCAAGATGGTGTGATGCAAAGCTGATCATGGACAGAGGATCTTTCAATTTCTGCATTGCAATTATTCCTGATCTCATAGGATATGACTGCAAAAAGCTCACAATCTTCAAAGATAAAGATCAAAGAATCCCCTTCACCCAAAGCTCTAAACCTGATTGAGGGCAAAGTATTAATTCGAGAAAAAATCAGCCCAAATTTGAATAGAAGCAGGGACAATGGAATAAATTATGAGCTAAGTCCCCAAAAGGTCCTTTGCAAACTGATCAAAGACTTATCAGATGACAAACCACATCTCAAGGGATTATTAATCTGTCTCTATTATTGTAGCTTCGCAGTGTCTGATGTGAACGGCCAGGGAAAAGCACGACACGTGTTTTATCTTTTGCAATCTTTAAAAACTAACGCGTTATTCCTTATCTTCACTTTGGACAATACGAAATTGACATATGAAGCCTGTCTCAGCATATTATTGTTATGGGCTGCTTAGAAATGATAATAGTTTGTCCACGTGGCCTATGAGATGACACTAGCTTTGAGCGTGCTTTCAATACGGATACGGGGCAGGAGCGGTCGTCAGGACGGTCGTCCTGACGACCGCTCCTGCCCCGTATCCTTTCAATACGTATCAAGACTAGTTTCTTGGAGCCGCGGTAAACTAGTAGACTTGTACTTGGATGCATTTGGTAAAATTCAAATTTAAAATTTAAAGTTTAAAATTTGAAATTTAAATATATTAAATTATTAACTATTAAAATTTTAAATTTTAAGTATATTCTGTATTAAATGATAATTAAATAGTTTATTATTTATTTTTATTTTTTAGAGTAAGTTTTTCTTAAGGAATTTAAAATTATTTAGTTAATTATGATGTTTAATTTTTTGATCATCAAACATGTTTAAATATATTAAACTCTGAATTAAGTGATGAATTTAGTTATCAAACAGTATCTTGTATCATGATTGGCAATATGCGCCATGACGTTTGCCCTTGTTTTAAACCATCTTTTTCTGTTTGAGGCATTCTGTTAGACTCTGGCTATGAATTTGGGGCAGAGCATGACGCGTTTGCAATCCTGTAGTCGTATGAATATGCACCTTTTAGGAAGAAATAATTATGAATGAAATAGTTTTGTGCCGTTTAAGAAAATAACGTACAAATTGGGCACTGAACGTGCCCTACAATTGATGCACAAAATAGATTTCAACCTCTTTGGTTGGCCTTAAAAAATGGATTACAATTGAGTTTTGTTGAGTGTTGTTGACAGGTGTAATTGATATAAGAGTGAGCTAGTATACAAAAACAAAATTCAATTTTACCACTAGATTTCTTTAAGTTTATACCAAATTTGTTAAATTACCCCCAAAGAAATTACACCAAAGCTCACAATATTGACAAATTCAATTTGATGTGCCGTGTGTCTCAAGAGGACTCGTTTTCTTCTTCTTCTTCTTCTTTTTTATTTTTTTAACGTGCCCTGAGGACACTGGATAACAAATTATGTGTCTATTATATACAAAAGAAAATTGTAAAATCATCACTCAGTCCTTTTAAATTTTATTAATTTTTTTTAGTGCTAATAGAAGTTGTTAAACTCAAAACCTCTCATTAACACTCCCACCCTCGTACCATTCAACTCACCTCACCCTCCATTCAATTCTTTTAATTGCACATTTTTCTACACAAAAAGATTTAGACGTGTGAGTATGACACTAAACTATCGAAAGATACAGAAAGAGAGAAGGGTGTAATTTGAGGCGAAGCTTTATTTGTTGGCAAGATTGAATGACAAAGGACGTAATGGTGGCCCTTTTGCGTTTTTGAACCGCCAAAAGAAAAAAGAGAAAAAGTGGAAGAAAACAAAGGAAGAAGAAGAAAGATTGTAACAAAATTCTCCTGACAAAGTCACGCAACGCTCGAAACCGCAAATCCTGAAGAAAAAAAAAGGGTCCACAGACAATATCTACGATTTTCTTAGGGACCTTATCGACTTAAGTGCTTAGTTTCATGTTTACAATTCCCCAGTATTATATTGAAGTCCAAAATTCATCCTGTAAGTTGAAGAAAGTACAAATTCTTCGGATTTTCTTTTGGATTTTAATTCTGATTTCAGTTTTCGAATTGGATCTCACTTTTGTGAGTGGTTTTTTCAAATCAGATTTGTTCGTTTCTTTTGTCTTTTTTCCAGTACTGAGGTCTTTTTTTTTTTAATTGGCGAAAATTATTGTGCAATTCGTACAAGTACCACTTTTCGTGCATTAAGTGAATATGGATGCAACAGAGAATTCCTTAGCATTATCTTTTATAAGATTAGGTAATCCACCATTGAGCAATTCATAAACAAATTACAATAAACTAATCACTAGGACAATTTCTCTCTATTTCTTCTTCTCTTTTCAAAGGCCTCCCCCTCCCATGAATCTCGTTTCAATTTTTTTAATAAAATATCTTCTAAATTTTTTTAGTAAGAGTTTTCTATTTCTTCTGGGGTTTCTTAGTGCGAATTTTCTATTCTCCTAGGAATTTGTATGAAAATTTCTGTTTTTTCTTTTTCTTTTTCTTTGTAGTTAGATTTGAATTTATTTCAAATCTGATTGTCAGATCTGAAATGTTTTTGGATCTTGGATCTATTTCGATAGATTTCATCATCAATATTGGAGGTTAAAACTATTGATTAGTAGATCTGACGATTGCAATAGACATAGGAAGGAGTTGCAGTGATCTATCTGTTAGAGTACAACTTGAATTTTTTTGTACTTTTCAATTATGTTCATAATTTTTCAGATCTATTATATCTATTAAATTGCAAATCTATAAATTCTAGCGCATGTTTAATTATCCATTAGAGCAATGATGTACATCAAATTGTGTTAGACGATTTCCAACAATTTGTTAATGAAATTTATTTTTTATCACAAAAAAAAACTAACCACTAGGACAAATACTGACATAAAGTTAGAAAACTTATAAGTTATCACTAGTATTGTTGGGATCCAGATGCGGAATAAACCATTATTGAGATATTAAATACACAACAGTTTAATAATAAAAAAGGCACAAGCAAACAACATATAAGATTTAACTTGGTTGGTTCGGTTTCATCATTGAACCTACGGCTATAGGGAGAATCATGTTCTGTATTATGAGAAAAAACCCTCATACAAAAATACAACTTGAATTCCAAGTCCTAATCCTTTTATAATCTCTCTCCCAATAACCTTTTCACCCTAAATAAAGGCTACATAATTTCTCGTGTCTGTCTTTGTAGTATGCTAATCCTTACCTATTTTATAAGCAAAATTACTTGACCAACACCCAAGTAATAACAAGAAATAACTTCTAATTTTTAAATTCATTCAAATAGAAAAATTCTGGGTTACTATCTTAACTAACTAAAACAATTGGGAAACTAATTGGTTCTACATAAAACAAGGAACTTACCTAAAAGAAATTGAGCAAATTTCCTAACAAATACAACCCATTTTTGCCTTTTATTCTTAAAATACATAAAAAAGAAAGTATTTCATTTTCTCCTAAAGCCCTAGCTCAATTAAGGGAATATTTTTGGTTAAGTCATCAGAAATGTCACAATTGAGGTCTTTAAAGTTGTCTAATTGTCTCAGGACACCTCATGAAAAGCCTCTCAAAATTGTGGACAGCATAGAATTGGCAACCAGGTATTGCCAAATTAAAGAAGGCTGAGAAAGGACAAGCTAATTGATGAAGTCATTTTGATAGAGGACAAATTGTTGATAGAAATGTTACAATCGATGGTTGGATGCGTGAAAGAACAATAGATTATTTTCAATCCAGTCCTCATCAGAAATGTCCCAATTGAGTTCTCAAAACATGGCTAATTATCTCAGGACACCTAATGAAATGTCTGCCAAAAGAAGTTAAAGAAGACGGTAGAAATTGTCAATAGAATATTTCTGCTTAGGTCCTCATCAGAGCCGTCTCAATTGATTTCTCCACACTTGGCTTATCTTAAGACACCTAACGATAGGCCTGTCAAAACAAGTTAATGTTGGAAATGTGAAAGGTAAATAAAACATTTTCGCTTTAGTCCTTATAAAAAATGTCCCAATGGAGTCCTCGAAACTTGGCTAATCTCAGGACACCTAACCAACTGCCTATCAAAAGAAGTTAACAATTACCGTTGGATATGCAAAAGATCAATTCATTCTCTGAACCTGGCTATTTCCTGGACACCTAACGAAATACGTGTCAAAATTGATCACAACATATAACGTCCAACCATGTGTTGTCAAGAAAGCCATGAAGAAGCACAAGAAAAGTTGTGAAGTCGGCTTAGTTGCGGGTCAATTATTGGTTCAGAAAGTTCATGGAGGAAGGACAAGCTAATTTCTGAAGTCTGTTGAGGCCCCTAAAATTAAAAGTTTTGGATTTACGTTCCTTTACTCTCTTCTCACTTTTAAGCAGCGCGCTCTTCTATTGGAAATAATTTTTTTTTAAAAAAAATTGCTGATGTCATTTAGTTGTAGATCAATTATTGGTTTAAAAAATTAATGGCCATGAATACGTAAAAAACTATATGGTTAAACAAAATTACATTGTATACGTAAATGAAAAGAAAAGTGAGCTTATATTGGGTCAATCACAGTTTGGCCCCTAAGCGTTGGGGCTAATTATACTCTACCACTCTAAAAAGTTGATAATATGTTTGTCCCCATGAAAGCTAGTCAAACTTTAAATGTGATGACTTCATACAAGAAATGAGATATGAGTGTAATGACATTACGCCCATCTACTTTTGTTGGAAAACAAATTTAAGTAGCATTGTTATTTAATGTTATACTTTGTCTGAATTACCTATACTGTAAAGTGTTTCAAAAATATTCATACTTATATGTGTTAGTAATAATAACTACTTTAGTATAGGGTAAAAAATTAGCATACTATATGTGGACTGATATTCCTAATTGTGTGAAGATAAGTTCTCTTATTCTTTATTTCTGTAAAGTGTTCTACTTCAACAAACGACATCATGCCCATGACATTTTAATTTAATCAAAACCACGTTATTTTTTTTTATTTTCACCTTTTTTCCTCCCCCAATCCTCGATTCCTTCCCTAACCCAAACCTATAAGCTAGGATTGTACCCTGGTCTATCAGATGGGAGTTCAACTCCTTGACCACTAGACTCTACGATTGGTAGGAAGAACCATGTTACGTTTGTATCATATTTTATCATCATCTTTTGAAATACTAAATTTATTGATTTTCATACATGGCTCATTTCTTCTTTGAGGTCAAAGATTTTAAGGTCAAACTATAAGTTTAAAAGAAAGTAAGGTGTAATAAAACCTGATAGTTCTATCTCAAACACAAAAATTTAAACAAATAAAAATAGAGAACTTGTTGAAATTAATGTGGAATTATATCAAATATTTTTAAAGAAAGTATATGAGATTTAAGAAAAAATTTAGAATAAATTATATTAGTTTTAGGCATTATGGAATATATTTTAACTTTATCTTCACTTAATATATAGTTAAAATGCAAATTTTTAAGTACAAAAAGAAAAATGGGGTTTTTAGTTTCACCTATAGCCTCTATTCATTACATACTCTTTTAAACGTTAAAAGCATACATTTTGCCTCTAGGGGAATTTTAGTCACAAAAAAATTGACATCGAGTGTCTACGTTAAACATTATTAACTTTGTTAATTTGGAGGAGACAAAGTGCATATATTTGATGCTTAGGTTGGTAAATGTTATTGTGCCAAATGTTTGATCAAAATGAGATTACCCTTATTTTTGTTCTTATTCACATTCTCATGACTTTAAAAAAAAATAAATTTCCCAACAGGTGACAAGTGAAATTTAAAAAGTAAAAAAGAAATAGAAGGATTTGAACCTAGAACCTCTATGTCCTAAGGCCTCATGACTGAATATCCATTTTGGGCAAAATTTATCTTCTGACCGATTGCGCAGATGTTCACATTCTTATCACTAACTGTCCATTGTGTGCAAAATTTATTGTCTGATTGATTGCGTAGATGTTTAGTGGCGCACAAGATCCGAACCATGGATCCATCTGCAATCTAGTATTGAGAGAAATACTAGACGTGTAGTATTCATCATTGTCCAATGTGGGAGTGACACCTCAACAAATGACCATTGCAATGATCGATGAAAATTAAGTGTTCATATAAAATATCCTATTTCTGCCTTGGGCCATGACCGGTTGTTGTAAATGCATAGCCGGGAACAAGTGTATTAAAAAATGAGAGAAGTGGGGCCTGGCTTAAAGAAACAAAACAGCATATTCTTGTATTCTACCGTCCACGTCATAAGACTTTATGGTCTTCCCAACGAATTTGTATCAGACAAAATTCAATTTAGTTGTACCACAACTAGATTGTCCGAGGATTAGTTCCCAGGTTTACAGTCCAAGTTGCGTTCAATGCTCTCACCAACAGCCACTCAAGCGTTTGGAAATGAGTTATTAAAAATTTATTGAATTAAAATGGTTGTTGGGAATAATAAATGGCATTACTTTGAACCTATATTATAAATTGTTCAAGAATGGCAAGGATCCATCACAATGTATATGGAAGAAAAGTAGGTGGAAAATCAACAAAGAAAACCTCCCAAAATTGAAAAGAAGGTAAGTAATATTTATTAAATTTTGATAAAGATCGCGTTTATGTTTTTTAAATAATTAGATAAATCACTAATGTTAGAGGAAAATGTTATCTGTGGGTCTTGCATTATGCGGTGGGATATGCATCTCTTTGTTTGATTAATTTTTATGAAGTACAAAATAGTCAATTTTTATGCAACTTATTTTTTGTTTAATTATTTTCACTAAGTTTTGGGTCACTGTTTGACTATTGGTTCGGTTAAGGACATGGATTTGATGTCATAATAATAATTTAAAATATTAACAGAGGAATGTGATAGACAATAAAAACTATGTAAGGACATAGTTTTCATGTATGTAAATTTGGAAGAAATAATCGGAATAAATTATCAGGGAGAAAGCATTGGAAGAAATTAACCAACCAAATTGTGAATGAGTTTGTGTCCAGATGAAATAGTAAACTGTTTTCGTCCACTTATGACTTTTATTGTAAGTAATGATGGATAATTAACATAGAAGCCTCTTTTAAGACTTTAAATCCTATTACTGATTCTGGAGTCGTAAATTAGTCAATGTTTTTTCCTGCTACTCCATTGTTTTTTCTTTGGTAGGACTAAGTTTAAAGATTTAATTAATTTTTTTTTGAAAGGAAAAAAATAAGGAATGATATGTATTACATTCTTTTGTATAATTAATTTAATTATGAATTTTGTGGAAGAAGTGATGTTTAAAAGTGGCGTATTTATATTATTGAATTCATATAAGTGTGGTTACATGGGAAATGAAATGTAATAAAAAGGATGTGAGTATTGATTACCAATTCTGGTAGTACATGAATGGTATATAATGACGTCAATCTTTTGTTGGCGGGAAGTGAAAGTGCGGCAATTGTGAAAACTTTCCTTGTTTGAAATAGAATTCCATCTTGTGCATTTGCGCCAATTTTTTCCCCTAATGAATTGTACATGTTTGGATTCCGTCTATTTCATCAATCCGATATGGTCTTATATTACTTTAATTACAATCTACAAACATTAATACAAGATCGTATAATTAATATGTAGTTAACTATGTTTGTTGTATATTAATAAAATTGCAACATTCTGGCTTTATTTATGATAGCTAATAAATAATTAATTTTTGGACTAATTTGTCTAAATTAATCATACACCATGATATTGGACCAATATGGTCATACAATTAGCAAATCGCTACTGTTTACGCATTTACCCATATTAAAGAAATAATTAACATTTTTGGGCAAAAAACCCACCCCAATTTGTACAAAATTTATGTATTGGAGTAATTTGGGTATGACAATTAAAATTAATTTTTTGGACTAATTTACTCCTAGTTTTTTTTTTAAATCAAACATCTAACTTGACACTGCCAACCAAACGCTAGACAACAAGATTACTCATCCAAAGATGAGTAATTGTCTCTCATTTCACAGAGAGTTCGTTTGCTCCATTGGATCATATGATAATTTGAAGTTATTTACTTCTATTACTTGTTATAAGTGACTATTCATTTATGTTATAAATGAATAGTCACCCATATTAAAATAATAGAAGTAAATAACTATTTTTTTAAACAAATAAAATAATGATCACTTGCTATTATTTTTCTCGAGCTCAACTAGGCTCAAACTATCATAGATTAATGTTGAACTCAAGTTTTTAAATGAAAGTTGGTAGAGCTCAAGATCGTTGTCAAGATTTGCATTGTACTAAAAAGCAATTTTGCAATTCTCAAGTAAGTAATTCCATCTCATGCTATTATTGATAGAATAAATATTGATATTTATTTGTTAAACTAAACGTCTAACGCAAAACCAACTAAACGCTAGATAACAAGATTACTCATCCGAAGATGAGTAACCGCCTCGCATTTCATGCAGAGTTCATTTGCTCCATTGGATGAATATATTTTAACAAATTGATGGTATAAATGACTATTTTATTCTTCTTTTATAAATGACTTTTTGTGACGTGTTATATTACTTTTATTACAATCTACAAACATTAATGCAACACCTTCTATATCATAATTTATTCAAACAATCGTATAAACTATGTTAACTAGATATTAATAAAATTGCAGAATTTTGGCTTTATTTACCATAACTAATAAAAAATTAAATTTTGGACTAATTTGTTTAAATTAATCATACACCATGATTTTTGACCGATATGGTCATACAGTTAACAAACCGCTGCTATTTATGAATTTACCCATATTAAAAAAATAAATAACATTTTTGGGGAAAAAAACCCACCCTAATTTGCACAAAATTTATGTATTGGACTAATTTGGGTATGACAATTACACTTAATTTTTTGGACTAATTTACCCCTATTATTATTTTTTGTTAAACCAAACATCTAACATGACACTGCCTACCAAATGCTAGACAACAAGATTATTCGTCTCTCATTTCATGTAGAGTTCGTTTAATCCATTTGATCATATGATAATTTGAAGTTATTTACTTCTATTACTTGTTATAAATGAATATTCATTTATGTTATAAATGTATTTTTTTTAAACAAATAAAATAATGATCACTTGTTATTATTTTTCTCATGCTCAAGCTCGAGATTAATGTTGAACTCGAACTTTAGAATGAAAGCTGATGGAGCTCAAGATCGTACTGGAAGTTGTGAAAATTGAGCCAATTCAGCTCATTTTGCAATCCTATATGTTATGGAGCCTTGTTATTAAATCTATGTACTTTTTGTAAATTCAATATTAATACATTAATCAAAAAATGAATAAAAAAATGGAGCCTTGCAATCCGATATGACTCGATAACCCGTCTGCGAATTAATAATAATTTAATAAACATAAAAATTATTTTATCTAACTAAACTAAATTATTTTTTTCCAAAGGCATTAATCACTTAATCATAAATGAATTTATTTAACTTGTGTGAAGTTAAAGTTATTATATTTGAACAAATAATGTATTATATTATTTTTTACTTTTATACTGTTTAATTTATTTTATATTTGGTTTGGGATAAAACACCTTTACGATGTTTGATTTATTTTAGATTTGGTTTGGGATTATTTATTTAAATTTTTATTACTTGATTATGTAATTAGTTTTGTGCGAAATTGATTTTATTAGAAATTACAATGATAAATTAATAAATTAAAATTAAGTTTCGGGTCATTTCGGGTCGCCCCGCCAATCAGAAATTTTTTAGTTCGTGTCAAGTATCTTGACCTGTTTCGGTTTGGTGGGTCAGGTTCAAGTCAGGGGATTTTCAGTTATACTTAGGTCTCAACCCGACCTGTCACCCCGATTTGGACCGGATTGCCACCCCTAATCGTACTGGAAGTTGAGAAAATTGAGTTGATTCAACTCATTAAATCTATATTTTTTGTAAATATAATATTAATATATGTAATCAAAAAAATGAACAAAAAAGAATCTGACAAAAATACAATATATTACGGCTACTTTGTATTTGCTGCTTTAATTTGAAGTATCATAGTTAACAGAACAAAGTAAAGTATAGTGAATTTTTTTGCAAAAAATATAAAACATTTACCCATATCAAGATTTCTATTGTACCAAAAAATTCACACGGAACTGTGATCTGTTTTGTTTTGTTCATTCTTGATAATGCCCACACGGAGTGTTATTGATATATTTCATCTTGCTGAAGCCTCTGGAGTTTGTCAAAAAGAACCGCTCAATTACAGCTCAAGTGCTCTTTGATATCCCCGAGATGCACTTTATTTTATTGAACAGCGAGTACTCTTCTTTTACCTTTTAATCCGGTGGCCTATTACTCAGTTTTTGGCTGTATTAGTTGACAAGTTTTACTCTTCTATATTTTATTAATTCCCACACCACTGGTACAGTTTTGATACTAGACTATAGAGCCGTCCCCGAACCATTAGAGCCAGTAAAGTATTGTTTGCAGCAAAGACTATATATGCCTTTCCACGCCCATACTACAATTTTGGTGATTGGCAATATCAGTCAAGAACTCGTCAAGTGAGATGCTAGCATGATTCTGCTGTGCTTAGCCCGCTTAAAAACTATCTAACTTGGCCGACTTAAAATAGATTATGTATAAAAACGAGAGATACAAATTAAAAGATGATGAAATTATGGCAAATCACAGATTGTCCCCTTGAATTTAGGGTAATTACAGTTTGTCTTTTTAAACTTTGAAAATATACAGTTTGCACACTCTAGGGATTAGTCAAATTTTAGAAAGGCTAACTCTATTAAAAAAATGGTGTCTATTATTGTGAAGCAAATTGTTCTTTAGGTATTAATTATTTAACATTTTGAACGGAGATAATTGTCAGCCTTCATGAACCCTTGATCCCTTTTGGCGGCTGTAGTCCTCATCATTTCAAGCTGACTATTACCTGTTTCTCCCAATTTTAAGTTTTGCTACAGGATGTTTCTGCAAAAAGGGTGAAGGGCTGAAAATGGACCTGAATGGCCATGTAATAGACTCTTACCGATGAAAAGAAAGAGGAAATATGAATCCAGAATCCTTATCCGCTTTGACGCATGTGAACCTGGCTGCAATAATAGAGAAATAGGCTTTTCACTGTAAGAGTGTTGAGCTGGAAACCTTGCAATTCTTGAGAAAATATAGGCCATCCAGCTGAAATTCTATCTTGCGTATTTTTTAACATGGATTTGGAGGTAGTTTTTTTTCTTTTTTTATTTAAATGAACATTGATTTAGGATTGGCCAAAAAGAAAAACTCCACTATGCTTTGGTGATAGTCATTCTTGAATATAGAAATAGCTGTATATATTCTACAATAAAAGGTAAGAAGTAATTTACTTACCAAGTGATATTGCTAGTTGTTATTAAATATTAAATTCCATAAAAACATATTCACCTTGTTTTTCTTGAACCAAAATTATGAGTCCATCAGTTTATGTTTCATTCATTACCATCTTCCTTGAAACATAGACGATGTCAAATTTTTTTCATGAACTTTGAATTAGAAAATTTTGTCAATCACAAATTCGTTGATTTCATGCAAGATTCAATTCATTTTCATTCTTTACAGCCTCACAATCAAAGATTAAAAACGAATCTGTTATGAAAAAAATTAACAATAGGAGCTCTAGCTCCATTTTAAGAACATAAACTAGCAAAAAAAAGTTTGAGAATTTTTTTGAATTGCATGAAAGATATGATACACTATTTTCAAAGAACTATATGATATTGTCAATAATATTTCAGAATACGGTACACTTTGTTGTTCCAACTCTATAACTAGTTTACATTTATTTGTTATGAAATCGTAACTTATTAAAAGCAATAGAAAAAGAACGAGTTGATTACATAACCCAACCATTTTTTGGATATAGGAACATACTATCACAATATGCATGGGGAATATACCCTTCGTGCCCCAAGATACTTTGGTCACAAAAAGGACGGTGTCATATCTCCCTGTTCAATAGCTCTACCGTGTTACATTGAGGAAGAAAAAGTGTTACAGTGTGTTATTTTGAAGGAGATAAGTGTGCATGTGCGTGTGTCTCTTCTGCCATTGCACAAGAACAAGAAAAGAGAGACTCTCTCACACGTCGCCCTTTCACCCATCCCTCTGGCCTTTGGCACCCTTCAATTATTAGAGGAATGGCCAGCTAGGTAATTGAAGGGTTGGGTCACCAATAATTCTTCACCACATGCCTGAAGACTAGACGGCCAACAGTTCCAAGTTTTTGAGGGTTATGATTTTGTCGACAATGCAAAATTTTTGAAGTTCTATTATCGTGTTGAATTTGATAATATCAAAAATTACTGAGAATATCGTGAATGAATGAGTATTCTGTCACATAAATAACTTATTATTAAACAGTATTTATTTTACTTTTTTGAGTCAAATAACACTAAAATTTAAATGTACATTCCGAAACATGTTTCGCAATTTTTGTAACAAAATTATACAAATTAGTTTGACATAAATTTTAACTTGTTCCCAAACAACTTGTGGTTAGGGATGGCAACGGGGCGGGGTTGGGACGGGGGACCTTTCCCCCATCCCCCGCCCCGCCCCGCCCCGCTTCCCCCGCGGCGCTAATAAAAATTTGTTATATAATTTTATTATAGTTAAATTTTAGCAAATAATCAAGTACTAAAATATCAACACATCACCAAATTATTATTCATTGTAATTTTACAATTGAAACTTATAAAAACAATCAAACAATAGTTATTTAAATACAATCCAACATGATGAAATAAATACAACTAAAGTAGTCGAGTTTTCACTTTTGGCACAAATACAATCACTAATTCATTATTGTGCTTCTACTTTTTTTTAAGAAAAAAATGTTATTGTATTAAGTGTAATTAGGAATTTAGTATAAATGTATTAGTAAATTTAGTATAACAATTAATAATTTGTATTAGTACACATATATAATTATTAGTATAATTGATAATATCAATTATATTACATATACTAATATACATTATATAATACATATAACTAATAATATCATTATCATAAGTTTTTAACTAATTAAATTATATATTATATATATAATTATATACATATATATATATTTTATATATTTATTTTTTTAGAGCGTGTGGCGGGGCGAGGGTACACTCCCCGTCCCCTGCCCCCCGCCCCGTTTCTAAGCGGGGGAAAAAAAATTCCCCCCGCCCCAACCCCCGTCCCATTAGTTCCCCGCAGGGCGGGTCACCCGCCCCGTTGCCATCCTTACTTGTGGTGCAAATATTCTGCCTTTGTCTCTCCGTGGTTCGTGGCAGTTGTTAATTTGGGTTGTCGCAATATCGTTTTCCAAAAGCAGTACACATATTAATTGCTTTTATGTGAACTTCAAGCCATTTTGTTTTTATGCTAAAATTTAAACCTAAGAGAATAAAAAATCACGGGAGGTTCAACACCTGGCACTCGGTTCTCAATCGGGGTGGGACTGGGACACCATTAATTCTTCTGCACATGTCTGGGGCAGTTGTTTGGAATACAAAATCATGGCATTTATAAATTGCTTTTAGCTCGGTATAAAGCTTCTTGCTTAAAAAAAAAAAGAAAGGAAATGTTTATAATTTTTTTCTTTCACAAATAATTGCCTGCAGGCATCAATAAAATCATCTTATTTGTGTGATATAACTCCTTTGCACCTGTGTACTTAAGGGAAAATATTCAAATGATTATATGATTTTATAGAATTTGGGTGAGATTTAGGTGTCTTCTTAATTCTTTTCTTTGAGTAACTCTTAAATATGGAAAAATTATCACAAGGGTTCATCCTCACATAAAATGCCAGAAACCTAGATGTGATGGGATTTAAAAGTTTATGAAGTGAAGAACAATATGTCACTTTAATTAGCACCATTTTGGAGAGAATGAATTTTAAAAACCAGAATATATATATATATATAATACACACACACTCACACATAATCGAGAGCAAAAATTATCTCGAGTGTAGTCATGCTTTCCCTGGCATGATTGAAGGTAATTTGTTGGTGACTCAAAAGTCATGTCAATTTATTGGTACTTTGACGATTCTATTTTTGAGTTGACAAATGGCGACTGGGCAGTGGTCTGCAATTTTTGGTCAAAACAAGAATGATGACGGATAATCCTTCATCATGTTGCTTTGAAGTGGGATGTCAAACAAGGCATACTTGGTACTGCTGATACAATGAATTTGAAGGTAAAGAACACGACAAGAATAGTGAGGTAACGATTACATTTTAGGAAAAGTTTTTTGGTTAAGATGGTCCAAATTCTGAATTCGGAAAAAAAATGCTTAGCTCCAAAAACATCATATTCGTCGTTTTAACCATTATGTACGAGGCCCACGCATAGTAATGATTTTCATTGTTGAATGAATAGTTTAACAACCTGCTCAAAAAAGGCTTAAACTTTGTAATTTGCTCAACAAAATTTTTCAACTAAAGAATTAGGGAGGATAATCCTGCAGCATGTTGCTTTGAAATACGAATGTCATGTCGGAAATTAATGAAGGCATACTTGATATTGAGACTAACTTCTGCTCATACAACGAGTTTGAAGGTAAATTACGACAAGAATAGCGTGAACAAAATTAAGGAACATGATTAAGTGTTAGAAATGATTACTTTTAATGAATGCCTTACGGTTTAGATGGTCCAAATTTTGAATTTGAAAAAAAAATGTATGGGTTGAGTAGCATCATGTTTATAGTCTTGAATGTTTATGTGTGAACCTCATAAAATAGTATATTCTTTTCTATGGATATTTTTTCGTAAAATCACCAAGCTTTAATTCAATGGGTACTAAAAAGGGATTAAATCTCTCTTTGAACGGTAGGTCGGGGAGTTCAAATCCCGCTTGTGGTGAAAAAAATCTAAAAGAGGTGCTAAAACACCTTTTTGGTCTTATCTTGTTATTATATACATCTTCTTTAGGCTCCCTAATCCCTTATACAGTCTCTTTAGACTATCTCTTCCTTTTGAGTATGATAGATTATGTTATAGGAATGTTATAGTTGCAACAAAAAAAAAAAAGATATTCTTTCCTACCCTCGTAATGATTTATAATATAGATATTCTTTTTAACATTATCATTGTATACGCTGATGTATACCTATTAACCCCTTATACAACCTCTTTATACCCACCCTTCTTTTAGAGTAGGATAAATTAGGTTATAGGAATTTTATCGTTAAAAAAAAAGGAATATTCTTTCCTACCATGGTAATGATTTACAAGATAGATATTCTTTCCTATATTGTCATTGTATATGTCGATGAATTTGGATGTTTGTCACGTCATTTCAATTTAGATTTAAATATTAACTCATTAGTGTATATATCACCAATGCATGAAACATTTATTCCTACAATATTGGATAAACTATTTCACAACTTGCTCAAAGTGCCTTAAATTGTTCAACCGTTCTTGCTATTATCCCATGCTTCTGGACATGCGGGATCTCTCGGAATATGCCGGTCTTCTAATTAGATATAAGTTTTAAATCAAGCATAAATTATTATTAACGGTCATAGCTAGACTTTGAATGGACAATAATTTGTTTAGGGATAATTAATGAGATCCGATGAAATCTCATTGCATTAATAATTGTGAACATTATTAGTTGACCTCATGAAATGGAATTTAATTTTCTACAATAACTCGTGTCTTCTTGTATAAGAAATATAATAAACTTGGGACGGAGGTTATAGCTGGCAATTTGCATGAAATTAAACTATAGTGGCATTTTATAAACGCAGCGATTAATTTTTTTCTTTTCTTTTCTTTTTTCCTTTGGTCTCGAGTGAACTGGGTACGGAGAAAGGTGAGATAAGCTATTCAAGTTTAAAATTAATAGGACTAAATTAAGATCTAGCATTTAATAACTTTTCTCTTCATACGCATCTGATAGTAAGATAAAGAAATATATGCTTGATAATTTTGTTCAAAATTGATTCGATATGACTCAGATTAGTGCCCAATTTATCAAATAGAATTACTTACAAGAATGAAAGAGTTTGGATTGCTATTTTTACGAGTTTTTGTAGAAAAATATACTGTAACGATTTGAAATATGTGAAATAAAAAGATAATTAAAAAATATGTTTGAGAAAAATATAATATTTTTTGCAAAAAATCACAATCAAAACAAGCATTATATAAGATTTCAAGATTGAGAAATGAGGTTCGTTGCATAAAAAAGTGACATTTGGTGGGCTGTTGCTTTTCTAATCTAATCTAATCTAAACTACAGTTCAACCACTAACTCCATTGGCCTCAAATTTACGTTGCCTTTTTTTTTTGGGTTTTTTCCTCCATCCATGCCCTTTTATTTTTTCGGCCCCAAGTTGTGGCTGGTAGGCAAAAGGAACTCGGGTTGTGCAATTGTGCTTTACGTAATTCTAGGAATACAAACGAATCAAATCGAATCGAGTTTTGGTTTAATCAACTTGATGCTCAATTTAATTTTACGAAACTTGAATTCGAGCTCAAGCTTTACGAGTTCAAAATTTCAAGCTCGAGGTCAAGTTTAAAAAATTTTAAAAAATAATTATTTTTATTTTTAAAAATTAAATAAAATAATAATTTTTCTTAACAAATAATAAAATATTAGAGATATATATATAATTTTACTATTAAAATAATATATATATATATATATATATACATATATATATATATATAATCGAACTCGCTAGCTGCTCACGAGTTAACGAGTTTAAGATTTTTAAATTCGAGTTTGAGATCGAGTTCGACTTGATCAGCTCGAATTCGTTGTTGATCGAGTTTGTACTCGAGCCGCTCGCGATCTAATTCCATCAATGTATTTATTTATGAATACACCTTGTGCACCACATTGTACCAAAATATCACAACCCAAATAAGGCTTTCTTGACATAAAAGTTAGTGTTTATGAATAAAATATTTTTTTATATTCAAATAAGATGAGCTGGTTTCATTGTACACCAAACGAATGTATCAGACCACGTCGTACCTGATACCATTAATGTATTAGACGATATCTAAGTTGGAAATTACAATAATTTGACTTATTCAAAGGATGCTTTTTTATTTTCTTGTCCATTAGAGGATAACTCAATGGGGTACCGTGGTTATTATTAATTTGTTTTTCACCATTTAGAGACTCCTGTCAAGGTATCTAACCAAAACCAAAAGCCAATAATATTATATGCGATTCGTGTCAAAGTTTGAAGAATTCACTAGAGAATAATATACTCCACCATAATTTAGTAATCAATTTCAATGTTACGTGAATTTATCCCGTGGACAGTACGGCGCAGGATAAATAAATAGTAACACAACTAGCAAATGATACGATCGGAATATACAGAAACTTATTTTGGATGTTCATTATTAGACAAATAGTCAATAAGCAAGATGAGAATTATTAAGAGAAAGAAGAAAACTCTTATTACATGAATTTAATTTGAATAATGAAAGCAAATGATAGTTTGTATAGAATATTAGAATTAACTTTCTATACACTTACAGTGTGTATACATTGTCGGATTTACAAGCATGATAACTAAATTTAAATTAAAAATCTAAATTTTGCATGCGTAACATATATATAATGCGACTAGTGTACTAACCTAAAATGTAATAGGCAATGATTAGACCAAATGATGTGGTTTTTAGTGTTGGTGCATTACTTTTGTCCAAAGTATTGGTTTAATAAAGGGCTCCATATGTTAATTGAGAGATAATCTCTTCACAATTCATTGCAACTTCAAACAAGAATTGTTGAATATCTCCAGTTGTATGCCTTATGAAGCTTAAACATCATCTGAATGAGATATAAATTGCATTTAACAAGGATTGTCGATACTATCAGAGCAAAACTTAGGATCCAAAGCAAATTTCATATTTTGAACAACTTTACCCGTTCTTAATTGAGTTAATCTTCTATATATTGATCGTCTATATACTAATATGGTTGGATATACAACAAATATATACAATTTGGATATGAAATTGAAATACAAATTAATTATCATGAATCTAGTGCTGATAATTTAGAAGATAAACTAAGATTAATTCTTTTTAATTTACATTCATTTGTTCAACAACAATCTTCCGGGCCCCACGGGCCACAACAAACATTTTCCAAAATTTGACGCACAATCAAAGTCACTGACGCAAGCCTCGTCTAAAAAGTTTGACTCCAGGCCAAAAAAGTCTGAACACGTAACTCCAACCCAACAATTCAATAAAGAAATAAATAATCCCCAAACCAGTACTTCAAAGATCAAATCAAAACCACGAACTCAATTGTGGTTCTACAAAACACTTCTGAAGCTACGAAAGTACTTCTCCTTTTTCTCAAAATTTTTTTTGGATGTGCTTACAAAATCATACAGTAATACGAATAATATAAACAAATCACAACTCTAGCAAATCACGACAACACGAGTTACAATTCAATATCATTACATGGTAGCCTACATAAAATGGGAAAAAAAATTACAATCAGCGAGACTCAAACCGACGACCTCCTTTTTTTTAATCTGAAATCAATGATTATCAAGAAAGAATGAACCACAATGAATCCCAAATGATACTTGATGTTTATCATTTGTGTATTTCTACATCTTGTTTATATTGAGACGTGTCATACATGTAACATCTATTCTTTTAAATTGTTGATTGATTTAAGTAAAAAATGAGGCTTTTAATGAAAAGACAGGATAGGGGGAGGATGGGGCAATTAGTGGTGCCGTGGAGGGAGAAGGAGATATGTTGGCCGACTGGGCTTGGTTCAAAGCAAAGTCACAAGAAGATATAGGAGTGTTGATGTGTCACCAAAAGGATTGGAAAATTGGTTTAATTATTTAGATTGAAGGTGGCTATGACAATGGTGGCTAGTAGCCTTTCTTATAGCATCATAGCATGGATGATAATTGATACTAATTTGGGATTTTAGGACTGGTGATGAAAGGGCTTGTTGTGGCGCCCATTAGATTTTAACACCATTGTTATACTAAATGAAACATCAATGCGAGATTTCAAAGTGAATTATACTAGCCCTGAGATTAATTTCATCCATGAAAGAGAGGGAAAATAGGGGTGGTTATAAAGCGGGACATCTTTTTTTTTTAATCTTTATCACTTAATTCATTTAATCGTAGTCGTATTTTACATCTTTTTTCTTTACATTTTAATTGAACAAATAAATGTTATATAAAGAAGGGCAAAGTTTTTGATATACGTAAAATTTGTTCTGGATCTTAGCTTTTGCTGTCACAATATCGCCAATCTTTGACAAGTTCAAAAGAGGAATGAGCGCAAACATTAATTGTGAGATATGTATGT
The DNA here is from genome assembly GCA_023065735.1 of Coffea humblotiana. Taxonomy (NCBI): domain Eukaryota; kingdom Viridiplantae; phylum Streptophyta; class Magnoliopsida; order Gentianales; family Rubiaceae; genus Coffea; species Coffea humblotiana. The sequence goes on along the minus strand of CM041218.1, from coordinate 28,925,638 downwards.
CTTAATTATCAATAATTAAATTAAAACCTGAAATTTTGACATCGACACAAACATTGATTATGAGACATTGATTAAAACCTCGGAAAGTTGACATGAATCAAACACTAATTATTAGACATTGATGTCGTAATGTTCAATAATTAAATTAAAACCTGAAATAATTGACGCTATGACCTTAATGTGTAGTGATAGAAAATAACACGGCATGTAATTGTCCATTAGTTGGAGAAAACCTAAGAGATCCACGTATTAGTGCGTACGTGGTTAGTTTATACGCACACACTCGGAACATGCAAGTGATGTATTTGTAGAATTCCATGATAAAGGAAGACAAAAAAAGACATCTATTAATTGGTACGGCTTTTCACGTTTAACCTGCCTCATTTCCATCATTCCAAAGAAAGAGAGAGAATACATTTCATGTGGGTAAATTTTTATGTGGGTAAATTTTTATGAATTCCAGTACCACACACGTTATAATTTTAATATATATATAATTTTGATATATATATATATATAGACACACACACATACACTATCTATACTATATATAAACCCTAAGCAAGGGTTGGAGTTAATATTGGGTTAACATTTATTGTTACTTTATGAATTTCTTTTTAACTCTTATAAAAACTACTTTTACTTTAATTACGTATAATTGCCCATGACTTTGTTACTTTTAACTATTTAAATATATGTTTTCAACATAACTACCCCTAAACATTATAACTACCAATATAAAATTATTTTATGAAAAATATTTAAAAGATTAAAGTTTGCTTCAGTAATAAAAATTTTATTTAAAATATATGACCATGAATATTATGTATTTTTGATTACACACACATTAGGTGTTCATTGAGTATTAGTGTGTGTGTATATATATATAGTCTGAGAAAGGGGTTTGAAGTTAACATTGGGGTTAACATTTATCATCATATTATGAACTTCCTTTTTTGCCCTTAAAAAAACTACTTTTACTTTAAGTACCTATAACTATCCATAACTATTTTTACTTTTAACTATTTAAATATATGTTTTCAACATAACTACCCCTAAACATTATAACTACTGATATAAAATTATTTTATGAAAAACATTTAAAATATTAAAGTTTGATTTAGTAATAAAAATTTTATTTTAAATATATGCCATAAATTTTATATATTTTTTTGATTGCACACACATTTGATGGGCATTTAGCACTAGTATATATAATGTCTTTAACTGTTAGTTGTGTCATTTGGGATGTTGGGTATTGTTAACTACTTGTGAAAGTGTTCAAAATTTACGGAAAAAATATCTAAAACATAGAAATAAGAAAATATGATAAAAATAGACTCGAGAGTTTTGGTGATTAAGAGTGGTCTGTAATTTTAAAAGTCACCGTGCCTACAATACACTTATTTTTCAAATTTTATTAGGTATCTGTTCGGTATTTTAATTATTCTATTCAAAATTTTTTGTATGCTCTGTAATCTTTTATTGATCTAGGAGAAATAGTTGGATTGATGGGGCCTACCCCTTGATCTGCAAGTATCTTAATTCAAGAAGACATAAACTAACAATAAATATTCCTAGTAAACATTTAGAATATATTAATGTTATCCACATAAAATTCATCCAGAGTTCCAGTACACTCTCTTCTTCTTTTTTTTTTTTTAGGCAGGGAATTATACTCTCTCTTTTTTATTTTCTTCTTCTTTTTATTTTTTTTAAAATACCATAGGAAGGAGGATTCTCCTGGAGCAAAAAGAATTCAAAATAGGGGACAAGGAAGTTCCCAATAGAAAGTTATAGGCAAAAATCTGGGTAAGTTTATTAGTGCACTCATTTGTAGACTAAATGGCGATCTTCTTAAAGGATCATGCATCATTTGACACAAAACTCTTTTTCTATGTCAAGTAACTCTTAATATAATTCACAATTTGGAAGTAAACACATAAATCATGGAGGAGATTCTGATCTATCGGATGAAGTTAAATCTTTAGAATTTAAAGATTTTGGATTCTACTTCTCCTCTCTCCACTTTTTAAATCTCACATCTTCATTAGAAAATTTTTTTTTAAGGTAAGACCATAAACTATATCTAGTCTAGTGTTTGTATATATAGTTATACGAAAGATCGAGGAATGTCAAGGTAATTTACGCTTAATTCGTGATTTTGTATTTGTGGTGCTCAATTGGCCGGCATATTAGGATAAAATTTAGCGCACTTGTTAAAGTGACTAAAGAGTTGGATCCCCATTGCTAGGAGAAATGCTGCCGTTTTGACACGTCCACGTCACACTTGATTTTGCACATGGATATGCTGTACATGTGGCTTATTCTGGCAGAAGAGGCAGTGGAAATGTCTTTGGTAGCATACATTTGGCAACAAATGATTTATTCCAACGGATACAAAGATTTTAGCTGCATTCTTTAATGTCATTATTGATGTTGTATCCATTAAAAAAAATTTCTTAACTTCTCTATCAATAATTTATTACGGTGTAGACCAATTATTTGGCAAGCCTAATAATTAGTCTTGATCAATGAAAATTCTTTCAAATAAAATTTTGAAATTCATTAATTTCACATTAAATATACTCCAAATGAGATTGTGGCATCTTTATTTGTCTAATTAGCTGTAATTATTTATCAAAATTAACTAAAATTTCCCAAGTCATTAGTTTGGACAGTGATAAAATTTTTACTTTTTAATTGGTTAAGATACCATTTTTCTGAATAAAAAAATTTTCGCCCATAGAAGTTCAAGTGGTCTTACAACGTTTCTGACTGCGAAGCCCATCACAGGTTAGCCCCAACTCCAATACTGATGCCCTCTTACCAGGAAAGTACGTGAGTATGAACTGGATTAGGGCCACTTATTGGTCTCAGAAGTTAGGTTGGGATAAACAGTACGTGTACACAAAAACTTTGGAAAGCGTATAGATTTTTCATTATTATATATATATATATATTTTTTAGTAAAGGACGGGTGAAATTTAAGAAATTAAAATATAGAGGTGGAATTTAAATTCAAAACTTTTAATTTTTAAAGTATTAACCATGGAAGATTCTACACTCCCTTTTAAATATTATACACTTAAATTAAATTCTTGTATAATAAAATAAGTGTTTTAGGCCATTAATTGTAACATTCACAATCATTTAAAATTTGAACTTCTATCATCATTTAAGGATAGAAAAACTAAGGAGTGGTCCGTAATGGACTATAGGATTTGTTTTCAATTTTAGCCGCTAGACTACGGCCTAATCAACTCACTTGCAATTATTTAGTGAATGATATGACAAATTGATAGAAAAGAATTGTTTACCATATCCAAATAAATGATCCCCTTTGCACTATGTTTAACAAGGAAACCTACATATTGCACATGATATGCTGGTTGATGCCTGCCATGTGTGCCGACCTTATATTTTACTGTAATTCATGGTGAAAACAAAAAAAGACAATTGTGGGACCTCAACTCCAGGGAATAATACCATGAAAGTGGTGCTATAAATACCCAAGCACTGCAAGCCTTGTTTGCCATAAAGAATTCTAAGAGCAAGTGAATTGAATAGAGGTTATAAACCTAGTCTTATATATAAAAAAAAAAGCTTTAATTTTCGTCCTACACCCAGACTCCTTCTTCCTTTCCCTTTTTAGTTCGTAAAAAGATACTGTAAAAAAAATGGCATTGACTCTGAACAGTGGTTATGAAATGCCAATTCTTGGTCTTGGTTTTTTTCGCATGGAAGGCAAAAATATAAAAGAGATTCTCTTCAATGCAATCAAGAGTGGCTACCGTCATTTTGACTGCGCTGGTAAACTCCCTTTCCATCTCTACTTTTCTCTTCACATAAAATAACATGTATTCCTCCTCCTCTCCGTCTCTCTCTTTTTTCCTTTTAGCATGTAAACTTTCATGTATAAAAAGTTCTACATTCTTGTAGTTGGTAGTACATATTATTTTGTATACATACATACATATACATATATATATATATACACATATATACATATACATATATATATTTATTTATTTATTTACATGTGTATATGTATCTTCTTTCCTTTTTTTGCGTGTGAGATTTGAATTTATAATTGAAAAGAAAATGAACTAGTGGAAAATGTTGTAAATCAATCAGCATATTTAAGAAAAATGAAAAAAAAGGAGACCCAAAAATGTTTGTTTAGAATTAAGTACTCATGTTTGTAAGGTTGTCACTATGCAGCTAAATACCAGAATGAGGAAGAACTTGGGGAAGCCCTGGAAGAAGCGTTTCGCATGGGACTCGTTAAGAGGGAGGAGGTTTTCATTACTACCAAGGTTGTTATATATTTATTTATTTTTGTTAATTAGTTTTCACGAATTATTCATATTACTACGAAGGTTAAGTTAGCTTAACGCTTTCACATGCTAACACGGTGACAAAATATTTTGCACAAGTACATCTATATGCATGTTTATAATGCAATTCCCAATAAAAATTGAATTTTCTTGCATCATTGGCACCCATAAATGAAGAACTTCTCATTTAACTACTATATAAATGTGCAATCATTACTAGATAGCAACTCCAAAGCTACAATTGTACTACTAGTATATATCTGTTGTACCCAATATGTGATTTCCCTACTTTGACGAGGTATATATACATATAATAGCATGAGAACTGTTACCTTGTGTTTTGCTGCAGCTGTGGAATTCAGACCATGACCACGTTCTTGAGGCTTGCAAAGACAGCCTGAAAAAGCTTCGTCTTGATTATCTTGACCTGTATCTCATTCATTTTCCAGTACCCACAAGACATACAGGTAATCGAACTTCCTATGTTTACTCCAAAATTTCTTTTTAGTACTACTTTTTTTCTCGAGCAGAGAAAGAAGGTTGGAGAAGGGCCGTGAATTCAAAAGCACTCTACCCAATCGGAATTCCTAGATTTACTTGGGTCTTTTGTACCCAATTGCAGTTTCTGAATTTGCTCGGGTTATTTGTACCAATAACTTTGTAATTGCACGTACTGCATCGGTTGCGGTACATTTGGTGCATGCGTGCAAAAAAAAAATCTGTGCAGGAATTGGAAAGCCAGCCAGCGTGAAGGGGAAGGATGGTGTCCTGGACATAGACACTAATATCACTTTGGAGACTGTTTGGCGTGGCATGGAAAACTTAGTCTCTCTGGGCTTAGTTCGCAGCATTGGAATCAGGTACTAAGTCTAGATAACAATTTCAGTTCATGTTGTTTACTTACTTTTCATGCTATTCTTAATACACAATAAAAAAAACTACGAGATTTTTACGTCCATTTTTTCTTCTTTTGCAAGACAAATTAACCTCCATTGCTTTCAAACAGCATAACAATTTGAGGATAAAATTACGAATTGAAAACAAATTATTCTAAAGTCCAAAAACTTCCGTCTGATACACTAAGGTGACAATCTCAATGAGGTAGGAGTATTATGTAGTGCTAGGTAATTGATGCTTCCTCCACTCTACCACGATTATACTATGTTATTTATATCGACTCATTTACTTTTCTTAAATATAAATAGCTAAAAAAATCTTACACAATTCCCTAAGTTACCAATTCGACAATCATAATCTCTTTTTTTTTTTTCTTGATTCAAGAGAGACTCTAATCCGTCTGTGAATGTACGCAGCAATTACAGCGTTTTGCTAACTAGAGACTGCCTAGCTTATTCAAAGGTGAAGCCAGCTGTGAATCAACTGGAGTTGCATCCTTATTTCCAGAGGGATTCCCTTGTCAAGTTCTGCCAGAAGCACGGCATCTGTGTCACTGCCCACACCCCACTGGGAGGAGCCCAAGCCAACACCGAAATGTTTGGCTCTGTATCATGCTTGGATGACCCCGTTCTTCTGGTAATCACTTTTTATTTTTTATCATATAGTTTAATAAATGAAAATTATACGATAAAAATGATAGTGGAAATGGGATTAACAAAAATTGAAGTGCAATTAACATTTCCCTTTAGTTAAACTTATATTTAAGTTCATTCATTTTCAATGTCCAAGAATCATGTATGGCTAAAATCTTGCTATTGCTTCTCAGGGTATTGCTGCGAAATATAAAAGGTCTGTGGCCCAGATCGTTCTGCGCTGGAGCGTTCAGCGAAATGCAGCTGTGATTCCTAAGACATCAAAACTTGAAAGGTTGCAAGAAAATTTTCGGGCCCTTGATTTCGAGCTCAGCGAAGAGGACATGGAACTGATCAAAACTATAGATCGGAAAGCTCGATCCAATGACCCGGCCAAAGGTGGTTGGAACATAGACATATACGAGTAAAGGGGTGGCTAAGATTGAAGTATCAGGATTTAGAGGTCCTGAGTTCTAATCTCCCTTTTTTCTTTTAGCTTTTTAAATTCCACCCCTCCCCTATAAAAAAAAGTCTTTTTAAAGCAAAGGGATGGAGGTTTGGAACAATTACTAGATACTTATATAGGCTTAGCCACTTCTTATAAGTTATGCTGTAACTTATCATGGATGCTATAGTTGGAGTGTTAAATAAACGTGTGTGTTATTTCAATGTATTTATGTGGTAGCTGAAATATATATACATATTTATGTATAAAAGAATAAAGAAAGGTTTTTGTCCTTCCAATTCAAGCATTAATTGGGGTGTACTGCAATTATTCCGTGGCAGTTGGCAATGGATATGTAATGTGAACTTAGTGGCGGAAATTTGAACCCAGAGAAACAGCCTACATCTATAAAACAATGGGGTTATTTGTCTTGCAAGCCCACAACAAAAACTAGCAGACGAAAGGGTAGCCCTGATTACGGCTGCTGTTAATTGCTCCAGTGGAGCCTGCAGCTATTGTCTTTCCCTCTTTCTTTCAGCTTGTGTGTTTGTTTCAGATGTCTTGTCTGCATATGTACTGAATACTGAAAAGGATTGGCCGGGGCCCAGGTGGGATTGATATGTAATTGAATAATTGTGATTAACGCATGTAATTAGTTCTTTAGGTGTATGGGATTAATTATTGCAATTACTGTAAGTTAATATATCATGCATTTCATAAAACAACTTTATTTGAAGGGGGATGATAAACGTTAGTATGTAATATTATTTTGATTTGTGCATTTGTAAGTATTATTACTTCATATATTTAGGAAGTGCTTGGTTGATCTTTTTAGTGTAAAAAAAATATGTAGATATGGCATTAGAAAATTAATGTTAATATAAATAGTTAAAAAAGTTGACTAATTAAATTATGAAACAATTTTGTTATTTTATTTGTTTCTAATTATTGTATCATTTTTTGTAACTCATATTTTGTTTGTTGTTTGGTTGAAAAGGTTTGTCAATTGAGCAGATTAGCTTTTCCTATAATAGTGTTAAAATATTGAATCTTTGGAATTTAGTTCAAAGATTTTTCAACATTTTGACTTTTATAAACTGATTTCTAGTGCTGTAGGAATTAACTTCTATAAAGGGAGATAAAGAGCAAATAGTAATGTAAAGATGCATTATCAAAATAAATTTCTATAGAGATAGTAGATTCCATATATTTGAAAGTGATACATACCCAAGAAAAGAATTGTATAAGGAAGGTTCAAAAGTCTGATAGATTGAAAAATACGAGATTGCCACATAAGGCTTATGATCTTGAGTACCGCTGTACCAGCGGCTGCATTTTGGGTTATTGATATTCTAGTACTTATGATGAATTTAGAGCAATGAATGGAATTGCAGTAGCGGGAGGTGGATTAATTCAATTCCTTTGCTTTGCTTACCTTTTAGTTCTTATTTCCTCGTCACTTTTTTATAATCTAGTTTCTCTTTGTAATCTGCAGGTACGCAGTTTAAATCACTCATCCTTTGGTTACTCATTTCTCCACTTCGCTGGCTGAATTATTTTTCTTAAAGCCATGGCTGAAGAATTAGAAAGGTTGTGCCAAAATCTTACGCTGAGAGATGATGAGGAGAAGGTGCTGCTATTGCCTGATGATAGTAACGGAGACTCAACTTTTCCCAGTGATCTTTGCATTCTAGGAAAGCTCTTCAGTCGGAAGCCCTTCAACGTAGAAGCTAAGATGGCTCCTAAGGGCATCCACCTCGGCCCCCCTCGGTTTCGCGGCTGGGCGAGGTGATCTCCGCGAGTCCCGTGCTACCTCGACTTATTGCCTCGCTCCATCTCTCCCAAGGTGACTTCATCTCGATTTGGCCTTCTATCTGACATCTGACGTACCCCTGGGAAAACTGACTTTGACGTGATAGTGACATGGCCAATGCTATGTCCCTTCCATTAGGCCTAATCCTGACACTGTCAGCCTAAGGCCCATGGGAACTGGAGTTTATCATTTTTCCTACCATATTGTTTCCTATAAATACCCTTCCATCCGTAGGAAAGTTACAGACACTCACTCTCACTTATATAAGTATTAAAGATACCAAGACCCTTGCTTTTAGTCTGCAATTAAGTACCCGAACTGACTTGATCGTTGGAGTGGGACCGAAGGATAAAGCCCAGTGCTGTGTCCGTGCTCTTTGTGCAGATTTGATAGGTGAATCCCTTCGGTTCGGATCAGTCATCCGGGATGTAACAATGCATTAAGTAGGAACGGAGAAAAACAAATCCTCTCTCTACGTAGAGGAAGCTCTCTCTTGGGATAAAAGCCCCACCTCCCCATTGGTGGGAGTTCCAGAAAAGTTCAAACATTTTCAAAATCTCCACTAACCCGCACTTTTTCACAAGAATTTCCAACCCATCATCACTACCAATCTTGTCTGTAACAAATGCAAGATTAATGCAGCACAACTATCGAACTTAGCGAACATTAAGGCTGTCCACCCAAATGAAGCACAAGGCAACATAAAAACCACACTTTATGGTAAGTTGAAGCCAGGTAAAACTTGATTCCCCTTTTACTTTTCCTTGCTCTTTTTTCTGAGGTAGAATTTGTCCAGTCGTGACTTCCATTTCTTCTACCTGTTACCTTTTTTTTTTTATCTTGTCGTAGCCTTAAACCTGACTTTAGTTGAAAAGGCCTAGATTTCTTTAGTTTGGAGAGGGAATACCCTTTAGCATCTCTGGTTTTATCTATGGAGGGAGATGATACGGTCCTCGATCAACACGTTTCGAGACACGTAGCACGTTTGCCCAAGGATCTAGCGAGGTTGTCCAACGCTTGGATTGCGGAACCTAGAATCAATACGGACGACACGAATTGATTAGAGGTGGTGGAACGACGACTCCAACCGAGGTGATTACTCTAGTGGATAGGTCGGTGGAACAATCAAGGTCAAGCACAAGATTGCTCAAAAACCCTTGCCAAAGCAAGTAAAGGATTGAATCTCTCAATGGAAGAGAAAACAAAACTAATTGTTTATTATCAAAATTGCGTAACCCTTTGACCGTACAAAGTGAGCCTTTATATAGGCTAAGGGGTTAGGTCAGGGGACTAACGAAACCCTAATAAAGCAAGCAAGGGGGCGGCCACTCTTTGGACAAGATGGGCCGACCCATGACCTAATTTAACAATCTAATCCAACTCTAAACAAAATGGAAATCTAGCACTAAGGCCTAGGGCCTAGTCGACCAACCTACTTGGAGGCCCTCTTATTCTTCATGGGCTTGGGTCATCGTGTAGATGACTTGATTATCTCCTTCCAAGCCTTCAATGTCCCTATGGACTCCCTGTTGGTCTTGGACGTTTCGCACAAGGGCTTGGAGTGACTAGGCCCGTGCACGTGTGACTGGGCCCAATGGAACTCGGACGGGGTTATTACTTGGGCTAAGGGCCGTGCACACATCAGTCCCCTCCACTTGAGAAGGATTTGTCCTCAAATCTGGATCCTCCCCGTCAAGGAATGGACTCAAATCCGTGACTTTGAAAGTCGTGCTAACATTGCACTCCCCCAGGTAACTCCAATTTGTAAACATTGTTGTTGACACAGTGGAGCACTCGGAACGGAAAACAAATTGCAGCCACTCTTCATTTGACTCAATAGTTTGGAGGATGATCTTTATGTTTGCATCATTCCCCTCCTCTTGAAAGCGATTTGGCCACAAATCGACGGTATGCTTAGCGGACAACCACGTTGGAAAGAAATGAAGGGTCACGAGCCAAGTTAAATGCCGTTTAGCCAGCCTCAAGGGGCTCTCAAACAAGGACATTCGCCAAGGTAGGAAAGAACGTGTATAAGGCTTGCGAAAATTCCAGGTGGCAACCCAAAACTCTCTAATTAGCCTTCGAGTATGGACTGTCATGATGTTACCTACACAATAAATCACATAGTGAGTAGTCATAGGTATAAAATTATGCAATAGCTTACCAGTCACGTGCACAAGATAAGGATCTTCATAATGATGCTCATTGAAGCTAGAGAAATCCTGAATCGGGTTGTACAAGGTAGTATAGTTCGGCCCTTCTTCGCAACATGTAGCTGGAACAAGCAAGAAATCAGGTGACAACTCTTTAGTTAAAGCTGAAAATTTTCGGACAGCTTTACTACCTACAAAAATGAAATAAGTTTCAGCTTGTTTCGAACCAAAAATTGGATAAAGAAGCAATGGGACATCATTAGCTAAATGGTAAGAAGGTGTAGGACAAGATTTAAATGTGAAAACTCCCTTTGACACTTCAACGTGCCTTCCACCACTTGATTTAACTTGAGAATCTAGTGCGGGTTCTCTACACTTCTCATCAAAATCTACATAGGAACGACAAGATTTAGGACGAGTAACATGCTTAAAATAAGCCAAAAATGATGAATGACCCATAGGTAAAGAACCAGAAGTAGAATCTGGAATTTCCCTTTAAGATGAGCTCGAATGAGTCCTCCAATGGCGCGGACAGGTTTGAATGGACATTGTTCCATGAATTGATACCAAAGAGATTTAGAGCCTAGAAGACAAACGCCATGGAAACTCACAAAGTGTCCAAGTGACTTCGGGATGGAACATGCCATGACCAACTCTACTTGACTTTGTTTAATCTGCACAAACGAAGAGATACTAAACAAAACACATGTTAGCCGGTTAGCAAACAAAATGTTCACACTTTCAGCCTTTGTAAACACGGCCAACTCCTCCTCTTTACTCTTCACTAAGGCCAAATTATTCTTGCCTTTTCCCACTCCATTCTTCTCGGGCCATTGTTCATTCATTGCACTTGAGTTTTGATTTTCATTGTCTAGCTCATGTTCATGGCTCGGCTGCAACTCATTCATATATGGCTCTTCAATCAATGAGGGACTAGGATGAATTTTCCCTTTATTACCACCGGTTGACACATGATTAAGTTGCTCCAAGTGGGAATCCAGCACTTGGCTAAGTCTTTCCATCATAGAATCAACCAATGCTTTAGTCCGACTTCGGAATTCGTCCTTTGATTCACGAAGCTTTGACTCAATTCGAGAATTCTCGAACTCCTTGTCTTGGTTGTCAAGGTACTTCTTAGATGAATCTCGTTTGCTTGAGGTTGACCTCGATTTAGATGCTCTGCGCAAACTTCTTTGCTCCTTCTCATACTCATCACAATCTCGTTTATACCTTTCATATACACACGAAGCACGGTAACGTTCCATCTCCTCCCGGAGTGAACGAAACTCATGTTGTGAACCAGATTCCATGGAACTAGAGTACTTGGGAGTAGTCCGCTGGAACCCCTGTGAGAACCCGAAAATTTTCACATTTTCAAGTATTATTTTATTTCTGTGCTTATATTTTATACTGTCCTTTGAAAATATTAAATGTTTTGTACATTTTACAAGTAAGTACAATTTTTAAATCATTTTGCTAGTACAAGTTAGTGTACATGACTTGAAGTGCATTTGTTCGATGTGGGACCCGCTAGTGCGATATAATTTTGCCGATTAGGTGATGAAATACTAAGTGATATTATTCTACATGGTGTTAGAAGATAATTGGAGGTTAGTTAGCTACTTGAATCATTGGAAGGAAGGAGATAAGCTTAGAAACTTCAAGAGGCCACATGTCATGATTTGATTGGAAGTTGGACTTTGACCAAGAAGATTAACTTTCTTCAAAACCAAATTTTGACCAATTTTCCTTCCATTTTTTCTTGTCTTGGCCGAACCATTGGAGGAGAAAACAAGAGAGAGAGCTCTTCAATTCCTAGCTTCAATCCTTGCCCAAATCTTGAGATTTAACCAACCAAATTGAAAACTACACCATACAAGTGCTAGTTAAGAGAAATTGAAGGCCTTGGTGGAGTTGTTTTGGGAGGAGGAAGTCTAAGCTACCAACTTTCTTTGAGGTTTCAAGGTAAGATTGCTAAGAACATCCTTTTTGTTTCCAATAGTTGCAAATTAGTGGCCTATGGTGGCTTGCTAACATGATTAATGGATGATTTTGTGGATTAGTGGAGAGTTGGTTAGATTTCTGATTTATTGGGAATTTTCTGCCCTAATCTGACCAGTGTTGTTCGGCCATGATGGAGGCCGAATTGGACTTAGCTCAAAACATCAAAGTTGTAGAGAATTGAGTCTAGGTTATGCCTGTAAAATTTCAACTCAATCTGAGCACTGTAGCCTGTGAAATGACTATTTTACCCCTGCTGCCCTGTTTCTGTCCGGAAATGATAATCAGCCCCTGTATTTGGCTCTTTTGGCTGGGAAGATTACTGAATTAGCTTTTGATGCCTTCTTAAGAGTTGTATCCTTGTATCTTATCTTTCATATGGCTTTGGAATCAACTGAATCGGAGTTTTGTGTGCTGAGTTATGTTGGAATATTTGGGCCTGGTTTTGGATGGCTGTAAAGCTTCAATTGGTTGCATTTTAAGGGTGTTTGATCGCTTATGGTTTGTATATGAAATTGTGATTGAATGGTATGATTTGGTGGTTGGGTTGTAGCATGGAAAGTAAGGAAAAACAAGGGGAAATGCTGTCCGTTTATTTTCTTGAACTTGAGTGAATGGAAATGAGATTTGGAATGTGATTTTGGGATGCATTGGATTTGCTTTGCTTAGAGTAGCTTAGTGCCACTCTAGTAGTGTTAAATGAGTCACTTTACTTGCACTTATACCATTTCGTTTAACCATGATGCTTAGTTCTAAATGTTAGTGTTGAACTTCAAATACGTGTTTATTTTCGTTCCGAAACAAACAAGAGTGGCCTAGGGTTTCTCGGCCACAAAACCTAATTTTAACGCGCAAGGTTTTAAAGTGTGAATTCAAGGTATTTGACTACCTTTTTCATATGATTTTTAACCAAGATACTTGTTATACATTAATTCTTTGTAAATGTGTTAGTTTTGAGCCAAAAACACGTTTTACGAAAAATGAGGAAAAACTACTGTTCACTATCCGGCCGTGTATCCGACCAAGTTCTGGCCGGATTCTGACGTGGCAACTGTTTCAAATTTTTCCGATTTAATTTTCTAAAACTCTTTTGAGCTTAGTTTTATGTTTGATTTGGAAAACCTTTAGTTACTCATTTCCTTTGATCAAAATGTACCCTTTTCACTTTAAAAAACATTATACTTCCCTCTTGTACTCGTTTTATTCGAATTTTCTTTGATTCACTGGACATTTTGACGGTTGAGCCATAATATTTTCTCATGATTGTTATTAGGGTTTCTTGGTGACCAAAGTTGATATCCGGAGGGATACTTTGGACGTAATTTTGCTTAATTAGGTGAGTGTTCTATATACGATTTGTTTTTAATGACTATGTGAATTGTTGTGACTATTTGGATTGTTGCCTTGTTATGTGATTGAGGTACGCTATATTTCCATTGACTACGTGGCTTGTTATAGTTATTTGAACTCTTAAATGTTTCAATGAATACTCAAAACGACTTTTCTAGGCGAGTGTGTACTTTATCGCACTCGACCTAAATGAACGTGAAATTTTCAATGATTGAATGATTGAATGTTACTTGTGCATGAATGTAAGCCTTCGGGCTGAACTGGGCCCTTGCCCTTGGTTATTGGTCGACTCGAGCCAGAAGCGGACTCGGTCGGGCGATTAGTGACCCTGGGTGAATGAATGTTTGGTATACTCGAGTATGACCATGAAGTTTGGGAAGGACTGGCCAGTGCGCTGGCCAGAAGGGGAAGAACGAAATGAACGAATGAATGGCAAGAATGATGGAGGCATTTTCAATGACAAATGAAATTTTTCTAAATGATTGAAGGAATGGATGGTCGATGAACGAATGAATGAACGAATGACTCCGTATCCTTTTAATGAATGTGTTATTCCTGCTTTATATCGTCAATGTTATTTGGATTACTTGTTGTTACGTGCTAATGTCCTTGTTTAATTGCTAGTTGAGTATATAGAACCTTGCTGGGCTTTTAGCTCATTCCACGTCTTTTGTTTTCCTTAACAGGGGTTGCGAGCAAGGGCGAGAGACCTGTATAGTATAGTTTAGCCTTTTGTATTGTTTTGGCTTTTGATCTCGTTCTAGTGCTTGATTAGGGTTGGAATGTACTAAGAATTTAAAGTTTGTGTATATATTTGGGACTATGTAATTGGTTGAGTTTGGGATAAATGTAAGTATATGTTTCAAGTCTGGGTTTCGTTTCCGCTTATTCTCGAGGCTTTATCTTACTTTCTTTGATGTGAGTGAACGAGTCCTGGCGAGAGCTGGGCAGGCGGTCCGCCGAACCCTTTGGTTCGCCTTAGGGTAAGGTGGGGCTGTCACAGGTGGTATCAGATCAGCTTCGCGTGGTCTCTGCGCGGAGTGAGCTTGGGCCAAGTGGTGTATGGTCCTGATTCCGTGAATAAGTGTGAAGGACTAAGTGCTATTTTGAGCATAAGCTATGAATCGTGCCTGTTATAAGTGTACATCCTTTTTAGGGTACTTGATGACAATAGAAATGTACGTCTGGTAGGAATCTCGCTTGTAGATAATTTACTCTTGGGACTGGCCAGCTCGAGTGGTGAATTATCTCGGATTCTTGTACCCGAGTACGAGGGAGTTGAGGGTAGTACTAAGGATTTGCGATCTTTCGTGGGGAGTAGGAATGAGCTAATGTTTAGTGAGAGTAAGTGTAAAGGGTTAACGATGTATAGTTCGGATGGTAAGGGAAGTGAGAGATCGGATGGGGAAGTGTTTAGCCGAGTGTGGTATGGCACGTCGTGATTTTTCCTTTGTTTTGCCCTGTACTGCTACTGTATATATATTTGGTTACTACTGTGTGTATTTAACTTGTGACTTTTTAACTTGGCTTAATTTGTCTAACTTGATATGTTTCCTTGCATATTTGGTGTGTTATATCTTGCCATTTTAGTCAATTACTTTATTTGCATACTAAAACGCCTTTTGAAAAAAAAAAAAAAAAAAGAGAGAGAGAGAAAAGGGAATGGACGGGAGACGTAGTCGCGGACGTGGAGCTAGTCGTGGCCGTGGGGCTAGGCAAGCTCAAGAACCTAGAAAAGAAAGAGAAACAGTAGCTGAGCAAGAGCATGGACCGAGGGTTGAGGCCGGAGATCAAGTGGCGATGGCGATACAACAAATGACTAGTATCCTTGCGCGATTGGTAGATCAACAAGGCCAATTGCTAGTAAATCAACCCCAGAACCCTGAGATAAGAGAGGTAGGAGAAGATAGGGCTTTGGAAAGGTTTCAAAAGTTTAATCCTCCCAAATTCCTTGGAGGATCTGATCCAGATATAGCTGAACAGTGGTTAGAAGTAATGATTAACATCTTCGCCGCCCTAAACTACACGGAGCAAAGACAAGTGAACTTTGCTGTATTTCAATTTGAAGGACCGGCCCGAGCATGGTGGAATGTTATTAGGGCCAAATGGGAGAGAGAACAAACTGCGTGGACATGGGTAAACTTTACACGGGAATTTTACGAGAAATACCTCCCACCTCTGGTCCAAGAAAGGAGGGAGGACGAATTTATTGGATTGCGTCAGGGAACCCTGAGTGTGGCCGAATATGAGACGAAATTCACTAAACTATCCAAGTTCGCCTCTGAATTAGTGGTTACTGAGCGAAGAAGGATAAGACGGTTCATCCAAGGCTTGAATTTGGAAATTCAAGAAGCTTTAGCGGCGGTTCAAATTAACACCTTTACGGAAGCTCTTGAGAAAGCACAAAGAATTGAGGATGCAAAAGCACAAGTAAAAGCTTTTCAAGTGCGGAAAAGGGGCGCACCTAGTAGCATACCGGAAGAATCTGGGGAAAAGACAACGCCCTCCAAAGTGCCAAAAGTGAACCATTTCCCTCATCCACCCTGGACATTTGGAGCCCTATATGAGGGATCTACCAAAGGAAGTCAGATAGTGCCTGCGAAGACTTTTCGCGAAAGCCAAACCGTAATTCCTCGCTTGGCTTGTGGCTATTGCGGAAAGGCAAACCACACTGAAATGATTGTTGGAGGAAAGGGCGAAAGTGTTTGATCTGTGGGAGTGGTGAGCATCAGCTGAGTAACTGTCCAAGGAAGCAGCCACGAGAGTCTGGTACTCAACAAGTAAGTGGAGCCAAACCGAAACCGACTAGCGAACGAGGGAACCGAACAACAACACCATCTCAGATATATGCCATATAACCGCAACAAGCTCCGGGATCGCATGAGGAAACGGAAGGTAAAATTTCGAGGACGAAATTTCTTAAGGGGGAGAGAGTGTGAGAACCCGAAAATTTTCACATTTTCAAGTATTATTTTATTTCTGTGCTTATATTTTATACTGTCCTTTGAAAATATTAAATGTTTTGTACATTTTACAAGTAAGTACAATTTTTAAATCATTTTGCTAGTACAAGTTAGTGTACATGACTTGAAGTGCATTTGTTCGATGTGGGACCCGCTAGTGCGATATAATTTTGCCGATTAGGTGATGAAATACTAAGTGATATTATTCTACATGGTGTTAGAAGATAATTGGAGGTTAGTTAGCTACTTGAATCATTGGAAGGAAGGAGATAAGCTTAGAAACTTCAAGAGGCCACATGTCATGATTTGATTGGAAGTTGGACTTTGACCAAGAAGATTAACTTTCTTCAAAACCAAATTTTGACCAATTTTCCTTCCATTTTTTCTTGTCTTGGCCGAACCATTGGAGGAGAAAACAAGAGAGAGAGCTCTTCAATTCCTAGCTTCAATCCTTGCCCAAATCTTGAGATTTAACCAACCAAATTGAAAACTACACCATACAAGTGCTAGTTAAGAGAAATTGAAGGCCTTGGTGGAGTTGTTTTGGGAGGAGGAAGTCTAAGCTACCAACTTTCTTTGAGGTTTCAAGGTAAGATTGCTAAGAACATCCTTTTTGTTTCCAATAGTTGCAAATTAGTGGCCTATGGTGGCTTGCTAACATGATTAATGGATGATTTTGTGGATTAGTGGAGAGTTGGTTAGATTTCTGATTTATTGGGAATTTTCTGCCCTAATCTGACCAGTGTTGTTCGGCCATGATGGAGGCCGAATTGGACTTAGCTCAAAACATCAAAGTTGTAGAGAATTGAGTCTAGGTTATGCCTGTAAAATTTCAACTCAATCTGAGCACTGTAGCCTGTGAAATGACTATTTTACCCCTGCTGCCCTGTTTCTGTCCGGAAATGATAATCAGCCCCTGTATTTGGCTCTTTTGGCTGGGAAGATTACTGAATTAGCTTTTGATGCCTTCTTAAGAGTTGTATCCTTGTATCTTATCTTTCATATGGCTTTGGAATCAACTGAATCGGAGTTTTGTGTGCTGAGTTATGTTGGAATATTTGGGCCTGGTTTTGGATGCTGTAAAGCTTCAATTGGTTGCATTTTAAGGGTGTTTGATCGCTTATGGTTTGTATATGAAATTGTGATTGAATGGTATGATTTGGTGGTTGGGTTGTAGCATGGAAAGTAAGGAAAAACAAGGGGAAATGCTGTCCGTTTATTTTCTTGAACTTGAGTGAATGGAAATGAGATTTGGAATGTGATTTTGGGATGCATTGGATTTGCTTTGCTTAGAGTAGCTTAGTGCCACTCTAGTAGTGTTAAATGAGTCACTTTACTTGCACTTATACCATTTCGTTTAACCATGATGCTTAGTTCTAAATGTTAGTGTTGAACTTCAAATACGTGTTTATTTTCGTTCCGAAACAAACAAGAGTGGCCTAGGGTTTCTCGGCCACAAAACCTAATTTAACGCGCAAGGTTTTAAAGTGTGAATTCAAGGTATTTGACTACCTTTTTCATATGATTTTTAACCAAGATACTTGTTATACATTAATTCTTTGTAAATGTGTTAGTTTTGAGCCAAAAACACGTTTTACGAAAAATGAGGAAAAACTACTGTTCACTATCCGGCCGTGTATCCGACCAAGTTCTGGCCGGATTCTGACGTGGCAACTGTTTCAAATTTTTCCGATTTAATTTTCTAAAACTCTTTTGAGCTTAGTTTTATGTTTGATTTGGAAAACCTTTAGTTACTCATTTCCTTTGATCAAAATGTACCCTTTTCACTTTAAAAACATTATACTTCCCTCTTGTACTCGTTTTATTCGAATTTTCTTTGATTCACTGGACATTTTGACGGTTGAGCCATAATATTTCTCATGATTGTTATTAGGGTTTCTTGGTGACCAAAGTTGATATCCGGAGGGATACTTTGGACGTAATTTTGCTTAATTAGGTGAGTGTTCTATATACGATTTGTTTTTAATGACTATGTGAATTGTTGTGACTATTTGGATTGTTGCCTTGTTATGTGATTGAGGTACGCTATATTTCCATTGACTACGTGGCTTGTTATAGTTATTTGAACTCTTAAATGTTTCAATGAATACTCAAAACGACTTTTCTAGGCGAGTGTGTACTTTATCGCACTCGACCTAAATGAACGTGAAATTTTCAATGATTGAATGATTGAATGTTACTTGTGCATGAATGTAAGCCTTCGGGCTGAACTGGGCCCTTGCCCTTGGTTATTGGTCGACTCGAGCCAGAAGCGGACTCGGTCGGGCGATTAGTGACCCTGGGTGAATGAATGTTTGGTATACTCGAGTATGACCATGAAGTTTGGGAAGGACTGGCCAGTGCGCTGGCCAGAAGGGGAAGAACGAAATGAACGAATGAATGGCAAGAATGATGGAGGCATTTTCAATGACAAATGAAATTTTTCTAAATGATTGAAGGAATGGATGGTCGATGAACGAATGAATGAACGAATGACTCCGTATCCTTTTAATGAATGTGTTATTCCTGCTTTATATCGTCAATGTTATTTGGATTACTTGTTGTTACGTGCTAATGTCCTTGTTTAATTGCTAGTTGAGTATATAGAACCTTGCTGGGCTTTTAGCTCATTCCACGTCTTTTGTTTTCCTTAACAGGGGTTGCGAGCAAGGGCGAGAGACCTGTATAGTATAGTTTAGCCTTTTGTATTGTTTTGGCTTTTGATCTCGTTCTAGTGCTTGATTAGGGTTGGAATGTACTAAGAATTTAAAGTTTGTGTATATATTTGGGACTATGTAATTGGTTGAGTTTGGGATAAATGTAAGTATATGTTTCAAGTCTGGGTTTCGTTTCCGCTTATTCTCGAGGCTTTATCTTACTTTCTTTGATGTGAGTGAACGAGTCCTGGCGAGAGCTGGGCAGGCGGTCCGCCGAACCCTTTGGTTCGCCTTAGGGTAAGGTGGGGCTGTCACAACCCCTCCTCTTGAAAGGTTCATCCTCCAAGAATTCCTGATTGTATGAGCAAGATGCAACTCCATGGGGCATGATTATGTGACCTGCCAAAATGGTTAGCAAAGAAAAAGAGATTCCTCACGACACACAAGCTCACGTGTATGTGCTCATCACTCGTGTATCACTCAAAGCACTCAAATAAGCTTACCAAAAATTCCTTACCTTGCCGGTTTGAGTAGTTGAGAAATGCTGCGCAAAAATCCAAAAATTGTTCCCCAAACTTTCCACAAGAGTAACCAAGAAAACAAGACACAAATGGGATGCAAAATGGAACAAGGATGCACGGTTTGGAAGCTTTCTAGTGGCGGACAGAAATGGAAACTAGCGCTAGTGTGAAAAGGAAGCCAACGAAACCCTAGTTCCTAAAATGTAGGAGCTTGTCCAAGTGGAATTAGAAAAAGTACCCAAGTTGTCCACTTAGTTTCCTAATTGATTTTGGAAACAAGTTAGTTTTTGGAAACCTTTAGAAAACCTTTTGTTGAAACAACTTTTAGTAACTTCCAAATTCTATCCAAGAAGGTTTGCGCAAATCTGATTAGTTTAGGAAACCTTTTGGAAAACCTCTTCCCTTCTTGTAACAACCTTTAGAAGGTTCCAAATTCTACTCCAAGTAGTATGGCGCAAATCAGAATTTTCCCCCACACAATTCGGTTGCTATTATTATTTTTTTCTCTTTGTTTTCTTGCCAACCGATTCTTCTTTTCCTCTCTCTCTTTTTTTTTTTCTCGGATGAACAGTACTTCTACAGTACGATGAACAGTACAACGTGAACAGTACCGCCGAATTTTTTTTTTTTTTTTACTATAACGAACAAACACAACACAAGTTTGGCCGAATGGAATAATATTCCAGATTTGTTTTGGCTAATGAAACACACAAGAAACCTTCAAGATCCTCAAGATCCTCAAGATCCTTCAAGAACTCCCAAGCAAGTTATCAAGACTTCAAGAACTTCAAGATCGTGGTCAAGAAATTCAAGAAACTCAATATTCTTGTAGGTTCTCTTCAAGATTCACAAAATAACAACAAGTTTACCACAAATCATACTTGGAAAACAAGTAAAACAACTTGGATGAAACACGCAAAACTTGGACAGATTTGAAACAAAGAACTCTTGTGCAAAACAAACCCTAGCCGCACAAGTGAAACCCTAGCCATCGCAAATCTTTTTTTTTCTTGTTTTTTTAAACCCTAACAACCCAAACACAAGATCCAAGAACGAAATTTGGACAGAAAACACAAAAAGACAGCACCCAAACAGATTTGTGTTTCGGAAGAACAGTGCCGCGGATGAACAGTGACGTGAACAGTGACGTGAACAGTACCGATGGACAGTACCGTTTTTTTTTTTGGTGAATAAGGCAGCGGACAACAACGAATTCTAGATGACACAAGGAGGAAAAAAAAACAAGGATATAACGAAGAATACCTCCACCTAAGCTCTGAAGCCAACTGATACGGTCCTCGATCAACACGTTTCGAGACACGTAGCACGTTTGCCCAAGGATCTAGCGAGGTTGTCCAACGCTTGGATTGCGGAACCTAGAATCAATACGGACGACACGAATTGATTAGAGGTGGTGGAACGACGACTCCAACCGAGGTGATTACTCTAGTGGATAGGTCGGTGGAACAATCAAGGTCAAGCACAAGATTGCTCAAAAACCCTTGCCAAAGCAAGTAAAGGATTGAATCTCTCAATGGAAGAGAAAACAAAACTAATTGTTTATTATCAAAATTGCATAACTCTTTGACCGTACAAAGTGAGCCTTTATATACGCTAAGGGGTTAGGTCAGGGGACTAACGAAACCCTAATAAAGCAAGCAAGGGGGCGGCCACTCTTTGGACAAGATGGGCCGACCCATGACCTAATTTAACAATCTAATCCAACTCTAAACAAAATGGAAATCTAGCACTAAGGCCTAGGGCCTAGTCGACCAACCTACTTGGAGGCCCTCTTATTCTTCATGGGCTTGGGTCATCGTGTAGATGACTTGATTATCTCCTTCCAAGCCTTCAATGTCCCTATGGACTCCCTGTTGGTCTTGGACGTTTCGCACAAGGGCTTGGAGTGACTAGGCCCGTGCACGTGTGACTGGGCCCAATGGAACTCGGACGGGGTTATTACTTGGGCTAAGGGCCGTGCACACATCAGGAGATCTGACAGAGTTGTTGCAAAAATTTTCACTGGTTGGGAATGATCTCTCTAGAGCTACACTAGAACTTGAGGACCTGAACAATGGAGTGAGAGAATGTGAAGGAAGCTAGATAGGAAGAATAATGGGGGAGAAAATAGCTAACTTCACGGGGGTGAAGAATTTTGTGACTGCAGCATGGAGCTATCCCAAAAATATGACAGTAATGGAACTGGGGCCGAACTTGTTCCAATTTAATATCCCTAATTTGGAAGATAAAGAAAGAATAGTGAAAGAAGGTCCTTGGATGATAGATAACCAAATGTTGGTGTTAAATAGGTGGTCAAAAGGGATTGAAGAGAACTATGGAGCTTTTGTAACTGCACCACTGTGGGCGCAGATATGGAATCTGCCAGTGCATTGGCTAACCAAAGAGGTAGCAAGAAAGATTGGGGCAGTTTTCAAAGAAGTCAAAGAGGTCATTGGTCCTCAGTCTGGGGGTAAAGAGGGTAGACACTTGAAAATCTTAGTCCTAGCAGATTTGTCAAAACCCCTTCTCAGAGGAACACTGGTGCAACTGGCAGGGTCGATCAAGTGGGTAGCCTTTAAGTATGAAAGATGCCCAGATTTTTGTTATAGTTGTGGAATAGTAGGCCATAGTGAATACACATGCAAAGAACAAAGAACTGCATTAGGGAGTCTCTCAGAGAACCAATATGGCTCTTGGTTGAGAGCAGGAAATAACAGAAGTCCAATTAAGGAAAAAACAGTGAGGACTGAAATGGCAAATGATAAAAGATACTGGAAGTTTTAGAATGGAGAAATGATTGAGAGGGATAGAAACAAGATTCAACCAGGAGAGAGATTCCTGGAGACCCTTAAGACTACAGGAAAAGGAAGTAGAAGCAATCAGGATCTAACAAAGGAGTTGGAGGATAAGAGAGTTGGGGAAGTTCAAAGTGGTCCACCTAATAGGTTGGAAGCCAGTGAAACAGAACAAGTATGCTGTACTGGTCCCCAGTACTTGACCAAGGAAAAGCAAGAACTTTCCCTGTTAGTATAGGACAAAGTAGATGAGAACCAAACTCTAGCTGAGGTGGAAGAAATGGAGGAAGACAGAGATATGGAAACACGTTGGCTAGATCAGGAAAACAGAATAAGAGAGAATACTATAGGGGAAGAAGTGATCCAGGAAGAGCTCCAAAGGAACTTGAAGGTGCAGGAGGCTATTAAAAAGCAGGTCGAAAGATCATACAAGAAGTTGAAGTCTCCAATTAAAACAAGAAGGCCTTTGAAGGAGAAAAATGAACAGGAAATTAACCTTGCAGGTAATGGCAAAAGGAAGGTGCTGATTTGCGATGAGGAAATAGAGGAAGTGCACCAGCAAGAGACAATATGCAAAAAGGCCAAACCATTTGTGATAGCTGACCTAACAGTAATGCCTGAGGAGGAGGTGGGGTCCTTCCCTAATGGGGCCCTTCCCTAATGGGGCCCTTCCCTAATGGGGCCCCCAAAGGAAATGAGAGTCTTGGTGTGGAACTGGCAAGGAGTGGGGAGCCCCTGGACAGTTCCCCATCTGAGGGAGGTGAACAATCTTCTCTCTCCAAATCTGATTTTCTTGAGTGAGACTAAAAACAGAAAACAGGTGGTAGATAGGATTGCTAGAGGACTTAGGTTCGATAATAGTGTTGTAGTAGAAGCTATGAACAAGGCAGGAGGAATGGCTTTATTGTGGAAGGAGGACACTCAAATCTTGGAAGTGAACCAAACAGCTTTTACTATTGAGGCTAGGATAGAGGATAATGATACTGTGACAGCCCCACCTTCCCCTAAGGCGAACCAAAGGGTTCGGCGGACCGCCTGCCCAGCTCTCGCCAGGACTCGTTCACTCACATAAAATAAAATAAGAAAAGTCTCGAGAATAAGTTAGAACAATACCCAAACTTGAACCATATAAATACATTCATCTCAATCTCAACCACAAGTACAGTCCCAAATGTATACCAAAGCTCTGAATTCACGATACAGTCCACCTTATCCAAGCACTAGAGCGGAAATAAAAGCCAAAACAAAACAATTCAAAACAAAACTAGGCTATTCTATTCTATACAGGCCCCTCGCCCATGCTTGCTACCCCTGTAAGGAAAACAAAAGGCGTGGAATGAGCTAAAAACCCAGCGAGATTCTATATACACAACCAAGCAGTTAAACAAGGACATGAAGCATGTAATAACAAGTAATCCAGATAACATTTACGATATAAAGCAATAGTAACACATACAAGAAAAGGATACATGCTCACGAGGAGCTATTCGTTCGTTCGTTCATTCATTCGCCTAATATTTTCCTTATTTCTCCGATCATTAAAACATTGTTTGTAAGTGAAAACTCCTTCATTTTCTTGTCGTTCGTTCATTCATTTCATTCCCCAATCTCTGCTAACTTCGTGGTCATACTCGAGTATACCAAACATTCACCCAGGGTCACTAATCGCCCGACCGAGTCCGCTTCTGGCTCGAGTCGACCAGTAACAAAGGGCAGGGCCCAGTTCAGCCCGAAGGCTTACATTCATGCACAATTAACATTTAATCATTCAATCATTGAAAATTTCATGTTCGCTTAGGTCGAGTGCGATAAAGTACACACTCGCCTAGCAAAAATCATTTTAGCAATCATTGAAACCATTTAACATTTAATCAAACAATCCAAATAGTCATAACACGTCACATAATCATAAGAAACAAAACGTATACAGAACACTCACCTAAACAAGCAAAATAACGTCCAAAGTATTCCTTCCGGATAACACCTTAGTCACCAAGGAACCCTAAGAGTAATCAAGAAAACACATTACGGTTCAACCATCAAAATGTTTGGTGAATCAAAGAAAATCCGAATAACTAATAATACAATGTATAAGTATGATTTTGGAAGTAAAAAGAGTGCATTTAGTCCAAAAGACATGAGTAAAATAGTTGTAAAACTTATGTCTGCTCTTAAAATTTGAAATCGCCATTTGAGTGCAAATTTGAGCAGCATGCCCTTTGTATTTATCTATTTTTCAGCCATTTATGGCTTCATTATTTTCCTCAATCAGCCCCCAAAATCACATACAAATAATCTCATTACAATAGCCGTTAAAAGGCTAAAAGTCATTCAATTACAAAACCAAACTAGAAAAGGGATCGGGATTAAGGTTTAAGACAAGGAACAAAATGACAGGTTTGACATCTTTTAGCGTATTGGTCACAACCGAAGCTACACCTATCGGATTGAGGTAAAATTTATACCGTTTCGAAGCTAAGACATAGCTCTACAATTCGTATGAAGACACCACAATCCAGTTCTCAACGTAACCTAGTCAAATTTACCCAAACAGACCCAGATATTCCAGTTCAAAGCTCACTGTGAAATTCAACTAGCAGTCCTGATTTATTCAGTCATATCTCAGCACACACAACTCCGATTCAGTTGATTCCAAAGCCATTCGAAAGCTAAGGTACAAGGCTACAATTCGTAAGAAGGTATCAAAAGCTAATTCATTCATCTTCCCAGCCAAAAGAGCCAATTACAGAGGCTGATTATCAGTTTTGGCAGAAACAGGGCAGCAGGGGTAAAATAGTCATTTCACAGGCTACAGTGCTCCGATTGAGCTGAAATTTTACAGGCATAATCTACATTCAATTCTCTACAACTTTCATGTTTTGAGCTAAGTCCAATTCGGCCTCCATCATGGCCGAACAACACTGGTCAGAACAGGGCAGAAAAATTCACTATAAACTAAAAATCCACATATCACTACTCATAACCAAGAAATAATGCACAAAACCACCAAAGTGGCAACCACAAGCCACTAATTTCCATCTATTAGAAGCAAAGAGGGGTGTTCTTAGCAAATTTACCTTAGAACCTCAAGGAAAGTGGTAGCTTAGTCTTTCTCCTCCAAATCAACTCCACCAAAGCCCTTAGTTTCCCTTAGTGGTCACTTGTATGGAAGGGTTTGCGATTTGGTCGGTTAGAACTCAAGATTTGAGTGAATTTGGAAGCTAGAAATGGAAGAACTCTCTCTTGTTTTTCTTCACCAAAGGGCTGGCCAAGAGGGTACAAAAATGAGGAAATTTGGGTCAAAATTTGGTTTTAGTAAAGGTGAAAAGAACTTGGTCAAGTCCAACCGCCAATCGGAACACGACACGTGGCCTCTTGAATGTTCCAAGCTTATCTCCTCTCTTCCAATGGTTAGTCTACCTAATTAACCTCTAATCATCTCCTAGCACCTGTCACTTAATGCTTCAGCACCTAATCGGCAAAATTATATCGCACTAGCGGGTCCCACGTCGAAAAATGCACCTCGAATTAACGTACACTAACTTATACTAGGAAAATGATTTAAAAATTATACTTACTTGTAAAATGTATAAAACATTTAATATTTTCAAGGACAGTATAAAAATATGGGCGAGGAAATAAAATAATACTTGAAAAATGTGAAAATTTTCGGGTTCTCACAGATACTCACTGTGACTGGTGGTTTATAGGGATTTATGCGAGTTGTGATGCTCAGATCAGGAAGGAACAATGGAAAGTTCTGAGTGAAAGAAGAAGGTTGTGGGGAAATAGATTCATGATTGCTGGGGACTTCAATGATATTATGTCAAATGAAGAAAAATGGGGAGGAACAGTCAGAGAGGAGAGGAGCTTCAAGGACTTTATGGATCAGAATAACTTGATAGACATAGGTTTTGACATTCACCCTTGGATTTGGAGCAATCATTAGGATAATGAAGGAGAGGTAAGGCAGAGATTAGATATATGTTTGCCCAGCTTTGAGTGGTTTCAGACTTTTGAAAAGGCAAGATGCCAGCACATGGACACTTATGCTTCTGATCATAGCATGCTATTATTAGACACAGATCCAGGAAAGGAGAAAAAGAAAAAAAGGTTTTACTTTGATAAAAGATGGCTCCAAAGGGAAGGGGTTAAACAGGTAGTGGAGAGAGCTTGGCAGAAGGAGGAGCCTAGTTCACATATGTTCAAAATTACCAAAAAGGTCAAAAACTGCAGAGTTGAACTACTGAAATGGAGAAATACCTTCCAAGCAAATTCTAAAGAAGGATTGTAGAGATAGAAAAGGAACTGGAAGGAGTAAGAGACTCAGATTCTGTTAACAAAAAGGAGAAAACTGCTAAGCTTAAAACTAGTTAAAAAAAGCCTACAAAGAGAAAGAGAATTTTTGGAGCCAAAAATCCAGAATTAACTAGCTGAGAGAGGGAGATAAGAACACAAAGTATTTCCATGCCTATGTTAAGGGGAGAAGAACAAATAATAGGATCAGGAAACTGCAAAGGGAGAATCGCTCATGGACAGAAAATGAGGATGAATTAGTTTCAGAAATTTCAAATTTCTTTAGAGAGTTGTTTACCAGTGGAGGAAGGAGTGATATGTCAGAGATTCTAGAGGGTATCCCCCACTCCATAACTCAGGAAATGAACACCAAGCTAACTAAACCAGTAGAGGAGGATGAAATCAAATCAGCTCTTTTCTCCATGCAGCCTGATAAAGCTCCAGGCCAGGATGGCATGTCCCCTTTGTTCTTCCAAAGGTTCTGGAGCATTATCAAGGGTGATGTGATCCCAGCAATCCAATCCTTTTTCAGCTCTGGTTTTATGCTTAAATCGATCAATCATACTGTCATCTCTCTCATCCCCAAAATCCTGAACCCAACCTGTTTGAAAAACTTTAGACCTATTAGCCTGTGCAGTGTTATCTACAATACCATTTCCAAAATTTTGGCCAATAGACTGAAATCTGTTCTGGACAACTGCATAAGCAACACCCAATCTGCTTTCATCCCAGATAGGCAAATCTTAGATAATGTGATCTTAGCTCATGAATACATGCACTACCTCAAAAATAAAAGGCAAGAAAAAGAAGGATACATGGCAATCAAGTTAGACATGGCCAAAGCCTATGATAGGGTGGAGTGGCATTTTTTGCAGGCAATGATGCAGAAGATGGATTTTTGTACAAAAATGGATCAATTGGATCACTAGCTGCATGAAGACTGTCACCTACTCCTTCAATTGCAATGGGGAAACTAAAGGCTTTGTACACCAGGTAGGGGAATAAGATAGGAAGACCCCCTGTCTCCTTACTTATTCTTAATCTGCTCAGAAGGTTTTTCAAATCTATTGAGGAAAGCTGAAGAGAGGAACGAGATAAAAGGCTTGAGGATCAGCAGGCAAGGGCCTATCATCACACACATTTTCTTTGCAGATGATTCCCTCATTTTTTGTAAAGCTAACATGCAACAGGCCAATGAAATCATGAAGATCCTTAAAACCTATGAAGAGGCTTTAGGGCAACTGATCAACCTTGACAAATCTTCTGTCTTTTTTAGTAAGAACATGCCCCTGGGGCAAAGGAAAGAAGTGTGCAGCTCATTGGGAGGGATGGCAGAGATGAAACAAGGGAATATTTAGGACTTCCAATGGTGATTTCTAGGACAAAGGACCAGATTTTTGGTTTCATCAGAGAAAACATAAAACGAAAGCTTTAGGACTGGAGGAACAAGCTACTGAGCACAGCAGGTAAAGAAGTAATGCTAAAGGCAGTCTCTATGGCAATGCCTACTTATGCCATGTCTTGCTTTAAACTGCCAAGGAAGCTATGTAAAGATATTAGTGCACTGAAAGCCAATTACTGGTGGGGAGAAACAAATGGTAAAAACAAAATGCATTGGCTGTCTTGGAGGAAAATGTTAATGAAGAGAAATGAAGGAGGGCTCGGATTCAAGGACCTAGAAGCTTTCAATAAAGCATTGTTGGGTAAGCAGATTTGGAGGATACTCACCAAACCAAACCTCCTGATCAGCAAAGTGTTGAGAGCAAAATACTTCCCCAATGATTCTATCTTAAAATGCAAGCCTCATAAAAATGCCTCCTGGATATGGCAAGGTCTATTAGGAGCCAAAAGCTTAATTGATAAAGGTTTGATCAGAAGAATTGGCAATGGGAGAAGTACAAACATCTGGGAACATAAATGGATCCCCGGATCAACTTCTGATAAGCCTACTTCCCCTAGACCTCTAAACAGTGACTTGAAGATGGTGCATGAGTTAATCAGTCATAAAAAATGGAATAGAAACACCATTTTTAAATCCTTCAATCAAAGTGATGCATAGAAGATTTTGAACATTCCCTTAAGTTTGACAGGGAGAGAGGACAGTTACTATTGGCAACACAATGCAGGAGGGGCATACACAGTCAGCTCAGGCTATAAACTTCTGATGGAAGAGAGTACCAGTGCAGAGAAGGAAGAAATAGGTGCAGTTGGTCCAAGTCTCACAGAAGGAAGCCAACAAGTTAGACAGATGTGGAACACTCTATGGAAGCTCAACATCAAACACAAAATCAAGCTCTTCATTTGGAAATGCATAAAAGGTGCACTGCTAGTAAGAGCAGCAATCTACAGCAAGACAGGACTGAGAGATCCAGTGTGCAGAACCTGTGGGGAGGGTCAGGAAACAGTGGAACATTTACTGTTAAACTGCTCACACACGTTTGAGATATGGAAGGCGGCCCCAATACAATGGGATGGTGCTGAAGACCAACAAGGAGATTTCAAACGATGGTGGATCAGAATCTCAGAGGCAAGGAAAAGGCCAGGGGGGATGGTGTGAGGACCCGCAATTTTTCTTATTTTTATTTTTATTTTACTGGCTTAATTAATTATTTATTCACCCGTTTTTCCCGAATAATTTATTTCAACCATTTTTAAAACCATTTACATGGAACTAGAACCTGCATATATTTTTAAAACGTCCCGTTAGTAAATTTAATTTTCGGAAGCTCGTTTAGTAAGAAATAGCGAATACGCGTTTGGAGGCAATATTCGATCTGAGAGTACAGTGACCTTGGAGATTTGAGGACTCATGCGTTAGTCTTAAAATAGTTATTTTTATGATTAATTACCCTAGTATTGGTTAGTTATATTATCGTTATAAGAATTTCTTAGAAATTGCACTTTATCGCGCGCGAGTCGGAAGTTGGCGTTTTCACGCGCGCGACTAATTGAAGGACTTTAGAAAATTATCTTTTAGACTACTAAGAGTGAATAATAATAGTGTTAAAGGAAGTACATTAAAGGTTTAGTCCACAAGTGAAATAAACCCGAGAGAAAACGGACACGAAACGCGCGCGCGCGACACTATTAGGAGTTGACTTTTCACAAACTTTGGCCCCAAGTTTTCAAGCTTCCAAGAGAAGCTTTAGTTATCAGCCATTTCTCTCTCTCTTCTCATCTAAGCTGGCCGAACCTTCAAGAGGAAAGGAGGAAAGAAATCACTCCAAGTCTTGCTCCAATTCTTCACCAAAACACCAACCAATCTTCCTCCAAATCACCTTAAATTTTGCATCCAACTCGCAAATCACTTGGAGAATCACTTGGACTAGGAAGGAAGCATCTTTCTCACGGTTTCTTGGATCTTTTGGTGACCAAAAATTTCTGATTTTTCATCATCTAAGAGGTAGTAATCATCCAACCCTTGAAACTTGGTTTTAGTGAGTTAAATTTGGCCTTGGAGCTTGTAGCTTCATGTGGGTGTTGTTATTTGGTTGAAAATGATTGGAGTGGGCTCTATGAAATCCCACAATGGACATGTTGGACTGATATGATGATTATGGTTGTTATTTATGTTGATTAAGTGTTAAACAAGTGGATATAAGTTGGAAAAGTTGAAGGAAAATCGTAGGAGAGCTTTACATAATCTGGCCGAATTCTGTCCTGTTTTTGCCAAGCCCTTGGTTTAATTTTTTTGTGATCAAATGACCTTGAATTTGATGTAGATATGTTGTATAGGATGTGTGGAAAGTTTCCACCAAAAATCACTTGATTTGGTTGGGTAAAAGTTAGAATTTCGAAAATCTTCAAATCTGGAAAACGGGTAACAGGGGCTCACTGGCAGTAAACTTTGAACGATCATAAATCTTTTCTCAGATGTTGAAATCAAGTGTCATTAGCGGCATTTGAAACTAGACATCCGTAGTTTTCTAACGGTATAAAATGAATCCCCTGATTCGAAGTGAGTGAGCCGTACTAGTTCACCAAAGTTACCTGTTCTGTTTTATTGCTCTGCTCGAGGGTCAGTGATGAGCTGAGGCTTGTTGCTTAAATTTGAGCTAGCTATGAACTGAATTTCAAACCTCTTTCTTCTGATGAATTGTAGCCTTATGAATTTAGTTTCCAACGCCACCAACCATGCCCAATTCCAAGTTTAATTGAGTGAGTTGTGGAGAAATTACAGAACTGCACCAGTGATAGAAAACCTTAATTTTTGGCTAGCCGAATGGCCTAGCTTGACTTGGGACTTGTTGTTTTGCAAATTTAGATGTCAATCACCTACCAAATATATATTGAATGTTTCTTAGACTTTTTTTTCACAAATGAGCCAGATTTGAGTCGTTTTCATTGGGCAAAATGTTTGAAAAGGAAGAAGAAAGCAAAAGACAGATTGTTCTTGGGATTTTCTTAAACTTTGGTAGTTTAGTTACCTACCTTCCCGTGTGAATTTTCAAATGAAATTTGGTAGAGGAATCATCCTCATATGGAAGTTGATTCATACCAATTTTGGTGTCAATCCAAGACCATTTTGACACCCAAATGATGGTCCAAAGTCGTTTGCCAAATCTGGAAAATGTGCAATCTGTCCTTATTTTTAGTTAACTTTGGACTGCTATATCTTGATGCTCGAGACTCCGATTTTAGTTCCTCTTTTGTATTTAAAACCTTGATTGGAATTCTAATTGAGGTACCAATTTCAAAGGCTAATTTAGTTTCTGTGAATTTTGCCGAATTTCCAAAGTTTACCGAAAACTAAGGCTGAAACTGTCTTGGGAGTCCAAGTCAGCCCCTTTAGGCCAAATTTTGAGTGTCTTACATTTTAAATCTTAGAAAAGTGTCTTCTAGGAACTTTTAGTGCTTTGAATCTAGTTTCCAACGGTATAAGATTTTCCATTTTTGGACCTACTGAGTGCAAGATATGATTTTTCTAGGCTTGGCGCACAAAGCTGAAATTTGCCGATTTCTTAGAAAATGAAATTTTGGAAACTTGACTTATTATCTTGATGTTAATCTATCATTTTGAACCCGATTTCGTGGAGGACATGAGTTTGAATCTTAACTTTCGATAAAATGAAACCCTTATAAAGACATTGACTTGAATTCTAAAGCAAGTGTACATTCTTTCTTGTTTGATAAGGAACTTGTGAAATTGTGAGGGTGATTATTGGTCACTTTTCTTCAGACGATCAAGAAGGTCTCGAAGAGAATCCCGAAGTGGATCATTGACGACTTTCTTTACTCACTTATTTTGATTGGTGAGTGTTCCATATAGAAGTACGTGACTTGAATAGTTTTACAACATGTTTACTCCATGGTCATTATGTATTTAATTGTTAAGTGCTACCGATAATTGGTCCTATGAACTTTTCCACCATTTTAAGGCGAGTGTGTACTTTATCTCACTCGACCTACTAAAATGATAAATTTCTACCGTTAACCGTGAACTACTACTGTTTACCGATCTATTTAATTACTTACCGTTTACTGATTTACTTGATTACTTGACTGCTTGATTACTTGATTACTTGACTACTTGATTACTTGATTACCGTAAATTACGTGTTCATATGAAATTACCGCATATTTCTTACGTGTTTAAGTGTTAAGTGTTACCTATAATTGCTCATATGAAATTGCCCACCGTTTTAAGGCGAGTGTGTACTTTATCTCACTCGGCCTACTAAAATGACAGATTTTTACCGTTAACTGAGAACTATTACCGTTTACCGTTTATCATTTACCGATTTACTTGATTACTTGTGCATGTTGTAAGCTCTAAGCTGAACTGGATCCTGCCCTTGGTTACTAACCTGCTCGAGCCAGGACTGGGTTCGGTCGGATAGGTTGGAACCCTGGGCCACCGTTTCGGTATACTCGAGTATTACCACTGGAGGGATAAGGTGATGGCCAGACAAACCGAGGGGATCTGAAGTTATAAGGTGAAGTTGACCGAAATGGTTCCACTAGAACACCGTATCCTTCAATATGTGTTTATTTCTGTATCATGATAACTGTCTTATTGTAAATATGCCAATGTGAAATCTTGAACCATATATGTATCATGCTTAACTTACATGATTTATTAGAACTGCTAGAGTGTCTTGGAGCCTCACTGGGTTGTTTAGCTCATTCCACGTTTTTGTTTTCCTTAACAGGGTTCGAGACCAAGGATGCTCGTGAATAGTACTAGATTGTTTTCTTTTGAAGACCTTAAGTTGTATTATAGCAGATGGTTGTAGTACATATTCTTTTGGATTGTATTAAGCTTGAAAGCTAACTAATTTTAAGTATGAAATATTTTGGAGTACTTTAATTATATAGTGAAAATATTTGAAGTATTTCGAGCTTTTGGATTATAGATTGTAGTGAGTCCCGGCGAGAGTTGGGTAGGCGTTCCGCGGATACCTTAGGATTCGCCCTAGGGAGAAGTGGGGGCGTCATAGATGGAACATATTGGACTGATTGCGAACATTTTGTGGCAAGTGTGGAAAGAAAGAAACAAGAAGGAATTTGAAAACCATAACAGCTGCTCACCAGCAAGGACAATTGACAAGGCCCACAAAGAATGGCTGGAACAAGAGGAAATTGAGAATGCTAAAGCCAGACTGAGCACAAGAGAAACAATTTCCAATCATGAAGAACAACATCAGGGTCAGGAAGCTGAGGATACCATAATTCTGGATGTGGCTACAACAAGTCAGCAAAGACTGGTCTTACTTGGGATTGGAGTCACAGCTAGAATGCATCCAAACACTAAGATTGCGGAATGGGCACTCAAAGAGAGAAGCCTGGGAAATAAAGACTTAAATGAAGCGGTGGCCAACAAACTCGTTTTATGTAAAGCTCTAGAATAGCAGTGGAGTAGGATTAAGATCCATTCCCAGAACAAGGAACTCTTGCGACAGCTAAAGTACCAGAGTCCCTTAGATAGTAGCATAGCTACTTTGATTGATGACATTTTGATACGAACCCAACCGTGCTTGGCGAACTCATATTCTAACAACAGGATCTAGACACGTGACTTCAAGGTTTGATTGTGCGGAACCCTAAAAACGCCCTTAGAATCCCATAGATGAGAACTAAGACTAATTCTTAACCCTAAGGCTCACTGATGGTGCACGTAGATCATCCTCACTCGAGCCTCTTGAAGTGACAACTTGAACTCTTGGTGGTTCCTCATCACATTTCTAACATGCAGAAGTTGTTTCACATGTGCTCTTTTTGATTGGTTAGTGAAAAAAGTATAGACAGTAGTAAAAGATTAAGCTCCTATGCCTTAGGCATTCTTTTGGATGAGGAATGGAATTTTCCTCAGTGCTATTGACCACTAGATGTACAACTTTTCGAGCCTTTGCTCGCACATGTAAATTCTCTTTACAATGAATGAAATTATCCTAACGTTTCGGGAAAAAAAAGATCAGTCATCTGGAATTCACCTTTTCAATTGGCGCCGTTTGTGGGAACTCATTAAGTTTCTCCGTATGAAGTCCACGCGCTCCAGAAGTAAGAGACTTCCCCCTGTTGGGGCCGAGCCAAGCGCTGTGACCTAGCGGGAGGATAGTCAAGAGCACCAGGAGCCTCAGCAAACTCTCCAACCCACCAACGAAGAAGGCCTCGCTGGGTGGCTGAGTTTGTTGCTGAAAATTCTGGTATCTTTGAAGAATTGGGGAGATTCTTCAAGAGGCAAGGAAAGGAAAATGTCGAGTCTTCTAAACGTAGATCAGTCAAGTCCCTTGATATTCCCTTAGAAGAGCAGTCAGACGATAGACACGCTTTACAAAGTCCTCCTAGGCATGCCTCCTCTAGGTTCACATCCAAAATTGCCTTCATCTCGAAGGCATTCACACAAGGTCTTCTCGGAAGATGTCCCAGTGAGGAGCCTAGATGGCCTGAGCGATTTTCCACCGATTATATGAGAGTGCCACCTTTCACCGATGATGTCAATGGGGAGGTAGTTCCTCCCAATTTTAAACTCCCCGTTCTGCAGTCCTATGATGGGTGAGGTCACCCAAAGGATCACCTCCACGCTTTTATTTCAGCCTTCAAGTTATATTGTGTACCCGATCCTATTATCTGTCGAGCATTCCCCGTCTTTTTACAAGGAATTGCCCGAAAATGATTCTGGAGTTTGGAACCTAGGAGCATTTCCTCGTTGGGTGAGCTCATAGATAAGTTTATCCACCGCTTCATTTCATCTAGGCCGATGACTAAAACCTCAGCCTATCTGATGAACATATAGCAAGCCCCGGGAGAGACTCTGCATTCATATGTGCAGAGGTTCCATGACGAGAGCATCCAGATACCTGACCCAAATGAACATGTCACCATCGTTACCTTTACAAACAGATTAGTAGCTGGGGTGTTTAACACCGAAATACATAGGGAGTATTCCCGAACACTTCGGGAGTTATGGCAAAGATAGACAAGGCATCTAAAGTGAAGATGTTAATCGCATGAAAAGGAAAGTCCAGGCAACCCGGATTAGCCAAGATCCTAGGAGAAGAAAGGATCAAAACTGAGGCAAATCTGGATCAAGTGGTGGAGGAGCATAGAGTTCCTCCCGTGACCGTCGAAGCGTCTTCGACTGGATTGCCAAAGGAAAACAACCCATCCCCAACTCTGAATTAACCCCCCTTAATACTACTCAGTCATACATCCTTGCTGTAATGGAACAACATCACCTCGGGCAAGCCCCGCCTAAGATGATCGAAAAAAGAGAGAAGAGGAATGCTAACATCTACTGTGCGTACCACAAGGACATCGGACACGAGACCGAGAATTGTAATGACTTGAAGAAAGAGATAGAAAATATAATCAAGTAGGGACACTTGAGACAATTCTTCCGGGGAGACAGAACCAACCGTCCGGATCAACAACGCGAGAACAAGCGAAAGCAAAGGAATTATAGCCGAACTCCCCGGGACCCTAGGGAGCTCAAAAGGCCTTCTCGAGATGGATCCCCTGATTACGAGTCCAATATAGTAGGGATCATGAATACTATTGTAGGTGGCCCGACGGAGGTGACAGTCAAAACCCTCGGAAGAAAACATATTGGCAAGTTAATCCAAATCAGACATAGCCGAGTTCTCGTCTCACGGAGGTCATCACATACGGCTCGAATGATCCTGTCCCAGCTGCATCTAACAACCACGAAACCTTAGTGATTGAGATCTTTATTAATAATTATATCATAAAGAAGGTGTATGTTGACTCAGGAAGTTCGGTAGACGTCTTGTACTATCAGACTTTTAAAAATATAAAATTGTCTGATGGCCAACTTGCTCCTATACGAATCCCCTTAGTAGGGTTGGGGGGACACGTAGTCTACTTAGAAGGGATGATTACGTTGATGATGACTGTCGGACACCACCTACGCTGCCGAATTGTTCCCGTCAACTTCGCTGTTGTCAAAACTGACTCTCCCTACAACTTGCTGATAGGTCGACTGACCTTAAACGCTTTGCGGGCTGTATACTCAATATACCATTTGAATTTCAAGTTTCAACCTCGGCTGGTATTGTCGAGGTGATCGGTGATGTGTATGTAGTTCGAGCATGCTATCTCGCTACCTTGTAAGCTGTTGCCTGCTCAAGTGTCGGGCCGAAAATCGAGGGAAAGCGATCAAATATTTTGTCCATAAATTTCGTAGATCCTTATCAGGCTAGGAAGCCTAAAAGGCTTGAGACCGGGGATGAGGTTGAGGAAGTTATTTTAGAGCCAGAGAAGCCTAACCAGGTTGTCCGCATCGGCACAAGTTTACCTCTTAGTTTTCGAGACGATTTGATCAATCTCTTCAGGGAATACCGAGATGTCTTTGCTTGGAGAGCCGAAGAGGTCATCGATATACTCCATCATCTAATGATACATAAGTTCAATGTTGACCCACGGGCCTGTCTAGTTAAACAAAAGAGCAGATATTTCAATCCTGAGCGCTGCCAGGCCATCTTGGAGGAAGTCGACAAACTCCTCCCTGCACAGATGATAAGAGAACTCCAGTATCTGACCTGACTATCTAACCCGATCATGGTCAAAAAAGAAGTCGAGAGATAGAGGATGTGTGTAGATTTCACCAATCTTAATAAGGCTTTCCCCAAGGCTTGCTGTCCTTTGCTGAGAATTAATGCGTTGATAGACTCAGCAATGGGGCACGAGATCCTCTGCTTCCTTGATGCTTTTAAAGGATACCATCAGATAGGGATGGGTGAAGAGGATCAAGAGAAGACAGCTTTCATCACTGACCGAGGCGTTTATTGCTACACCACGATGCGTTTCGAATTGAAGAATGGCGGAGCCACTTATCAATGCCTCGTAAATCGCATCTTCCAAGAGCAAGATCGGTCACAACGTGGAGGTATTCGTCGATGATACACTTCTTAAGAGCAAGACAACTACTGTGTTCCCCTCTGATATGAGAGAAGTTTTCGGGACTCTCCGAAATACCCATATAATGTTTAATCCAAAAAAGTGCATTTTCGGAGTTATCTCGGGAAAATTCCTTAGGTATCTCGTATCCCGTCGAGATATTGAGACTAATCCAAATAAGATCAAGACAATCCAAGAGATGGCCCCTCCTCGCAATATCTGAGAGGTCCAAAATCTGACCGGCCGACTAGCGGCTCTTAACCATTTCTTCTGCCGGTCTACCCAGAGAGAGTTGCCCTTTTTCAAAGTTTTGAAGAAGGCAGAAAAGTTTTTCTGGACTGAGGAGTGCAAGCAAGCCTTCGAGCAAATGAAAGATTATCTGCATTGTCTTCCTGCCCTCACCTCACCTCGAGTAGGAGAGACTTTAAATATTTACCTCGTCTCGATTGAGGAAGCAATGAGTGCCGTTCTAGTACAACATGATGGGATCCAACGACCCGTCTACTATGTTAACCGAGCCCTCCGGGAGCCTAAAATCCGATATCCCCAAATAGAAAAACTAGTTCTGTGTCTAATTCATGCTACTCAACGACTGAAGCCTTATTTCTTAGCTCATCTTATTTGTGTGAAAACGGACTAACCCATCCAACAAATCTTGTCCCGACCTGAGACCTCGGGATGTCTCACCAAATGGGCAGTAGAACTTGGAGAGTACGACCTTACTTATGAGCCCTGAACAGCTATCAAAGCCCAAGCCTTAACTGATTTCTTGGCTGAGCTTACTCTAGTAGTGGGGAAAGACGCCCTCGCGCAAACCTCTGTCTCTACTCACTGGATATTGAATGTCGATGGCTCCTCCAATAGTGAGGGTAGCAGGGCTGGGTTGCTCTTAGTTGGCCCCCATGGGGAGGAGTGCTCATACGCTTTTCGCTTTGATTTTTCGGCCTCTAACAATGAAGCTGAATATGAGACTCTAATCGCGGGCTTGCAGTTAGCCCGAGAGTTAGGAGCCCGGCAAGTTTAAGTCAACAGTGACTCTCAACTCGTGGTTGAATACGAGGCCAAGGAGGAAGTAATACAAAAATACCTCTTCAAAGTACACCAGCTCTTCACGCTTCAACCTCGTTTTCAAACCTCAATAAAACTATCCTTGTGAGTTCCGACCAAGTCGGAATACTTGGAAGAAAAGGTATGCCCTGTTCACTCAGAAGACGCATGGATGGGTCCTATTGTCAGGTTCTTAAACCAGGGAATCCTTCCTGAAAACTGAGATGAAGCGAGAAAGGTTTAGCATAAATCTGCTCGTTATGCTTTCCGTGATGGGTCGCTTTACAAAAGATCTTATTTCGGACCGTGGTTACGGTATCACCTCGAAAAAAGGGGAACATGTTCTTCAAGATATACACGAGGGGTTTTGTGGAGCCCATGTTGGATATAGGATGCTAGTTAAGAAAGCCTTGCTGCTTGGATATTTTTGGTCTACAATTTGGCAAGATGCCTAACTCTTGGTTCATAGTTGTCCCTCCTGTCAGCACCATGCCCCTGAGTATCACCGGCTTACTAATCTCATGGTTCCTATCACATCCCCATGGCCTCTATCACATCCCCATGGCCTCTATCACATCCCTTTGGCCCTTTGAGTAGTGGGGAACTAACATTGTCGGTCCCTTCCCTAGGACCCATGGCAACTACATATTCTTAATAGTAGTCATTGATTACTTCACAAAATAGGTTAAAGCTGAACCATTGAAATGTATAACTAGCCGAGCTGTCCAAAAATTCTTTTGGAAGTATATTGTTTGCCATTTCGGAGTACCTCACGTGGTCATTTTAGACAATGGTAGGCAATTCGTTGACAACCCGTTTAGAGGGTGGCGTGAGGGCCTCGGAATCAAGCAGCACTTCACCTCAGTAGGGCACCTTCAAGCCAACGGTCAGGTAGAGAATTTTAGTTGAACTCTTTTACATGGTCTTAAAACTAGGCTACACTGAGTTGGAGCCTCTTAGGTAGACGAACTTTCCAGTGTTCTGTGGTCTTATCGAACGACCCAGAGATTGGCAACCCAAGAAACTTCATTTTCGTTAACTTATCGATCCGGGGCAGTGGTTCCGGCTGAATTTCTCACCCCAAGCCCTCGGATGGCTGCCTTTGCCGCCGAAGCCAACGATGAAGAAAGGAGAATAGATCTCGACTTGCTCGAGGAAAGAAGAGATGCCGCATCAGCCTGAGTGGCTTTGTACAAAAATATTCTTACCCACTATTATAACGCCCGGGCTAAGTACCTTCGTTTCAAGCCGGGGACCTTGTCCTACGGAAGAACTCGGTTAACCGATCTGAATCCCAGGGGAAGTTAACTCCCAAGTGGGAAGGATCGTACCGTATTGTTGAGTCTAGTCAGAATGGCTATTGTAAACTGACTTATCGAGATGGCATCTTGGTGCCCAGAACTTGGCATGCCGAAAAATTTAGATTATATCATCCATGATATTTCAATGCATCATTTATTTGGGTTTGAAGCATTTCGTTATTTTTTAACAACCATCTTAGAACTTCATTATGATCATTAAAAAATAAGGGGGATAGGGGGGCTCTATAGCCGATGTAATCTAACAGCTCGGTAGATAAAATAAATGAAATTATCATTAAAAATAGCAAAGTTTACAAGACTGGGCATTCTCGAGTATAAGAACTAGGCAGAGATACTTCTAAGTATCTTATGCCTTGGCGTCGTCTCTACCCTCCCCCATCCTGACATCTTCTACTGCCTCAGCTGTCTCTTGCTTTTCACCTTTGGGCTCCAGTTTAAACTCGAAGGGCCATTGATTGAACTCTTCTCGCACTTCGATAAGGTTTCTTCCAACTTGGATGCCCTCGGCCATACGGTCACAGAGCTCTTTGGCATCCTCGTTATAGCTGTCCTTACTCTTGAATGTGTCCAAATCCTCCTGGGACAGCAGCGACCCTATTTCGTTTATGGCCGAGATATATTCGAACATGAAAGCCTACGGTGTCAACTCGCCGAGGTCCTTATTGAAAGTCTCGAACTTCAACAAGGCTTCCACCGCCGAGGTGCCTGCCTTGTCAATTGCCTTGTGGTGGCATTGGTCCTCCTCAAGTCGCCTCTTTTGCTCCTCTTCGAAAGCCGTCCTGAGGGAGTTGGCCGTGACCACGCTGATCCCGCTCGGCTACTGTTTGGTCATGCTCTTCACGGAGATGAGTTTTTTCGTGCTCGGCCACTATCAATTTCTTCTCTAGCAAAGAGATCTTATCTTGAAGCTCGGTAGTTGGCTGATAGGCCTCGAGCAGATAGGCATAACGCCTTGACAGCTCGGCTGTGAAAGCTGAAGAGGAAGCCCAAGCTATAGTTGCGTGCCGCATCAGCTCGGACGGGGTCAGATTCTTAGTGTACTCCAAGTCCCTTGCAGAGTGGAATGCACCAATAACTCTTGGGCCGGATGAGAATCCAAACACCGGTCGTTAACGCTGAGATCCTTGTCCGGGCACTAGTGCTCGTCGGGATGTCTCTTGTCGTCCTCGGCTGATTGTGAGGCTATGTGTGTAGGTTCCACAAAGAAGACCCCAAGACCGGCAGGGTTGAAGGTGGTAATGACTTGCCTCGACCATGAGGGATAGTGGCTATCGTAATGCCTTGGGTAGCCACCCCATCTGGAATGGTTGAGCTCTTGGAGACTCCCTCCTCGGCCACAATCACTGGTGTAGTGCTTGTAGCCGAGCCGCCTGTCTGAGAAGGTATGGTGATTGATGTGTCTTTCTTCTTCTTTGCTGCATCGGACGATTCGGCGGGAGCTTTCCTCTTAGGCTGCCTTTTTGCCACGGTCCCAGCTCCCGAAGTGATCAAGTTGGATACCCTCACCACTGCATATGGAAGATGCATTATTATTTAAGCAAGTTAAGAAGAATTACGAATATATGAAATGAAAATTACAATATTTCTCAAGCCTAGATGAAAAATATGAGGGTTTGTTGGGATCGATGAGACCTCGGCTGATTCCCCTCTCCACCGGTACCGTCTTAAGGAAGAACCAACTGTTAATCCAGAGGCGCGACCCTATGATTTTTCGAAAGCTCTCTTCTTCCACCTCTCCTAGAGAGGGGTCGGCTGGAGAATTGTGTGGCCTCCACCTCTCCGGGACGAAGACGAAATTATTCTTCCACCTCTTTATTGAAGTTGGAGCGTCTTCCACTAATTTAGGAATACTTGTATTCCTGTTGCCGAAGTAAAACCAGTCCTTTTCACTTTCGCTGTTTTTGATTGTGTAACATCGGCGAAAGAGGTTGACTGTGGGGGTCACTCCATATTCTCGGCACAACATCTCGAATCCAATGAGGATTCAAATAGAGTTAGGGACCAACTGGGTGATCCTCACCCCCCATACCTGAGGTTATCTCGAAAAAATCTCATAGTGGCCATTCTCAACTCGGCTTCCAATTGATCTATGTAAACGACTACCCTAGACTCTAGGGGCACTTTGGCAGAATGGTCCGCTCTGGGGGGATAGATGTTGTAGCCTTGTCGAAAAAGATACTTTCGTATGAGAGCTTCCGCCTCATCTATCCCAACGGTGCTCCTGAAAAGAGGGAGTTGGTCGAAATCTATTCTGGTGAGGTCCGGTGGGCTCCAATACCCCCTCATCTCGGGGTACCTTGGATCCGAGGTTATCGTTATACAAGATCTTGGACTCTATCTCCTCAACTTCTTTAGTAATCTAGGCCCTTTCTCCTCTTGGGTTGGCTGGGGTACCTTCGACCTCCTTGGAAGGGTCGGGCCTCTCCACTTCTTCGAAGTTCGGTCTCACTGTCTCCTTATGCGTACGAGCTATCCTAGCCATACTTGAAAAAAAAATGAACTTACTATTTTCTGAAGAAAGTAGAGGTCGACTACTGCGCGCTAGCAAAAAATAATCTCGATTGCCTCGGTTAAATTGCTTTAACTTTCTCTCAGTGAAAGTAAATGGTGAAAAGCCCTCTATTTATAGGGAGGAGGGGGAAAAAGCCAAACGGGTGGTCATTTCGAATTTCAAAAGACGTGCCTCCTCTTTCCCCATTAATGCGCGACTGTTTATCTGACATTCGTTCAATGCATCCCTCCACGTCCAAGTATTCATTCCCCTCATCGACACTTGGCCTACCATCATCCTAACGTATCCATATGTCCTGCCATTACTCTGCAACTTAGCCTCAAGCAGGGAGGCATGCTGGCCTTCCCCTCCTCGAGGCTGGGGGCCTTATTGGGGGCATTCACCTCAGCCCCCCTCGATTTCGCGACTGGGCGAGATGACCTCCACAAGTCTCGTGCCACCTCGGCTAATTGCCTTGCCCTCCCAGGGCCGGCCTCCGTCTATCTCGAGGTGACTTCATCTCGACTTGGCCTCCTATCTAACATCTGACGTTGATGAGGAACCACCAAGAGCACAAGTTGTCATTTCAAGAGGCTCGAGTGAGGATGATCTACGTGCACCATTCATGAACCTTGGACCGATGACTCGAGCAAGGGCAAGGAAGATGCGAGAGACCCTCCAAACATTCCTACAAATCGTTCATACACGTATAGGGAGGATTCAAGAGTCCAATCACACAATGGTGAGCCTACTCCAAGTCCATAAAGAAGCCACAGGTGACTAAAGAGATCATGGATTGCATGATGGGCTTCATTGTCGAGTTAAGAAACTAGTGTAGGCTTGATAATAAGGTTGGACAGCCCATGTTGGGCCTTAGCCGACCAGTACTTGTCTATTTGGGTTGTATTAGTAAGTTCCAATTCGTTTGTTAGTTTCCTTAGTAAGTTAGGTTTAGGATTATTTGGAGTTTATAACGTTTTCCATTGCTAGATAGGATTTTCGGTTCATGAAGCCTATAAATAGAGGCCAACTGAATTGCTCAAGTCATTCAATCATCAATAAAAGTTTTCAAGTTTTAAGAGTGCTTTCTCTTAGCTTTGGTTATCCTTTGAATATCTTAGATTTGTTCTAAGTGTTCTTTTTGGCTTATCAAGTAAGAATCACACTTGCTCGTGGCGCCGTTCTACCAACACCATAAGTTCCTATAATCTTTTCTTGAGGGTTAAGAATTATTCTTAGTTCTTATCTAAGGATTCTAGAGGGGTTTAGGGTTC
The DNA here is from genome assembly GCA_023065735.1 of Coffea humblotiana. Taxonomy (NCBI): domain Eukaryota; kingdom Viridiplantae; phylum Streptophyta; class Magnoliopsida; order Gentianales; family Rubiaceae; genus Coffea; species Coffea humblotiana. Next base: position 28,882,282 of record CM041218.1, on the reverse strand, counting down.
CGCACAATCAAACTTTGGAGTCACGTGTCTAGACCCTGTTTGTTGGAATACGAATTTGCCAAGCACGGTTGGGTTCGTATCATCTGGTAATCAGAGCTAGTTGACAACTTCTAGGTTATATCCTACCTTTCCTTTTGTGTTCAAGTCATATTCCTGTTGTCCAATTCGGGTCTTGTGTCAAAACGAAAAACAAAAAAAAATATAATTGTGTCGCTAGTTTTTTTCTTCTTGTCTAGTAGTCTTGCTACCGAATAGTTCCTTGTTGTTTGCCGAATTAAAATTGTTGCTTCTGTCCAGTTTTTATTTTTTGATTGTCATGTCTTAGAATCTTCAATTGTTGGGTCAAAAAAACAAAACAAAACAAACAACAAATCTGATCGCTAGTTCTTGAAGCGATTAGGGTCTTTTTTTCTCGAACAAAAGGGTTGGGAAATCGTGTGTCTTGCACTACTATAAGGCTGTTTTACCTTGTTCTTGGAAGTCTTGATTCAAATCTGGAATTGCTAAAAGATCTTGGACGAAAATCTTGAAAATCTTGGGTGGTTCTTGAATTTCTTGAAATCAACTAACCTAGTTCTTGAACCTTGAAGTCACGGCTGTTCTTGCTCACAAGACATAGCCGAAATCTTGTCTTGGGTTGTGTCCGAATTGGAAGAAGAAAGAAAGCAATTTGGTTTGCGTCAATACTACAAAAAAAAAAAAGAAACGCAAGAAAGAAACAAAGAAACCAGATTCGGACCTACATCCATAGGAAACCTATTGGAACTTGGAAACCTAGTTTGACTTGGGTTTGTAAACAAATCCTAGTTATACTTCTGATTGGAACCTTGTGCCACGTAGGAAACTCTCCTTTCAGCCGCAAAACCTACCCAAAAAAGGTCCAAGAAGCCATGTTTTACACCCTCAAAAAAAAAGCCAAGTGCAAGATCGGGTAAGTCTATCTAGGATCCACAAACTTCCGCCATTTTGTTTCTTGCTTTATTGGAGTCGGTTGAGTCTTTTATTGAGTATATTCATCTATTCTCCTAATATTTGTCTATTCAATCAGTCCACGTCAAGTCTTGGTTGTGTTATTTGTCTAGTTGAGTCCAGCTTCCAAATCAGTTTCTCCTTGCTTCCAATTTACGTGCTAAGTGATCTTACCCTTGGTAGGCCATTTTGAACAAACTTTTTGAGCTGATCTAACCTCTTCAAAGGTAAATCAAGCTTTGAGAATATTTTGGTGAGTATAAAATGAGAGTTGCGTGATACACGAGCGCAAGAGTAAACACTAAAGGAGTGAGCGAGGAAATTATTTTCGGAACTAACCTTTATTGCAGGATTACCTAAGCATGTCTAACGCAGGAGGAGATAGCCCTTCGGCCTTTGACTTCAAACTCTTTGCCGAGTCTCTAAGGGGTGACATCTGACGAATCATGGACCAAAAATAAAAAATTGTCCATGAACAGCTTGACAAAGTCGAAGCTGTCCACAGCGGATCACGAGGGAGTAGGAACCGAAGGAAATCAGTCCATTATGAGTCGGATAGCTCCAATTATTCTGACGATGAGCTTGGACCACACACGAGGAGAACCAACAAGAGCTACAAACCAAGGGGAGAGGCGATCAAAAGAATCAAAATGCAAGTTCTGCCTTTTGAAGGTAAAACCGACCCGGATGCCTACCTCGAGTGGGAAAAGAAAGTTGAGCTCATGTTCAATTGCAACGACTACACAGAGGATCAACAAATGAAACTAGCAGTCATGGCATTCTCCGAGTATGCCATCATCTGGTGGGATCAAATTACCACTAGTCGAAGGCGTAGTGGAGATATTGAGATCACTACTTGGTCCGGATTGAACGTTCTTATGCGCAAACACTTTGTTCCTAGCCATTACCATCGTGACTTGTTCACAAGTTACAAAACTTAAGGCAAGGGAACCAAAGTGTTGAAGATTACTATAAGGAGATGGAGATAATCATGCTCTGAGTGGACATAGTGGAGGACCGAGAAGCTACCATGGTAGGATTCCTTAGTGGTCTACGAACGGAGATCGCGGATGAGGTCGAGATGCACCATTACATGGAGTTAAAAGATATGCTCGAGAAAGCCTTAAAGGTTGAGCGAAGGCTTAAGAGGAGGGGTCAGCTTAGAACCTTCTCTACGCCTTCACTATCGTATAACCGAGCTAGCACTCCGAGGAAGGAGACCAAGCCATTGGGGGGATATGCCACTCCAACCAAATCGAAAGCAATGCCGTTCAAGGAGGAGGGAAAAGCCATTTCCAAGCTGTCTAACGAACCTCCTAGAACATGGAGCCACGACACCAAGTGTTGGAGGTGTCAAGGGCTTGGTCATATTGCGAGCCAATGTCCAAACCAAAGGATAATGATTGTGCTACCAAGCGGAGAGGTAATATCCGACGATGAAGAAGAATACAAGGGAATGCCACCATTAGAAGAGAAGGACGACACTGAAGCGGTCATACAACCACCATTGGAGGAGTCCGTTGGACTAGGGCTCGTTGCAAGGAGAGCACTAGCCACACACGTTAAAGAAGAGGAGATCCAAAGGGAAAACATCTTCTACACCCGATGCCATGTAAATGGTAGAGTGTGTAGCTTGGTGATAGACCCTGGGAGCTGCACCAATGTAGCGAGCTCAGTGATGGTCGAGGCGTTAGGACTTCCAACCCACGAGCACCTCCGACCATATCGCCTGCAATGGTTGAACGATTGTGGAGACATCCGAGTGTCTCAACAGGTACTCATTTCCTTTAAAATTGGTGCTTATGAGGATGAAGTGCTTTGTGATGCAGTACCTATGCAGGCTAGCCACATTTTACTTGGTAGACCATGACAATTTGATAGGAGTACTAGCCATGATGGTCGTACCAACATGTACAATTTTCTACATAAAAGAAAGAAGATCACACTTGCACCACTCATACCTAAGCAAGTGTATGAGGACCAAATGAAAATTCAGCAGGAATGTGAGAAAATTGATGAGCGAAAAAGAGTTGAAAAACATGAAAGAAAAGAAAGGAAAAGATCCGTGCAAAATGAGAGGGAAAAGGCAATAAAAGGGGCGGATCATGAGATAAAACAAGAGGGAAAATATTGTTGAGTGCAAAAGCCAAGGATGTGAGGAGAGGATTTCTTGGAGGCCGAACCATGCTCTTGTTTTACACCAAGGAAGTTTCAAATGACACTAACATCTTTGACACTTCATTGCCTAGTTCTTTTACTAAGCTTTTGCAAGAGTATGAGGATGTTTTTCCAGATGATGTGCCAAGTGGATTGCCACCCATAAGGGGTATTGAGCACCAAATAGACCTCATACCTGGAGCACCCCTGCCTAATCGACCTGCATATAGAAGTAACCTCGAGGAGACCAAGGAGATTCAAAGGCAAGTGGATGAGCTTCTAGGCAAAGGGTGGGCACGGGAGAGCTTAAGTCCCTGTGCTGTTCCAGTCATTCTTGTGCCAAAGAAAGACGGGTCTTGGAGGATGTGCATTGACTGCAGAACTATAAACACCATCACGGTAAAGTATCGCCATCCCATTCCTCGACTAGATGACATGTTAGATGAATTACATGGGGTGGTTATATTCACGAAAATTGATCTGAAATCTGGGTATCATCAAATTAGGATTAAAGAAGGGGACGAGTGGAAAACTGCATTTAAGACTAAGTACGGGTTATATGAGTGGTTAGTCATGCCTTTTGGCCTTAGTAATACACCAAGTACCTTTATGCGATTGATGAAACATGTCTTGCGTGAGTACTTAGGCAAATTTGTAGTAGTATGTTTTGATGATATTCTCATTTATAGCACAAGTCTAGAAGAACATTTGCAGCATGTTAAGCTTGTGTTAGAAGTACTTCGAAAGGAACGCCTTTATGCTAATCTAAAGAAATGTACTTTTTGCACTGACCAACTAGCATTCCTAGACTTTGTTGTAAGTTCACAGGGCATCAAGGTGGATGAGAGTAAAATCAAGGCCATCCAAGAATGGCCAAGACCGACCACCATTGGGGAGGTAAGGAGCTTTCACGGACTTGCGAGCTTCTATCGACGCTTTGTACACGACTTTAGCTCCATAGCAGCACCTTTGACATCCATTATTAAAAAGGATGTATCGTTCCACTGGGGTGAAGAACAGGAAAAATCCTTTGACTCTCTTAAACACGCACTCACACACGCACCCGTATTATCTCTTCCTGACTTTTCTAAGACGTTTGAAATTGAATGTGATGCGTCAGGGCTTGGCATAGGAGCAGTGTTGATCCAGGTAGGACGACCAGTTGCTTACTTTAGTGAGAAACTGAATGGTGCAATGTTGAACTATAGCACCTATGACAAGGAGCTGTACGCCTTGATTTGAGCACTTCAAGTATGGCGATACTAACCCCGACCCAAGGAGTTTGTCATCCACACCGACCACGAGTCGCTCAAGTTTCTCAAATCTCAAAACAAGCTGAGTAAGAGGCATGTGTGATGGATCTCATTCATAGAGACTTTCCCGTATGTTATAAAATACAAGACTGATAAGTCCAACATAGTCGCTGATGCACTCTCATGAAAGTACTCTCTTCTTGCTACTTTAGATGCTAAACTACTTGGTTTTGAGCTTATCAAAGATTTATATGCAATTGATGAAGGTTTTAAGCTAGTGTTTAAAGCATGCAAGCAAAAGGCCCAAGAGAAGATCTTCACAGCCGACGGGTTCCTTTACTACTTGGACCGACTATGCATAACTAAATGCTCAATTCGTCAATTACTAGTTAAAGAATCTCACAGTGGAGGATTAATGGGGCACTTTGGGGTAGCTAAAACTTTTTCAATCTTGCAGGAACACCTATACTGGCCGAACATGAAGAAAGATGTCGAGAGAGAGGTGGCTAGGTGCATACAATGTCTTCACGCCAAATCCAAGGTAAACCCACATGGTCTTTACATGCCTTTGCCTATACCTAGTGAGCCATGTGTTGATATTTCTATGGATTTTATTCTCGGCTTGCCTAGAACCAAAAGGGGACACGATTCCATCTTTGTCGTGGTAGATAGGTTGTGACAGCCCCACCTTCCCCTAGGGCGTACCCTAAGGGTTAGCGAACTGCCTGCCCAACTCTCGCCAGGACTGCTAACGGTTGCATACACGCAAATCTAACCGTTTCGAAAGATATACCGAAGTAAGGTGAACAATAAGCGCAAAACGAAGACGGAAAAACGGAACGAACGTGAACAGTGCCTGCCACGTCACAATCCGGCCGGAATCTGGCCGGATATACGGCCGGATTCTTGGCCGGATTGGAGGCAGTGACCAACTCAATTTTTTTTTTCAAAAACACCCCAAATCCGGCCAAGATCTGGCCGGATATCTGGCCGGATTCTGATGAACAGTAACCGGCCAGAATTTTTCTTTTCCCGCGTTTGACGTCCGAACTCGTCCGAACGCGACCCAAACACGACTAAACTTTAAATCAGCATAAACAAGTTCATTTCCAATAAAGTACATCATATATACATGAGAAAATATGTACACATAACCCACTCTAGGGTTTTTCCAGTCCAAAACAAATGTCCAAGTCCCACATTAGGGTTTCTAAAGTCGAGGAGCTATACAAAAGTACAAAAGAATGTCTAACTAGCTCTACTCGCTTCACAAAAGTTTGATTTCCCAAAACATGCCTTGTAAGGAAAACAAAAGGAACGAGTGTGAGCTTTCGCCCAATGAGTTACTAAAATCATGCATTCAAAGCGCACGAAGGTAGCCATGCTCAAATATACACAACTAGCACACATACGGGAAACACCAAACCCATTTCAAAAGTGAAAGGATACGAGTGGCTCTCGGGAGCCAATTTCCTCTTGCCACTCTTGATCACATGCCGTTGACCCTCCGTCAACGCTCAACGGACAAGTACGACCGTAGATCACCACTTTACACCCAGTACCTTCCACCGTACATTCCCCTACCGGGCCCGAACACCTCACAGAAATCAGGGGGTAATACTCGAGTATACCACAAAGTCGAGGAGCTAACGCTCCACTCGACACACAGTAACCTTATGGCTCGTTACCTAACCGACCGGCCCTTACCGGCTCGACTCGATAAACGGCTATTGAGGCTTGAGCTCAGTTATCACAGTAAAGTCGTGGGGCTCATGCCCCATACGACATGAAGCCAGGCACAAATCCAATTCCCACATATTCAATCAAATTCACAAATATTCAGAACTCAGTTGTACACATAAGAGAACGAGAGCGATAAAGTACACTCTCGCCTCGAGCACAGAAACCACAGTTATCCAAATCAAGGCTTCAAGTACACAACCAATTAAACACAACTCATGCATAGTACACTCACCACTTAAGTAAGTAAATCACAAGTTTTCGCCCAACGGTTGTCCGGAATCACCGGCTCGACCTACAAGAAACAAGAAACTACAGTTGAGACTCGAACACGAGTCGAATGCCTCTTAAGCGAACTACTAAAGCAAAATGCAAATATAGCTCAAAATTGGAAAATACTTTGATTTGAAGGCCAAAGGTGTAAACAACTCCAAAACCTCACATTTTTACTCAATCACAACTTAAACGCATGAAACCCTAATTTTCTCGACACTCGGACAGCATTTTCCCTAAAATTCAGCTTTTCCATCCTACAATCAAACATCAATTTATATCCAAACCAATCCCAATTGCCTCAAACCAATCATAAGTCACTCAATAACCTTCATTAGGGCCACAATACCCTTCATTCACAATCAATTGCACTCTAATTAATCAATTATAGAAAAGCCCCAATTTCAAAACCCTAAAACTGAAATTTTTGTCCAAAGCTGAAATTTTCCGCAATTAACCGCAATTCATGTACAAGAGCTCCAATTGACTCAATACTAAACGTTCAATTCAAGGCTAACTAACATTTATGATGTAAAACAGAAAAATTCCCCAAAAATCAGAAATTTACTCAACTTCCAAATAAACCATCAAATCATTCATAAATCAAGCTATTAAGCCACCATAGGCCACTAATTTAGCATTAATAGGAACAAAAGTGAAGTTTCCAAGCAAAATACCTTAACTCCCAACAAAGGTTGTAGCTTAAGAGTTTTATCACCAAAACAATTCCACTAAGACCTTCAATCTCCCTTAGTAAGTGGTTTTTATGGAAGAATTTGAGAATCAAATGGTTGGTTTGCAAGATTGAGCAAGAAATGGAACCAAAATGGAAGCTTTTCTCTCTTCTTTTCTCTCCCAAATTTTCGGCCAAGAGGATGTAGTATGTAGATGATTTTTGGTCAAAATTAACCTTTTGGTAAAGGTGGTCAAAAGTTAGGCAAGTCTTGTCCAATGCAATCGCGACATGTGTCACCTTTTAGGTTTTAAACTTATCTTCTTGCTCACTAGGGTAAATCCATCTAGATAACCTCTAATCACCTACTAACACCTAGTAATTAAATCCCTTTACGCAAAACTTAACCTAATTGGCCGAATTTCTCTCACTTAACGCACTAGCGGGTCCCACGTCCACTATTCACTCTAAAAATCTCGTAAATTGACTTATACTAGAAAAATATTTTTAAAACCTTATTTACTCATAAAAATGTCCAGCAAAGTTATAAAATAAAGAAAATGGGGAAAACGGGTGCAAATAAACAAATTAAAGCCTAGAAATAAAGAAAATTTACGGGTTCTCACACTCTCTCCCCGTTACAGAATTTCGTCCTCGAAATTTCTTACCTGGGTTACCAAACAGCTCAGGGTATTTCTTTTGTATTTCTTCCTCCACTTCCCAGGTTGCCTCTTCTATGCCGTGATTTCTCCATAAAACTTTCACCAAAGGAATATTTTTATTTCTCAGCTCCTTAATCTTTCGGTCGAGTATTTGTACAGGTTTCTCCTCATAGGTTAGGGTTTCATCTACCTCAATCTCTTCTGGTCGTAAGATGTGGGTTGGATCAGGATGGTACTTTTTGAGCATTGAAACATGGAAAACGTCGTGGATCCTGGCTAAGCTTGGAGGTAACTCGAGACGGTACGCCACTTTTCCAATTCTTTGGAGGACTTTAAAGGGTCCTACAAATCTAGGTTGAAGTTTCTTCCCTCTACCCGCCATGATACTTCGCAATGGCGTGACCTTAAGAAACACACGGTCTCCAACTTCAAACTCCAATGCTTCCCTTCGATTGTCTGCGTAGCTCTTTTGTCGGCTTTGAGCAGTTTGGAGTCTTTGGCGTATCAGTTTAACCTTTTCTCGTGCATCCTCCATCCATGGAATGATTGTTGGATCTAAGACTTTCCTTTCTCCTACTTCATCCCAATAAACTGGTGAACGGCACTTACGGCCATAAAAAGCTTCGTATGGTGCCATTTGGATTGAAGAGTGGTAACTATTGTTGTAGGCAAACTCTACTAACGTCATGTGTTGACCCCAATTACCCCCGAAATCCAAAATACAGGTTCAAACATGTCTTCAAGGGTCTGAATGGTTCGCTCAGATTGTCCATCGGTTTGGGGATGGTAAGTGGTATTCAGGTTGAGTTTGGTCCCCAAGGTCTCCTGAAATTTCTGCCAAAACCTAGACACGAAACGTGGATCCCTATCCGAGACTATACTCACAGGAATCCCGTGCAGTCTCACAATTTCACTCATATACAGTTGAGCCAATTTTTCCAGAGTGTATTTCATGTTTATGGGCAAGAAATGGGCCGATTTAATGAGTCTATCCACGATCACCCATACGGCATCATGTCCTTTTTGGGTTCTTGGCAAACCAGAAACGAAATCCATCGTGATGTTTTCCCACTTCCATTCAGGTATTTCTAAGGGTTGCAACAAACCAGAGGGCTTTTGGTGCTCCGCTTTTACTTGCTGGCAGACGAGGCAGGTTTGCACGTACTGGGCTATTTCCCTCTTCATTTTATTCCACCAATACAATTTCCGCAACTCCTGATACATCTCATTACTACCCGGATGAATCGTATATTTCGATCGATGGGCTTCCTCCAAAATCTCTCTTTTCAAGGTTTCGTCCTCCGGCACCACTATTCGATTCCGATATTTCAATACTCCCTCAGAGCTCGAATTAAAGTCAGGTAATTCTCCCTTCTCCACCTTGTCTCTCCACTTTTGGACCGTCGGATCCTCCTTTTGGGCCTCTTTGACTCGCTCCAGAATAGCAGAGGTTATTCGGATATTTCCTAAAATTACCCTTTGATGCTCCAGTCTAGGGTTCCACTCACTCACTGCCTCTAACATCTCCCACTCTCTGACCATCAACCCAGCTATTTGAGCCTTTCGATTTAAGGCATCAGCTACTACATTCGCCTTTTCCCGGATGGTAATTAATTGTACAGTCGTAATCTTCTAAGAATTCCATCCATCGTCTTTGCCTCATGTTCAACTCTTTTTGGGAAAATAGGTATTTAAGGCTTTTGTGGTCAGAATAAACCTCAAAGGTCACCCCATACAGGTAGTGTCTCCACTTTTTCAGGGCAAAGACAACTGCGGCCAACTCTAGGTCATAGGTCGGGTAATTTTGCTCATGGGGTTTCAGTTTCCTAGAGGCAAAGGAAATCACATTCTTATTTTGCATCAATACATACCCTAAGCCTTCTCCGGAAGCATCAGTATACACGGAAAAACTATTTTCTCCATTAGGTAGGGCTAGAATAGGGGCTACGGTTAACTTTCGTTTCAACTCCTGGAAACTACCCTCACACTTAGCATCCCATAGAAAACGCCCATTTTTTTTCGTCAGATTGGTTAAAGGGCTAGCAAGTTTCGAAAAATCTTTAATGAACCTCCGATAATATCCAGCTAACCCTAGAAAACTACGAACTTCAGTAGGAGTTTCGGGTCGTTTCCACTCAGTTACCGCCTCTACTTTCGCCGGGTCTACGGTAATGCCCTCCTTCGAAATCACATGCCCTAGAAACGAGATTTTCTCCAGCCAAAATTCACACTTACTAAATTTGGCATACAACTGGTGATTTCTTAGGGTTTGCAGGACTAACTTCAAGTGTTGCTCATACTCCTCTCGGGATTTAGAGTAGACCAAAATGTCATCAATAAAAACGACGACAAATCGGTCCAAGAAGGGTTTGAAAACTCTATGCATCAGGTCCATAAAGGCAGCAGGGGCATTGGTCAAACCGAAGGGCATAACGGCAAATTCGAAATGCCCATACCGAGAATTGAAGGCAGTTTTGGGTACATCATCCCTCCTAATCAACAGCTGGTAGTATCCCTGACGGAGGTCTAACTTTGAAAAGACTACCGCTCCCTGTAGCTGGTCAAATAACTCATCAATGTGGGACAGTGGGTATTTGTTCTTAATGGTTATATTGTTCAATCCCCGATAATCTATACACAACCTCAATGTCCCATCCTTTTTCTTCACAAACAGCACAGGGGCTCCCCATGGGGACCCACTCTCTCGGATGAACCCTCGCTCTAACAAATCCTGCAACTGTAACTTCAGTTCCTTAAGCTCGGCAGGTGCCATTCGATAGGGGGTTTTAGAGATAGGTGACGTTCCTGGTATCAAGTCGATCTTAAACTCTATCTCTCTTTCCGGTGGTAGGGTCACTAGTTCGTCTGGGAACACATCTGGGTATTTACTTACAATAGGTACATCCACTACTTTCAACTTATCAACAGGAGTGTTTATAAGAAAAGCTAGAAACCCTTGCGCTCCTCTACTCAGCAATTTCCTAGCTCTAATGCCCGAAATCAATGCAGATGAGGCAAGACTACCCCTCACATCTAGCCTCGAAAGTAGCTTCCCCAGATATACGAAATTCCACTATCTTCCTCTTACAATCAAGTTGGGCATCGTACTTAGCTAACCAGTCCATACCTAGTATGAATCGTACCCCTTAATAGCTAAGCTTACCAAGTTTCCCAGTAATTTTCTCTCTCCTACCCAAATCTCACAATTTACGTATATCGTGCTAGCAATCAACCGTTGGTTCCCCGTAGGAGTACTAACTTCCAAGTCATAGGGTAAACTAACAGGTTTTATATCAATGCCGCACATAAAATCGGGGTTAACAAATGAATGGGTAGCACCGGGGTCAATCAAAATCCTAACTAGACGATGGAAAACAGGGATGGTACCTTCTAAGACTCCAGACGGGTCAGGGATTTGGTGTTGCTCAAGGGAGTATACTCGAGCGGGCACTTCGGTTTCGTCCCTTCCACTCTAGATTGGCCGGAGCTGGCTCTCGAAGACTGTGGGGTCACTCTTGACTCACGAGGTAGCACTGGACAAATAGCTATCTGATGCTCCGCACTTCCACAGCGCAGGCATTTCCTCTCCTTCCTCCAGCAATTGTCCTCCGTATGGTTTGGTTTCCCGCAGAATCCACAAGGTCCTCGGGAAACGGAAGCTGAACTCCCTTGTGAGGCACTCCTCTGCTGGCCTCGTCCAAAAGAAACCACCCCTCGACGGAGTCCCTCTCGACGTCCCCGTGAACCTTCCTCCACCGGACCCTCGTCCAGACTTAGGAGGGTTACTCCGTTCACCCTGACTAGAACTACTTCCAGGGAATCCCCGCTTTCTCACCTGGAAGTTTCTGACTTGGAGCCTAGCATTCTCTACCCTTAGTGCCTTTTCCACCGCTTCACTAAAGGTAGTGATCTGGGCAACCGCCAGATCCTTCTGAATTTCTACGTTCAGCCCCTAGGTGAATCGCCGAATCCTCCTTTGCTCCGTCACTATAAGTTCAGGGGCGAACTTCGATAGTCGAGTAAACTGGCTCTCGTACTCGGCCACCGTTTGCGTGCCTTGGCGCAATCTAAGGAACTCATCCTCCTTCTTCTCCTGGACCAAAGGCGGGAAGTATTTCGCGTTGAACTCTCTCATAAAGTTTGCCCATGTCCGCGGCATTTGCTCTCTTTCCCATTTTGTTCGTATAACGTTCCACCAGGAACGGGTAGCTCCTTCTAATTGAAAGACGGCAAAAGTGACCTGTCTTTCCTCCGAGTAGTGCAAGGCTGCAAAAATATCTACCATTTTCTCCAGCCACCGTTCGGCCACGTCCGGATCAGGTCCTCCCAAGAATTTCGGAGGGGAGAACTTTTGGAACCTTTCAAGGGCTCGATCCTCGCTCTCAACATACTCTCCAGGGTTCCCAGGGTTATGGACAGGGTGCTGGCCTTGATGTTCTACTACGTGGGCCAATAAGTCGGTCATTCTTTGAATTGCGGCGGCCACTTGAACGTTCGGGTCAACCCTAGGTTCAGGATTAAGCTCAGGTGTGGGTTCCCGATTACCCCTATCAGTTGAAGGTTGCCTACTACCGCGACCACGGCCTCGACCACTACGAGTACCTTCCATGTCTTAAGTTCACAATCTAGGGCCGAAACACAAGTACGGTATCAAAATACGAAATAAAAGTAAGCAAGTAACAAGAATTAAACACTGAACAAGAATATCAAGGCAATTAACACATAAGCATATTACACAAGTTGTACAGTAGCAGTCAGTCAAATATATACAAACAATCCCTGAAAGTATCGGGGTCAATCAAAAATACATACACAAAACTAGGTCAAAAACAAAAGTAGCTAACGAGTAGCTTTCCCCTAGCTAGTCCCCACATAGGATCAAAACACGGTTCAAAGGAGCCCTAGCCTAGTTCCCTACGGAGCACACAGACTCTTCCCCGTGACTAGAGCTAGGCGTGCTCCCTTCATCAGGTGTACTATCGCTAGACGTCCCTACTTGGACATTGGCACCAATTACCCCTTGGATTAGCGCCTCGCATTCGTTTATAATGCCTCCTGACCGGTCCCGAACTACCCTAGTCACTCTCATAAGGCGTTCGGTAGCTACATGTAACTGTCCTCTAAGAGCGTCGGTTCGCTCTTGCTCCTCAACCACGTCTCCTTCAAGCTCACGGATCCGATCCGCTTGCATGCGCATTATACCCCTCAGCCTAACCATCTCAGTATGGTCCCTAGCGGTGGCTCGCCTAAGCCTCCTACGCTCGTCAAGAACGGCTATGACTACTCGATCTATATATGAGTAGTTCTGGCATCGGGTACAGCGGCGAGTCCGACTAGCGGCACTCCAACGACGAATGGGTCCTCCAGGTCTCTCCTGGTAGTCCACAACGCGAAAGCGTCTCTGCGGCGGCACACCTTTGCCTTCGGGGCTCGATCCAGCCATAACCTACAAGAACGAGTTAAGATTCAAATCTTAGACGAGGAAATCATACTTAAGGGTGCCTTAACACGATCCTTAAAGGTACTAAAACAAATTTTCTAATTTGCCCAAGTTATTTCTAACCTAGGCTCTGATACCACCTGTGACAGCCCCACCTTCCCCTAGGGCGTATCCTAAGGGTTAGCGAACTGCCTGCCCAACTCTCGTCAGGACTGCTAACGGTCGCATACACGCAAATTTAACCGTTTCGAAAGATATACCGAAGTAAGGTGAACAATAAGCGCGCAAAACGAAGACGGAAAAAACGGAACGAACGTGAACAGTGCCTGCCACGTCACAATCCGGCCGGATTCTTGGCCGGATTGGAGGCAGTGACCAACTCAATTTTTTTTTCAAAAACACCCCAAATCCGGCCGCATATCCGGCCAAGATCTGGCCGAATATCTGGCCGGATTCTGATGAACAGTAACCGGCCAGAACTTTTCTTTTCCCGCGTTTGACGTCCGAACTCGTCCGAACGCGACCCAAACACGACTAAACTTTAAATCAGCATAAACAAGTGCATTTCCAGTAAAGTACATCATATATACATGAGAAAATATGTACACATAACCCACTCTAGGGTTTTTCCAGTCCAAAACAAATGTCCAAGTCCCACATTAGGGTTTCTAAAGTCGAGGAGCTATACAAAAGTACAAAAGAATGTCTAACTAGCTCTACTCGCTTCACAAAAGTTTGATTTCCCAAAACATGCCTTGTAAGGAAAACAAAAGGAACGAGTGTGAGCTTTCGCCCAATGAGGTACTAAAATCATGCATTCAAAGCGCACGAAGGTAGCCATGCTCAAATATACACAACTAGCACACATACGGGAAACACCAAACCCATTTCAAAAGTGAAAGGATACGGGTGGCTCTCGGGAGCCAATTTCCTCTTGCCACTCTTGATCACATGCCGTTGACCCTCCGTCAACGCTCAACGGACAAGTACGACCGTAGATCACCACTTTACACCCAGTACCTTCCACCGTACATTCCCCTACTGGGCCCGAACACGTCACAGAAATCAGGGGGTAATACTCGAGTATACCACAAAGTCGAGGAGCTAACGCTCCACTCGACACACAGTAACCTCATGGCTCGTTACCTAACCGACCGGCCCTTACCGGCTCGACTCGATAAACGGCCATTGAGGCTTGAGCTCAGTTATCACAGTAAAGTCGTGGGGCTCATGCCCCATACGACATGAAGCCAGGCACAAATCCAATTCCCACATATTCAATCAAATTCACAAATATTCAGAACTCAGTTGTACACATAAGAGAACGAGAGCGATAAAGTACACTCTCGCCTCGAGCACAGAAACCACAGTTATCCAAATCAAGGCTTCAAGTACACAACCAATTAAACACAACTCATGCATAGTACACTCACCACTTATGTAAGTAAATCACAAGTTTTCGCCCAACGGTTGTCCGGAATCACCGGCTCGACCTACAAGAAACAAGAAACTACAGTTGAGACTCGAACACGAGTCGAATGCCTCTTAAGCGAACTACTAAAGCAAAATGCAAATATAGCTTAAAATTGGAAAATACTTTGATTTGAAGGCCAAAGGTGTAAACAATCCCAAAACCTCACATTTTTACTCAATCACAACTTAAACGCATGAAACCCTAATTTTCTCGACACTCGGACAGCATTTCCCCTAAAATTCAGCTTTTCCATCCTACAATCAAACATCAATTTATATCCAAACCAATCCCAATTGCCTCAAACCAATCATAAGTCACTCAATAACCTTCATTAGAGCCACAATACCCTTCATTCACAATCAATTGCACTCTAATTAATCAATTATAGAAAAGCCCCAATTTCAAAACCCTAAAACTGAAATTTTTGTCCAAAGCTGAAATTTTCCGCAATTAACCGCAATTCATGTACAAGAGCTCCAATTGGCTCAATACTAAACCTTCAATCCAAGGCTAACTAACATTTATGATGTAAAACAGAAAAATTCCCCAAAAATCAGAAATTTACTCAACTTCCAAATAAACCATCAAATCATTCATAAATCAAGCTATTAAGCCACCATAGGCCACTAATTTAGCATTAATAGGAACAAAAGTGAAGTTTCCAAGCAAAATACCTTAACTCCCAACAAAGGTTGTAGCTTAAGAGCTTTATCACCAAAACAATTCCACTAAGACCTTCAATCTCCCTTAGTAAGTGGTTTTTATAGAAGAATTTGAGAATCAAATGGTTGGTTTGCAAGATTGAGCAAGAAATGGAACCAAAATGGAAGCTTTTCTCTCTTCTTTTCTCTCCCAAATTTTCGGCCAAGAGGATGTAGTATGTAGATGATTTTTGGTCAAAATTAACCTTTTGGTAAAGGTGGTCAAAAGTTAGGCAAGTCTTGTCCAATACAATCGCGACATGTGTCACCTTTTAGGTTTTAAACTTATCTTCTTGCTCACTAGGGTTAATCCATCTAGGTAACCTCTAATCACCTACTAACACCTAGTAATTAAATCCCTTTACGCAAAACTTAACCTAATTGGCCGAATTTCTCTCACTTAACGCACTAGCGGGTCTCACGTCCACTATTCACTCCAAAAATCTCGTAAATTGACTTATACTAGAAAAATATTTTTAAAACCTTATTTACTCATAAAAATGTCCAGTAAAGTTATAAAATAAAGAAAATGGGGAAAACGGGTGCAAATAAATAAATTAAAGCCTAGAAATAAAGAAAATTTACGGGTTCTCACATAGGTTCTCAAAAATGGCACACTTTATTGCTTGTCACAAGACTGATAATGCACCATATATTGCTGACCTATTCTTTAAAGAAGTAGTCCGTTTGCATGGTATTTCCCGTACTATTGTTTCTGACCGTGATGTTAAATTTCTAAGCTACTTTTGGAAAACACTTTGGTCTAAGTTAGGTACTAAGTTGTTGTTTTCAACTATTAGTCACCTCAAACCGATGGCCAGACCGAAGTAGTTAATAGGACCGTGTCTACCATGTTACGTGCTTTAATTAAACGCAATTTGAAAACGTGGGAAGAATGCTTACCTCACATTGAATTTGCTTATAACCGTTCTACCCACTCTACTACTCAATTTTCTCCTTTTGAGGTGGTGTACGGTTTCAACCCGTTAACACCACTAGATCTCATGCCTTTATCTTTGAGTGAACATGCTAGCCTTGATGGTAAGAAAAAGGCCGAGATAGTAAGACAACTTCATAAGAAGGCACGGGTGAACATTGAGAAGCGCACGGAACAATTTGCCAAACATGCAAACAAAGGACATAGGCAACTACTATTCGAACCTGGAGACTGGGTGTGGCTACACATGCACAAGAGCGTTTTCCTGAGAAAAGAAGAAGCAAGTTGATGCCTCACGGAGATGGCCGCTTCAAATCCTTGCCAAAGTCAACGACAACGCCTACCAACTTGACCTTCCAGGTGAGTATGGTGTTAGCTCTACTTTCAATGTCGCTGACTTGCTCCCCTTTGATGTAGGCGACGACTTCGATTTGAGGAGAAATCCTTCTCAAGAGGAGGGGACTGATGAGGAACCACCAAGAGCTCAAGTTGTCACTTCAAGAGGCTCGAGTGAGGATGATCTACGTGCACCATTCATGAACCTTGGACCGATGACTAGAGCAAGGGCAAGGAAGATGCGAGAGACCCTCCAAACATTCCTACAAATCGTTCATACACGAATAGGGAGGATTCAAGAGTCCAATCACACAATGGTGAGCCTACTCCAAGTCCATGAAGAAGCCACGGGTGACTAAAGAGATCACGGATTGCATGATGGGCTTCATTGTCGAGTTAAGAGACTAGTGTAGGCTTGATAATAAGGTTGGACAGCCCATGTTGGGCCTTAGCCGACCAGCCCTTGTCTATTTGGGGCGTATTAGCAAGTTCCAATTCGTTTGTTAGTTTCCTTAGTAAGTTAGGTTTAGAATTATTTGGAGTTTATAACGTTTTCCATTGTTAGATAGGATTTTTGGTTCATGAAGCCTATAAATAGAGGCTAGCCGAATTGCTCAAGTCATTCAATCATCAATAAAAGTTTTCAAGTTTTAAGAGTGCTTTCTCTTAGCTTTGGTTATCCTTTGAATATCTTAGATTCGTTCCAAGTGTTCTTCTTGGCTTATCAAGCAAGAATCACACTTGCTCGTGGCGCCGTTCTACCAACACCATAAGTTCCTTTAATCTTTTCTTGAGGGTTAAGAATTATTCTTAGTTCTCATCTAAGGGATTCTAGAGGGGTTTAGGGTTTCGCACAATCAAACCTTGGAGTCACGTGTCTAGATCCTGTTTGTTGGAATACCAGTTCGCCAAGCACGGTTGGGTTCGTATCAGACGTACTCCTGGGAAAGCTGACTTGTGCATGACAGAATGACGTGACAGTGACATGGCCACTGCTATGTCCCTTCCATCAGCCGTAAGCCTGACACTGTCAGCCTAAGGCCCATAGGAACTGGAGCCTATCATTCGTCCCACCATATTGTTTCCTATAAAATACCTTTCCATCCGTAGGAAAGGTACGGACACTCACTCTCACTTATGTAAGTATTAGCGATACCAAGCCCTTGCTTTTAGTCTGCAATTAAGTACCCGAACTGACTTGATCGTCGAAATGGGACCGGGGGATAAAGCCTCATTCTATGTCTGTGCTCTTTGTGTAGATTTGATAGGTGAATCCCTTCGGTTCTGATCAGTCATCGGGAATTCACCTCTTCAACTCCCATGAAGAAATCTTGGAATCCATCTAAAGGCCTTGAGTATACAGCAGTTGGGGACAATCTTTTCCTCTTCAAATTTAATGACATTGTTTGACAAAAAGAAGGTTACGGCAGGATGTCCTTGGGCTTTTGATGGATGTTTGCTGGTTGTAAGTGATTACGTTGGTAACATTTAGCCATCAAAAGTGAAGTTAGATCACTGTTCTTTCTAGGTTTGAGTATACAATCTTCCTCTGGGATGGATGAATGGAAAAACAGCAGGCTTATGGGTAACAAACTTGGCATATATGAGGGATTCGATTCAAAGGGTGAGCTCTCTGTCAATATATTTTTGTGAATTCGAGTTAAGCTAAATCTCAATAACCCTCTCAAATGGCTGATGAAACTTTTAATTGATGGTGACGTATGTGAAGTTCACTTTCATTATGAATGTCTTCCTACGCATTGCTATTTTTGTAGTAGAAATGGGCATGGAGAAAGGGATTGTGAAGCCAAACTAGATGTTATTACAGTAAACAATGGAGATCCTCAATATGGTGGATAGCTTCGAGTCAGCAACGACAAAATTTTTTCCGGTCAGCAACATCTATCCTGGACTGTAGCAGCGTCGACGAAATGAAGACACTCTATTTCTGTTGAAGATAAGATTCCTAATCCTAAGGAGGCAGTTAATTTTGAACATACAAATATCTAGGCTTCTGAATCTCCTACTTTGGTTGGTAATCTTGATCTTACCCATAAACCAAAAGTTCAGAACTGCAACTCATTGGTGAAGAACTAGAGCTTTTCTCTCTCTCTTGACAAGGGAATTGACAAACTTCAAGTAGAGGTAGATTCAGCTATACTGGTGCATCAAGTTCAATCTGGCTTCTTAGGATCATGGCTTCACTATATCAGATTGGGCCAAATTCGTATTCTTCAACAACTACATGGTTCGTTGTCCCATATTTTTAGGCAAGCTAATTTAGTGGCTTATCGATTAGCATCTCTAGATTTTACAAATGATTGTACTTTCAATTCTTTTGGTCAACTTCCTTCTCTAGTTAGGAAGCTAGTAAATTCTGATTTAGTAAGTTGTCCCATGGCTAGATTTCGCAATGTAAGAGAGTAGCTCTCTAAACTGTGTATGGGAGGTTATGCTCTACATTTTCATTAGTTCTTAATAACATTTGGGGTTGGGATCCCTCTCTATATACAGGGTTTGCTGAGAAAAAAAGCTACTCTTTTAATAATTTTAGTAAATAATGTTAATTCTTTCCTAAATTTGCTTTATTAGCTTTAAGGATTGACTTATTTCTAGGGTGGTAAGCTTATAATTATGCTACATTTAAGCATTAGTTTCTTTTATTTTAAATTCTTATTCCCATAATTTATGATGAATTCAGTGTACTAATGAGTTTATTTGAATTTTGTAAGCTCTTGACTAATTTTCAAAGTCTGCTTAAAGATTTTTGTAAGTTTTGGCAATGCACTTTGAGCTACGATTTTTCAAAGTTAATTCAGTTTAAAGTCATAAAAGAGTTGTTAAAGGAAGGTTCTTAAAACACATTTGAGAATCTTGAACAAAACAAGGAAATAACCTACATGGAGAAATTATAGAATGTTTGTTAGTTTTTGAAATTAATCAAGACTCTAAAATGACACATTTCTGCACTTTGACTATATCTTGAATTAAAGAGATTTTATTAGGGCCACACTTGTTACGTGTAAAAGATAACTTAAAGAGCTATAGTTTCTACAGAGATATCAAATACAATTTCATCAATGTTAATATTGAAAATATGATATATACTAGGGATTCTAGTGAGCTCAATTTTGAAAACTTTTATTGAAAAGTCTTGAGAAGTCCACAGTGTTTCGAGCAAAACCCTATACCAAGATATCTAATTGACCAAATTCTTAAGTTGGTGAAAACGTAGTATGATTGGGTACAGCTTTCCTTTTTTGCTCCGAATCTAATATGATATTTTTCAAGGCGATCATTTTACTACAATAATCACATAATGAGTTTGAGATCTGTTGAAACCCAAATTTGTTTATTTGCTTTTGATTATATTAAGAACTTGATTTTTTTCAAAAATTGTCATCAACCAACTCAAAAGAACCCTAAGAATTTTCTTTAGATAGAGAATAGCAACTAGAAAGCAGACACCAAGTTTTTCATTAGTTGGAAGATGAGGAAAAAAGAGGTAGCTAGAAGGGAACAATAAGGGAACATGAAAGACAGATTTGTACTTTAGCTATTCTTTCTCTCTCTTTTTTTTAAATTTCAATTTCTTGGGCTTTCTGGGGAAAGTCATTGTTATATTTTTTAATTTATTTACACTCTAAATTCTGTAAACCAAGGCCATATTAGATCGATGTTATATAATGCTTTGATTTTGTGATTATCTTGTGATTGAATGGTTTGATTGTGTTATGCAAGTGCTTAATTCTTGTGATTCTTGACTGCCAATTGCATGATTTCATAATTTTCCTTGAGACTGCGAGGAAATAGGATAAATTAGAACCAATATCATCATGAACAAAAGATTCTCTGTCTTGCTGTTAGCAACAAGATGACCTACATGAATCTCATCTTAAGCTATAATCTTCATAGACTTTCTTGCATCTTGAATTAATTATCTTTGCATGAGGATGTATAAGGTTATTGTTTTGGTATAAGTACATTATTTTGAAAGATGGAGTAGGACATGCATGTACTTCAGCTATTCTCTCTCTCTCTCTCTCTCTCTCTTTTAATTTCAATTTCTTGGGCTTTCTGGGGAAAATCATGGTTATATTTTTTAGTTTAGTTACACTCTAAATTCTCTAAACCAAGGCCATATTAGATCGATGTTATCTAATGCTTTGATTGTGTGATTATCTTGTGATTGAATGGTTTGATTGTGTTATACAAGTGCTTAATTCTTGTGATTCTTGACTGCCAATTGCATGATTTTATAATTTTCCTTGAGACTAAAAGGAAATAGGATAAATTAGAACTAATCATGAACAAAAGATTCTCTGTCCAGCTGTTAGCAACAGGATGACCTACACGAATCTCATCTTATACTATAATCTTCATAGACTTTCTTGCATCTTGAATTAATTATCTTTGCATGAGGATGTATAAGGTTATTATTTTGGTATAAATACATTTAGTGTGTTTGGATAGAGTATTATTTGAAATATTATTTGGAATAATTACTATATCACTTTTTATAATGTGATGTATGTGAGATAAAAAAGTAATTGAAAATATAAAAAGATGGATTGGAAAATGTGTTTATGATACAAGCGAAATATTATTTGAAATAATTCAACCTTCCAAACACACTCATTATTTTGAAAGATGGAGTAGGAAATGCATGAGAAAGTTTTGCCATTAAATAATTAAACTCAGATTCAATTTCAAGCATTTAGGATATTGCGTTGTATATTTGGCTTGCTTCCATCTTAGTTGCTTTAATTATTGATTTCTTCTAATTTATTTTCTTTAAACTTATTTTGTCTTTAATTCATTTTAATTTACTAAAGTTTTGGATATTTAGGTATGTTTAAATTAAGGGTAGCAACAATACATTTTGGTACTTGAACAATTAATCCTTATGGGAATGACTAGGACTTATCTTATATTACTTGGGCAAAAACTTGTGTAGACTCGACCTACGGGAATGGTTCACAAGTAGCCGTGTGTCAGTTCGAATTAAATATTCACTGAGTGCCACAATTCTACTCTTTCATTCACCTAATTTGCCTTTTATATATTTTTTACTTTCCATATGTTTCCTAAGGCCGCACACAGCTACCCCAAGATAGAGATTCAAAAGGATTCTGCTAGTGGACCATCCATCACAAACTTTCTAGCCTGCTCTATCAGCACCACCATCCAGCAATGCTCTTGCAAAGATGACTCATAGCCATTTGATGAACCCTTGTTTTAGAAATTCCCTCATTCTTTCAATATTCAAACCCCAAAATCATCTACTCTGTTTAATTGATTGAAGAAAATTCTCCCAAGACATTAACACTGTTATAAAAATCATTATAGTTATTGTTCAATTCCCCAATAAAATCCCTGCTGGCAACTGTCAAATTGCTCTTTCTGAAATGGTGGTCAGTCACATCCCTAGTGAACTGCCACCACCCTAGTCGCCGCCACCGCCACCCCTTCGTTAAATCCTCAATCTATTTTCTTCCCTTCTTTCTCACAATATCCAATATCATGGTTTGAAAAAAAAGCTTCAAAATTTTAAGAAAATCCAAACATATAGCCAAAATGACAAGACAAATCTAACCAAAAATTAAAACAAAAAAGGAGCAATAAAGGTTGGGAGCATGGAGTTTGGGGATGAAAGCAGAAACAATCTAATAATATGAAGTTGGGCTGTGATTGTAGTTTATACCCTAATAGTAGCTTTTAGTCACTTTACTCCTATAGATAATTCAACTCAGCATGTTAAGAAATTTTGGACAAAAATACCCTTTTATTTTATAGCATTATTACATTGTTATAATTACTTTATCTCATTAAATTATAGTGATACAATTGTGAGAACTCTCACTTTAAAACACAATTCTCCTAAACTACATGCCTTGCCCTAAGATTTAAATCACTTATAACATGTCTTTACATTGCAATCTACATGCATTATAACATTTTCCTTGCATTGCATTTCATTATCTTTTACTTGAATTAAAACATTTCCTTGACTTGGTATTATTTTATTTCACAACATACACTTTGACCAAATGTCTTTTTATTAGTGGTTGGGACTTGATAAGATAGTTTAGAGGTGTTAAATAGGCATTGGTACATTTGGAGGGTAGAAACTTCATTAGTCAAAAGATTAAGGGAAGAAAGGGCAAAGATTGGGCCAAGTGGCCAAACCCTAATCACACATCTTGTTTGACCAAAGGATTAGAGGAAATTTAAACCAACTTTGCTCCATTTTATTCTCCTTATGGCCGAACCTCTTGAAGCTTCCAAGGGAAGGAAGAAAACTCCATCTTCTTGTTTTAAAACCCTAGTTTGATTTTGAGCAAAAACCAAAAGAGAAAGAGTTTGAGTTAGTGGAGTGAACAACCTTCAACCCTAGTGTGTGTTGCAAGCTTGGAGCTTTGGTTTAGGTGGTTTGTTTTGGTGATTCAAGCTTCACTTAAGGAAGGTAAATGATCTTTAAATCTTAGTTTTATGGTGTTATATCATGTGTTTTAAGTTTTGATGGCAAACTAGAAGTTGTTTGGATGATATTTGTGGTGAAACTTCTTGAACTAAACAAGTGGTAGTAGGGTTGGTTGGTTGGCATACCATGTGTTTGATGAAATGTTTGAGCTTTGTTCATGGTTTTTCTTGAAGTATTAACATGTTTTAGGCCCTTTTTGAGTTAAAGATAACACTTGGTATGATGTTTAAGTTAACTACAATGAAAGGATGAAGGTTGGTGAGACAAGTGAATTAGTGGACTGTTTTGTTTACTCTTGGCTGACCGATTTTGTAGGAGAGGTTTCTACTTGATTTTGTGGTTCATTTGCACCTTATTTAAGCCTAGGAAACTTGAATAAACATTGGTTTAAGGTTTGGTGTGAGTTTAAATGGAAATTAAGCAAGACAAGTGGTTGTTTTTGGGTAAGAAATGGACTGTTTTGGTCTCTTTTGGTGGCTAGACTGTTTTGACTCTTAAAATCATTTATGTGTATTGTATTTTGAGCTCCAATGGTACTAGATAACTTGCTCTCCTATATATGAACCCTAGGAAATTGATTTGGATGAATTTGAACCAAAACAAGTGAAGTTAGCAACAAGAACTAGTGTAACTTTGCTAGGGTTTTAGGGCTGATCAGAACTGGAAAATCAGCCAACTTCCTCGAATCACTGGTACTGATAGGAGATGAACTAGAGTGTGTATTTGGTACCGTTCGAAATCCGTATGAGTTTAGTTTCCAACACCGCTAATGGCACCTGATTCTGACCTTCCTACAGTGAGATATGGCCATTTTCCCGAGACTGCGCGGGCGCGACTG
Source organism: Coffea humblotiana (assembly GCA_023065735.1). Lineage (NCBI taxonomy): Eukaryota > Viridiplantae > Streptophyta > Magnoliopsida > Gentianales > Rubiaceae > Coffea > Coffea humblotiana. The sequence goes on along the minus strand of CM041218.1, from coordinate 28,858,345 downwards.
TTTTACCCGCGACGAAGACTTTGAACTTGAATGAAAATTTTCTTTTGCCCAACTTTCTTGCACTTGTCAAACTTATTTTCTTATGACCTTTTACTGAATTTGGGCCTAACTTGCATGGTGAATTGAGTAGATTTAACCACTCACTTGATCACCTAATGAACGCACATTTGGGTTTGAAATGAACCTAGATTGTTAACGATTTCACTCGTTGCCCTAGGATTGGGAAATGCAGGTGATCGTAACCGAAGGACTTGATGTTTGATCACTGCATTGCTTGACAGGTGAGTGTTCCACTGCCTGTTAACTGTTTATGTGAAATATCTGAATACTTGATTTGTGACTATTTGAGCCAAACATTGTTTTGATAAAAATTGAGGCGAGCGTGTACTTTATCGCACTCGACCTCTCTCGATTCCACTGAGGCTCTGTATACTGCTATTATGAGATGTGATTTCTCTATATGTGACTGTGTATGAGTTGTTTGGGTGATACCTCATCAACTAATGCTACTGTTTAGGTATCCAATCTCATAGGTGAGTCGGTTGTATCGAGCCAGCAAGGGCTTGGTCGAGAAAATCGATAAATCCTGAGGACTGTTTACTGAAAACTAGAAACTGGTATGCTCGAGTATTACCTACTTACTGTTTTTGGTGTTCGGGCCCGGTAAGGGGGTTGACTGGTGGACGGGAATTTGAGAAAATGGTGTTTTACGGACATTGTATTCTTAAATGCAAACGTTGACGGAGAGTCAACGGATTCTCGCATGATCAAGCTCAAGTGGATTTGGCTTTTGGAAGCCACCCGTATCCTTGAATTGAACTGTGATTAAATTGTTATAGTATAATACGGTGCTTACTTGTCTACATTACACCTTTATTTGGCTATGTACTTACGTGTTTATTTGGAACCTCACTGAGCTTTAACTCACCCCACTCCTTTTGTCTTCCTTAACAGATCGGGGATGGAATTATGGCCAAGAACTTTCATAGTTTAACTTTTGTCTTGAACTTGTATTTTTGGCTTGTACTCCTTTTGGTTAGAAGACCTTACTTTTGACTCTTGTAAGTTTGAATTTATAAGTTCGACGTATGTTATGTAAATTAAGTGTGGAGTGGTAAGTTTGACATTTAGCTCTATATTCTAAGTTTGGAAAGTTGGCGTGACAATTATATTTCCATTAGGGTTTGCACTCTTTGCTTTGAACATATTTCATTAGTTTTCTTGAGTTGCTAATTCTTTGATCGACCGAGTCCCGGCGAGAGTTGGGCAGACAATCCGCTGATACCCTAGGGTTCGCCCTAGGGAGAGGTGGGGCTGTCACAACAATCACCTTAATTCCTAACATTTTTTCTAGGCATTTTACCTCATTGTTAATCTAACTAGTATGTTCAAAATTTTTTAAATGTATTTACTCTTTCTTCGTATATAATTAAAAGTAAAAAGGTTGGAATAGTTGTTCTTCCCTTTTTATCACTCTAAGAAATCCAAAAATATAAAAATAAAAGGATATTCTCAAATTTCTTTTTCACACTTATTAATACTAGAAAAAGAAAAAAAAAGACAGGAGAAAAAAACGGAAAATTAGATTTTGTAGACAAAGAAAAAAAAATAGCATTATCGTATTGCTTTTGTCGCGCCCCATTTTTTTTGAAAAATAATAAAATAAAATCTAAGTGTTTAGGTGTTAGAAAAATGAAGTTTTTTTGATTTAAAAAATGAGTTCTTTATTTTAGAGAATGAATCAAAAGAAAAAGGGTCTAAAATGGGACTTAAAAAAGTGCGACGATTTTAGCCCAAAATAATTGTCTAAAAAGAGTTTTTAGAAAATAGGAGTTGCCACTTGGTATCGAGTTTAGGTGTACCAAGTAGGGATGGCAATGAGGCGGGGCTGGGGCGGGGGATCCTTCCCCCGTCCCCCGCCCATTGCCTATTAATTACCCCCGTCTCCCGCCCCTGTGAGGACTCATGTTTTTATTTCTAAAATAGTTATTTTTATAATTATTTACCCTAGTATTAGTTACTTATATTATCGTTACATGAATTTCTTTTAAGTTTCGCTTTATTGCACGCGAATCGGAAGTTCGCGTTTTTTGCGTCAAATCGACCCAATAGAGATTTAAGAAATTTATTCTAGACTACTAAGGGTGAATAATTATAGTGTTAAAGGAATTACATTGGAGGTTTAGTACACAAGTGAAACAAACCCGAGAGAAAACGGATACGAAATGCGCGCGCGCGAGTACTATTCATATTGACTTTTGCATAAATTTTAACTACAAAACCCTTAAGCTTCCAAAGGAAGCTTCACAACTCAAACAACCCTCTCTCTCCTCTCCTCAAGCTTCGGCCGAACAGCAAGGAAAAAGAAGAGCAAGAGCTCTCTCCATTTCACTTCATCTTGCTTCCATTTCTTACACAAATCATCACCCAATTCCTAAATCACTTGGAGAGCAACTCTAGCTTGGTGAAAGGCTTAATCTTGTGGTTTTCTTGGAGCTTTTGTGGGGATAAATTTCTCATTTTTCAAGAGCTCAAGAGGTATCCATTATCTCCTCTAATCTTTCCATTTTTCTTCAAAGTTGGAGCTTCAATTGCAAGGGTTTGAACCCTACACATGGATTAGGCTAGCGGACTTGAGGAATTTACTTTCTTGCTTTAAATGTTAGGCTAGCGGTCTTGTGGTGACCTTTAGGTAGCGGGCTTGAGGTGTAAATGCTTGATTGTGGTTGTTATGTGTTTAGATGAGTTGATTATGGATAGAAAATGAAGGAAAGATGAAGGAAAATTGCGCATGGTTGCTGGCCGAAATCTGTCTTGTTATTGCCGTGCCTTTATTTCGAATTTTTGATGCTCAAATGACTGTGAAACTGATGTGTATATGTGATATATTGTGTGTAGAAAGTTTCTACCAAAAATCATTTGAATTGGTTGAGCAAAACTTGAAATTTCGAAATGTAAAGAAATCTGGAAATGTGTTCAGACAGTCTGAACAGTGTCCCTTTGATCGAACATATCTCTTTGTACAGATGTCAAAATCGAGTGCCGTTTGTGGCATTTGAAACTAGACATTTTTATCTTTCCAATGGTATAAAATTCACTTTCTAGTTCGAAATGAGTGAGCCGTAGTGAGTCAGTAAAGTTGCTGTCCTGTTCTAATGGCCTATCCGAGAGAAAGGTAGAGGCTGCATTTTGTGGCTCTATTTTCTCTCACTTATGAATTGATTTTGAAAAATATTTTTTCTGATGAAATGTATCCTTATGATCCTACTTTCCAACTCCACCAACCATTCTCAATTCCAAGTTGTATTGAGTGAGATATGGTTCAATTTCCAAACTACGACAGATCTGGAAAACCCTTCTTTTTGCTGGACGACTGGTTTAGTTGGTTGTGAGATGTTTTATTTTGAAATTTTGACATCAACCAACTATAAATTGCTTATGGAATGTTTCTTGGACCTTGGTTTCACAAATGAACCAAAATGGGACTGATTTCATGCTGCAAAGTGTTTGAAAAGGGAAAGAAAACTAGAAGACAGATTTGTCTTGGAAATTTCTTGAACTTTGGTAGTTTTGTTAACTACCTTCCTGTACGATTTTTTGTATGAAATTTGATAGAGGAATATCCCTCATATGGGAGTTTAATTTTACCAAATTTGGTATCATTCTAAGAACATTTCGATATACAAATGATGTGCCATAGTTGTCCTTCAAATCTGGAAAATTGACCGAACAGTCTTCAATTTTGGCCAACTTTGAGCTGCTATACATTGATGCTCAAAACTTCGAATTTAGTTCCGTTTGTTATGTTTGAAACTTTGTTTGAAATTCTTATTGTGTTACAAATTTCAGAGGCTAGTTCACTTTCTGTGAATTTTGCCGAATTTCCAAAGTTTACTGAAAAACATGATCGAAACTGTCTTGTATGCTCAAGTCAGCCACTTTGAGATGAAATTTGAATGTCTTCCGTTTAGAATCTTGGAAAAATGTCTTCTAGGAACTTTTATTACTTTGAACAAAGATTGCAACGGTATAAATTTTTCCAATTTTAGACATACTGAGTACAAGTTCTGATTTTTCTAAGTTTGACGTGCAAAACTGAAATTTTCCGATTCGATGGGAAATGAGTTTTTGGAAACTCTTCCCTATTCTTTGATATTGATTGACCGTTTTAAACTCGATTTCATGGAGAAAATCAGTTTTTCTTATGTTAATAAATCCTCACTTTTGAACCTTTATTTTGAGTGGTTAAGGTTCTTTGTTTGAAGTATTGACTAGTCTAAATGAGTGTATCTTCTTTATTGATAAATACATGGTTGTGAGTGAGAATACTTGTTAATTGTCCAGGCGCTCAAGGAGATCTGCAAGAGAATCATGAAGCGGACGCCTAACGACTTAATTGCTCGTTCACTCACTCTTATCTTGACTTGGTGAGTGTCAAGTGTGTGAAAAATTGTTACGTGCTTAATTGTTATTATTGATTGAGTATTTTGAATATGCCGGGTCGAGTGTGTACTTTATCGCACTCGTTCTCGTTTAAGTGAAGTGTATTTGAATTGCTTGAAGTGAATTGTTAAGTGTATTAAGTGAAGTGTTGCAATGGTTAATTATGCTATGGTTGCATATGTCGATTGGAGTGAATCTCCTCGACTTCTAGTGATAATAGCGGGGGACGCCCAAATCTCATCGGCCGACCTTGCGACTCGAGCCGGCATGGGCTTGGTCGAGAAGCTTGGTGAGCCATGGGAAAAGTGTATAAGCTTGATCTATTGGAGAGATCTTGCTTGGCATACTCGAGTAGTATCGCCTTATATAAAAGAAGTGCGGGCCCGGAGTAGGGGAGTAACGGTGAATGGGGAAGTGTATGTGAAGTTCTACGGATTTATAACCTACCCGATTGACGGAGTGTCAACTCGTGGAGGTACTGGATCGAGCAAGTGGAACATAGCTCCTAAGAGTTCCTGTATCCTTATCAAGTGTGTTTTATTGCTAATTGTGACTTGCTTGAATGTTACAACTCTCATTCTTGTTCAAATGTTATTGTTATTTGAACTACGTGTTTTGCATGTTTTCTTGGCCTCACGAGCATCCGCTCACCCTTTGGTTGAACTGGAAGGGATTATGGAAAAGCCTACTTGATGGTTTTTTTGGCTAGAATTTTGGAATGTATTTGTCGAGACATCTTTTGGGAAGTTGTATTTTTTTGGAAAGTGGATGTATTTTGAACTTGTGGTGTAAGATTGGATATTTATATATGGAAACGACTTCTCTTTCTTACTTCGTCTTGTATTATTAGTTATTATGGTATTAACCTTGAACGGGAATTGTACCGAGTCCTGCCGAGAGTTGGGCAGGCGTCCCGCCGATACCCTTTGGTTCGCCTTAGGGAGAAGTGGGGGCATCACAGCCCCACCAAATTATTAATTTTATTATATAATTTATTATAATTAAATTTGAGCAAATAATCAAGTACTAAAATATCAACACATCACCAAATTATTATTCATTGTAACTTCACAATTGAAACTCATAAAAATAATTAAATAAAAGTTATTTGACTACAATCTAATATGATAAAAAAATATAACTAAAATAATCAAGTTTTCACTTTTGATACAAATACAATCACTAAATTATTATTGTGTTTTTTTAGAAAAAAGTGTTATTGTATTAAGTATAGTTAGGAATTTAATATAAATGTATTAATAAATTTAGTATAAATAATTAATAATTTTTATTAATAAACATGTATAATTAGTAGTATAATTGATAATATCATTATATATATAATTATGTACATATATATATTTTGTTCAAACGGGTGGCGGGGCGGGGGAATATACCCCCGTCCCCCGCCCCGTTTCTAAATGGGGGGCCCCAACTCCCGCCCCAATAGTCCCCCGTGGGGCTGATGCCCGCCGGTCACCCGTCCCATTGCCACTCCTAGTACCAAGTCACTTAAAAATGTATAAAAAATAAAGAAAACCCTTTTGAGACGACTCCAGGTTTTTGAAAACAAGAGAAAGAGTTCGGGAGTTACGGTTGAAGAAAGTGAAGGCAAAGATTTGATAGAATCAAATCTAAGGTACCCAGTGGCGGAGTTAGGAATTAACTTTGGGGGGGGCGAGAAAAAAAATAATGTGAACATATATACTACAAAATTAGAACAACCTTATATACCACATTATTGTTTGGGCCTTGGGGGGGCAAAGTGAATTTTTTGATCAATTTTTGGGGGGGCAAAACATAATAATAAAAATTTTTTTACTTAGAAATTTTTTTTTTAACAATTGGAGGGGGGGCGGTTGCCCCCCCTGGCCCCCCCTTCCCTCCACCCCTGAAGGTACCCTTTCAACCTAGGCAAGGTTACTTGCGAGATTTAGTAAAAAATTTTCTTAATCTAACCTATAAACTTATCACATTTGGATGTTTCTATATGGATACAATTCTAGACCTAATGAATATCGAGAGGGTCAAATATCTCTTCAAAGTTTAATTGGTGCAAATCATATTAATTGTGATGCCCAAAAATGATTCTTAGAAGAGGTCATGAATATGCAAAAATAAGACTCGAAGAAAAGAAGAATTATAATATATAAATATACATGATCTAAAAGAAAGGATTGCAACATAACGGGTTCGGGGATCTAGCTTCGTGACTCGATTTTCCTTTTTATAAAGGAGATACGAGCGTGCTAAGACTAAAAAGTCATACTCGTCCATTTCTCATACTTGAAGGGTGACCTTCGTAATTCTAGTCAAGCAAATGAACTAACCCATGTCTAATTTCCTAAATGGAATGCAAGTCTAAATGTCATGTTTTGCACATATAGGGGTAAGGGTTAATATATAGGAAATATCATGCAAGATAAGAAAATATCCTATAAAATATGTATGAAATGCGATGAATGTCATGCAAAAAAAGTGAATCTAGCGCGAGACGGTCTAAAGGGTCTAGTATTGAATTAGCCCATTTCTACAAGTCTTCACTAGCGTTGGACTAGTGAAAAATCGAGAAGAAAGGCCACAACTAGCATTGGACTAGTGTGGTGACGTCATGCATTTATTATAACATAAGAAATCATATAAACATAATTAAAGGAAGGAAACACGTAAGCACATAAAGCACATAGCATGTAAGCATAATATCTAGATGCAAATCTCCTAAGAAAGCGAGTAAAACACGCAAGCACATAAGCATGCAAGCACACAAACAAATAAACACACATGAAGACCTAACTATTACATTTGGAACCCTAACTACAATCTAAAGGAGAGAGTTAAAAATAATAACCTAACTATTACATTTATCTAACTAATTACATTTTTGGCGAAAGTGGAACCTATCTATTATATATTCTAACTAAATACATGTCTTAAGCACCTAACTACTACAATTTGGCATTTAAATGCCTCTCAAATAATCACCAAAATTAAATAAATGAAACTTAAAATGAATAAAGATGAATAATAATATATAAAAGAAAAAAACAATCAAAACATGCAATTGCACATAAAAACACATTGGAGCACATAAGATGATTTAAAATAATAAAAGAAGGTACCTCCCTTAAAATGGTGATTAAACGGTGTGAAATTTGTCCTACTTATGCTCCAAAATGAACAAAATGATCAAGGCACCACCTTTAATTATAAAGAAATGGAAATAACCATGAAATCTACCAATTAAAGCACTTAAATGAAATATAATTAACAATTAAAGAAGAAAAGTAACTTATATTTAAGAAATCAAAACTGCTAGGGACCTAATTGCAAAAATTTTAAAAGTTTTGGGGGTCAAATTATAATTATTACAAAATTTAGAGGTCAAAATGAAAGAAACATAAAGTTCAGGGACCTATTTATAATTAAATTAGGGACCCAATTAAAAGAAATTAAAAATTTTTAGGGCCGTAGTATAATTACTCAAAAGTCTAGGAATTGTCCTGCAATTAAATGCTACCAGATTCTTAGGAAAAAGGTCAACGGGCCACTCTTATTTATTATTTGGGCGAAAGGCCATCAGGCCCAGACAAAACCCCAAGGTTAAAAGAGACGGGCCAGTCCAGCTTTTGACCAAGTAAAAATCCAACTAAAATGTATGGGTTTTGGCCTCCAATGTGAGAACTCATGTTTTTATTTCTAAAATAATTATTTTTATAATTATTTGTCTTAGTATTGGTTAATTATATTATCGTTACATGAATCGTTTTTAAGTTTAACCTTATCGCGCGCGAATCGGAAGTTCGCGTATTTCGTGCCGAATCGACTAAGTGAAGATTTAAGAAATTAATACTAGACTACTAAGAGTGAATACTTATAGTAATAAAGGAATTTCATTTGAGAATTAGTGCACAAGTGAAACAAACAAGAGAGAAAACGGTGGTACGACACCCGCGCGCGACAATATTCCTAGTTGACTTTTGCACAATATTTGGCCACAAATTCCTTAAGCTTCCAAAGGAAGCTTCACGAAACAAAACCCTCTCTTTTCTCTCTCTTGGAGCCGGCCGAAAACAGCAAAGGAGGAAGAGGAAGAGAGCTCCACTCCATCTCACTTCATCTTGCTTCCATTTCCTTCACAAATCACCACCCAACTCACATATCACTTGGAGATTAACTTTAGCTTGGAGGAGGACATCATCTAGTGGAAATTCTTGGAGTTTTTGTGGTGAAATTTCTGGTTTCTTCAAGGACTAAGGAGGTAACCATCAACTCATCTAATCTCTCCATTTAATACAAGATTTACGGTTGGATTTGCAAGGGTTTGAACCCTAAGCATGAAACTAGGTAGAGGACTTGAGGAACCCACTTTATTTTGCTTTAATGCTAGGCTAGCGGACTTGGTGATGCCTTTAGGTAGCTGGTTTGAGGTGAAATTAGTTGTTTGTGGTTATTTATGTGTTATTTGAGGTGAATACGGTTAGAAAGTGAAGGAAAAATCGAACGAAGTTGGTGCAAGAAGATGGCCGAAACTGCCCTGTTGTTATCATGGATGTATTTCGAATTTTTGTTGATTGTTTGGCTGTGAAAGTGGTTGATATATGTTGTATGTTTTGTGTAGAAAGTGTCTACCAAAAATCATTTGATTTGGTTGAGCAAAACTTGAATTTTCGAAATTGGAAGAAATCTGGAAATGGGTTCTGGCTGTCCGAACAGTGTACGTTTGATCGAACATAACTCTTTGTACAAGAGTCAAAATCGAGTGCCTTTGCGGTATTTGAAATTAGACAATTGTAGCTTTCCAACGGTATAAAATTCACCTTCTAGTTCAAGGTGAGTGAGCCGTAGTGATTTGGCAAAGTTTGCTATCCAGTTCTGACTGTCTATCCGAGAGAAAGGTAGAAGCTACATCTTGTGGCTCTATTTTCTCTCACTTGTGAACTGATTTTGTGAACAACTTGTTCTGATGAAATGTATAGTTTTGAATCTAGTTTCCAACGCCACCAACCATTTTCAATTTCAAGTTGTATTGAGTGAGATATGGTCAATTTCCAAACTGTGACAAAGCTAGAAATCTGGAAATCTTTCTCTTCTTGCTAGCAGAATGGTTAGGTTTGGTTTGGGACTTTTTGTTTCAAAAATTTTTGGTTTCAATTACCTACCAATTGCTTATTAGATGTTTATAAGACATTGGTTTCAAAAAGGAACCGAATTGGGACTGATTTCATGGTGCAAAATGTTTGAAAAGGGAAAGAAAAGCAAGAGGACAGATTTGCTTTGAGAATTTCCTAAACTTTGGTAGTTTTGTTAACTACCTTCCCACCTGATTTTTTGTGTGAAATTTGATACAGGGGTAGTCTATAAATAGAGGTTTAAGTGTACCAAATTTGATGTTATTTCGATAACCTTTCGATATCCAAATAACGCCCCAAAATTTGCTTTTCAAATCTGGAAAATGTTTTAACAGTGTACAAATTTCAGCCAAATTTGAGCTGCTATATCTCAATGCTCAAAACTCCGAATTTAGTTCTGTTTGTTGTGTTTGAAACCTTGTTTGGAACTTATATTGTTTTACAAATTTCAAAGGCTAGTTCACTTTCTGTGAATTTTTCCGAATTTCCAAAGATTGCCGAAAAACATGACTAAAACTGCCTTGCTTGTTCAGATCAGCCATTTTGAGTTGAAAATTGAATGCCTTCCATTTGGAATCGTGGGAAAGTGTCTTCTAGGAAATTTTAGTACTCCGAACCAAGATTCCAATGGTATAAATTTCCAATTTTGGACCTACTGAGTGCAAGTTTTGATTTTTCTAAATTTGACGTGCAAAACTGAAATTTTTCCGACTTGATAGGAAATGAGTTTTTGGAAACTTTTCCCTAATCTTTGATATTGATTGATTGTTTTAAACTCGATTTCATGAAGGAAATCAGTTTCTCTTGTGTTGTTAAATCCACACTTTTGAATCTCGATTTTTGAGTGATTAAAGTTCTCTTTTGTGGTATTGACTAGCCTAAATAAGTGTACCTTCTTTCCTAGTTAATACGTGATTGTGAGTAAAAGTATTTGTTAATTGTCCAGGCGCTCAAGGAGATCTTCAAGAGAATCTCGAAGTCGACGCCTAAAGACTTAATTGCTCCCTCACTCACTTTTGTTTTGACTTGGTGAGTGTCAAGTGCATGACTTGTTGCAATTATGTGAATTGTTTCTTATGGATTGAATGATTGATAATTGTTGATTCGAATGTGTATGTTATCGTACTCGTTCTCTTTTAACTGATTGTATAACTGAATTGCTTATGACTAAATTGAAATTGATTGACCGGATGTCATTTGAAGTGAATCTCCTCGACCTATAAACTGAACTGGGAGACGCCCAAATCTCAATTGGCCGACCTTGCGACTCGAGTCAGCAAGGGCTTGGTCGAGAAGCTAGGTGAACCATGAGATAACTGTAAGCTTGATCTATTATGAGATCTCGTTTGGCCTACTCGAGTAGTAGTGCCTTTTATAGAAGTGCGGGCCTGGGGTGGTTGAAATGGTGGACGGAACTGTGAAGAAAGTGGAGTTCTACGGACTTAATGCCGATCCAGTTGACGGAGTGTCATCGCGGGGAGGTATTTGATCGAGCCTTGGCAAAACAAGTGGAACCTAACTCCTGAGAGCTCATGTATCCTCATTGAATGTGTTTAATTGAAAATTGTGAATTGCTTGAATGTTACAGCTTTATTTCTCGCTTAAATGCTATTGCTACTTGAACTAAGTGTTTGCATGTTTTCTTGGCCTCACTGAGCGTTAGGTTATCCCATTAGATTTGTTTTCCTTAGCAGGGACCAAGATGGAAAGAGTTATGGAGAAGCTGACTTGAGGCACTTTTGATTAGGGTTTGGAATGTATTTGACTAGACATCTTTTGGAAGTTGTATATTTTGGAAAAGTGGTTGTATTTTGAAACTTGTGATGTAAGATTTAATATTCATATATGGAAATGACTTCTTGTCTTTATTTCGACTTTCGTTATTAGTCGTTATCCTTTAAGTTTGAACTGGAATTGTACTGAATCCTGGCGAGAGCTGGGCAGGCGTCCCGCCGATACCCTTTGGTTGCCTTAGGGAGAAGTAGGGGGGCATCACATTTGGTATCAGAGCACTGGATTAGAGATCTATTTGGGAGATACTAGAAACTTTACTCTGGAGATTAGAAATGAGATAACTTTAAGTTATACCTTAAGTGATGTTCGGGCGAGTTAGTTGGACTTTAAGTTTCTAACCTGGAAATTGTGGTTGTTTTGCCAGAGATGGAGAATGGAAATGGAGGACCTGCTGCTAATGGTAATGGTCATGCTAATGGCCACGTGGAGCCTCTTTGGCCTATTTACTATCGAGCCCTTGGTGGAGGAGCTCGTGTGCGTTACTCGCCTTTCTACTAGGTTTCCTCGATGTCCCCTGTAGGGTGACTTATTCGTACCCTAATGATCTAGTACTGTCCCTTGACGACGAGCGTCGTTAGTTGGTGAATACCAACCGATCTTTTACTTTAGGAGGTTGAGGAGTTGAGCATTATGGTGAATGCTAGAGTGCTAGGATTGTCGAGTTAGAGAGGACTGTGGTGGACGAGATGGCTAGGGCTGAGGCTACTCGTGATGAGGTTGCGGAGGGTTAGAGCTCGTCTGACTAGGATAGGCGAGGAGGTCCGAAATCGGGCTTCTGGGATCCTGGCAAGATTGCCACTGTGATGCATCGATGAGGTGATGGAGGTTGTACATAATCCAGTTCAGGAGGACCCAGAGAAGGAGGTCCAGCCTGATAGTCATGCTGAGGATTAGACTAGAGAGATAGATCTTTTGACTTTTGTAGTTAGAAATAGTTGGGGTGATGCTAGTGCAAAGGCCATTGTATTTTGCTTGACTGTGTGGCCTACTTTTGAGGCACTTTGACTCTACTTTGGTCGTACATGACTAAAAGTATTTTTGTGGCACCTGTGTGCTATATTTTGTAAATGGCCCCATGACTTGCTAATTGTATGAACGTTAAAGTGTTAATATATGTTAATTATTGTTATTTTTTGATGTTTTCAAGTTTGTCTGTATATCAAGTATTTCTCGCGTAATTATTTTATTTTCTTACACTAGGCATAACTGGATTTATGGACGGAGGAAAGAGTGTCGAGGTCGTGGGCGAGGACTAGGCAAAACCCAATCTCAAGAGGATGATCAGGGATCGGCAACTGGACCGACCCAGGGACAAGAGAATCTAGAGGGTAACTAAGTGGCTACTGCCATTAATAGAATGACTGATTTCCTTGAACGATTAGTTGAGAGACAGGGTCCAGAGCCAATTAACTAACTCGAGGCCCCAGGATAGAGGTGATGATAGGGCTTTAGAGAGGTTTTGAAGTTTTGTTCCGCCTAAGTTCACTGGGGAACCTGATCCTGAGCTAGCGGAAAATTGGCTAGAGCGGATGACTAATATTTTTGCCGCTTTAGATTATACTGAAGAGAGAAGGGTGGAACTTTGCTGCCTTTCAGTTTGAGGGCATTGCACCGTGCTTGGTGGGATGTTGATAAGGTGAAAGTGGGAGAGAGCCCAAACGCCTTGGATTTGGGAAACTTCACGAGGGAGTTTAATGAGAAGTTTCTTCCGCCTCTGATCCAAGAGAAGCGGGAGGATGAATTTGTAAAGTTAAGGACAAGGAACTCTTCAGTGTAGCCGAGTATGAAGGGAAGTTCACTAAAACTTTCTAAGTACGCTCCAGAATTGGTAACTAATGAGTGGAAAAGGATAAGGCGTTTCGTGCAAGGACTCAATGTGGAGATCTAGGAAGGGTTGGTAGCAGCCCAAATCTCTATGTTTACTGAAGCTCTGGAGAAGGCGCAGAAAGTTGAGAGCGCAAGGCTGCAAGTTAGGGACTTTCACACTAAGAAAAGGAACATTTCTAGTTATACTTCTGGTTAGGCAAGTAAAGTGCCCCACCTTCCAAAATGGGAAGAGAAATTAGAGGAGTAAGGACCGCAGGAGCTTCAAGAGGAGTTTTATCCAGAGGAGGTCGTAGTGGACAAGGTCAATCAAGAGGAATACCTTCTAATGGCTCGGCCGTAACTCCTCAAGTTAGTTGTGGCTACTGTGGCAAATCAAATCACTCGGAGAAAGTTGGGAAAGTGTTTGTACTGTGGTAGTGGCGAGCACCAACTCGCGAATTGTCCAAGTAAGCTGAAGGTAGGAGGTAGCACTCAAAGGCCAGAAAAGTCAACCTCTAAGCAGACTAGTGTTGGAGGGAGTCGACCAAAGGTACCTGCTAGGGTTTACGCATTGGACTATCAGCAGATTCCCGATGCTACTGAGGTGGTCGAAAGTACGATCCCTATTTTCCATCGTTTAGCTAAGTTTTAATTGATTCGGGTATGACACATTCTTTTGTGAACCCTAACTTTATGAGTGGGATAGATGTGAAACCAATTAAATTACCTTATGATCTAGAGGTAAGAACACCTACTGGGGACCAAAGTTTAATCGCTAACTTGGTATACAAGGATTGTGAGATCTGGGTTGGGGAACGGAAATTACTGGCTGATTTGATGGGTTTAGCAATTAAGGGGTATGTTGTTATCTTAGGAATGGACTGGTTAGCACGCTACCATACTCCAGTTGAACTGTAAGACGAAAACTGTAGAGTTGTGCATTCCAGGAGAGGCAACCCTGAAATTGGATGTAAGGGGTAGATTAGTCTCATCTGCACTTATTTCAGGAATTCAAGTTAGAAAAATGTTAAGTAAGGGAGCTCAGGGATATTTGACTTTTCTTATAAATACCCCTAGGGATAAAGTGAAATTGGAGGATATGCACGTGGTGAAGGAGTATCCGGATGTCTTTCTTGAAAAATTAGAATTGAAAGGGAGATAACTTTTAGGATTGATGTGACTCCAGGGATAGCACCTATCTCTAAGATGCCGTACAGAATGACACCAGCTGAATTGAAAGAGTTGAAACTGCAGTTACAGGATTTACTGGAGCGAGGCTTTATAAAGGAGAGTGATTCACCGTGGGGAGCCCCAGTCTTGTTTGTTAAAAAGAAAGATGGGAGTTTAAGGCTGTGTATAGATTACCGAGGCTTGAACGATGTTACCATTAAAAATAAATACCCTTTACCCCACATTGATGAGCTGTTCGACCAATTGCAAGGGGCGGTTGTATTTTCGAAGTTGGATCTCAGGCAGGATTACTATCAATTGAGAATTTTGGAAAAAGATATACCTAAAACTGCCTTTAACTCGAGATATGGACACTTTGAATTTGTCGTAATGCCGTTCGGGTTAACGAATGCACTCGCGACTTTTATGGATTTAATGCATCGAGTCTTTAAACCTTATCTGGACCAGTATGTAGTGGTGTTCATTGATGATATACTAGTGTACTCTAAGACCTTGGAGGATCACGAGAAACATTTGAGAATTATTTTACAAACTTTGAGAGAACATCAGTTGTATGCTAAGTTTAGCAAATGTGACTTTTGGTTGAAAGAAGTGACTTTCTTAGGTCATATAATTTCCAAGGACGGGATTAAAATGGATCCAGCCAAAGTTGAAGCAGTTTTTAAATGGAAACAACCGGAAAATCCTACTGAAGTTCGAAATTTTATAGGGTTAGCAGGGTATTACCGGAGATTTATCAAGAATTTTTCTAAGATTGCTGGACCCATGATTGAGTTGACTAAGAAAAGTGAGAAATTTATATGGAGTCCTAAGTGTGAAGAAAATTTCCAAGAGTTAAAGAGACGTTTGACGAGAGCACCCGTATTAGCTCTACCGAATGGGAAGGATAGTTTTGTGGTCTACACAGACGCTTCAAAGGAAGGTTTGAGATGTGTATTAATGCAAAATGAGAAAGTGATAGCGTATGCCTCTAGAAAATTAAAGCCGCACGGAGAGAAATTACCCAACTCATGACTTGGAGTTAGCGGCTATGGTGTTTGCATTAAAGAAGTGGAGGCATTACCTCTATGGGATAACATTTGAGATTTTTACAGACCACAAGAGTTTTAAGTATTTATTTTCTCAAAAAAGAGCTGAATTTGAGACAACGTAGGTGGATGGAATTCTTGGAAGATTATGATTGCACGGTAAAGTACCATCCAGAAAAAGCCAATGTAGTGGCCGATACTTTAAGTCGTCAAGTGCAAGTGGCAGGATTGATGATTAAACAATTGCACTTGTTGGAAGAGATTAGTTATTGGAACCCTCGACTCGAACCGAGAAAAGTGATCCTTGGCAATATTGTCGTGAAATCCAATTTGTTGGAACGTATCAAGGAAACTCAGGGAAAGGACCCTGAAGTGCAAAAGTGGTTCGAGAAAGTCAAAAAGGGAGAAAAGTCAGATTTTAATCTAGGAGTGAATGATGTATTAAGATTTCGGAATCGTATAGTAGTGCCTAAGGACGAAGGGTTTAAGAAGGAAATTTTGGAGGAAACACACCGATCTAAGTATACGGTACATCCTGGAGGTAATAAAATGTACCAGAACTTGAAGAGTTTGTATTGGTGGGAGACCATGAAAAAGGAAATTGCTTAGTTTGTCCAGACCTGCTTGATTTGCCAACAAGTTAAAGCTAAACATTAGAAACCATCAGGTCTTTTGCAATCCTTAGAAATACCCGAGTGGAAGTGGAAAAATATTACCATGGATTTTGTATCTGGGTTACCAAGGACACAAAAAGGTCATGATGCGGTTTGGGTGATAGTAGATATATTGACCAAATCGACTCACTTTCTGCTGATTAGTATGAAGTACCCGTTGGAGAAGTTAGTTAAGTTATATTTGGATGAGATTATAAAGTTACACGGGATACCTGTAAGTATTGTGTCCGATCGAAACCCTAGATTTGCCTCGCGATTCTGGCAAAAGATGCAAGAAGTGTTGGGGACTAAATTGAATTTTAGTATTACTTACCATCCCCAGACTGAAGGACAGTCTGAGAGGACGATTCAGACTCTCGAGGACATGTTGAGAACCTGTATTTTGGATTTTGGAGAGAGTTGGAGTAAGTATTTGACATTGGTGGAATTCGCTTATAATAATAGTTTCCATGCATCCATTCAAATGGCTCCGTATGAAGCGCTTTATGGTCGAAAGTGTAGGTTTCCGATTTGTTGGGATGAAGTAGGTGAACGAAAGATTTTAGACCCAACTACGGTACCATGGATTGAGGAGGTGCGAGAAAAAGTGACGTTAATACGCCAGAGAATTCAAACCGCACAAAGTCGTCAGAAGAGCTATGCAGATAATCGAAAGAATGATTTAGAATTTGCGGTTGGAGATCAAGTATTTCTTAAGATTACTCCTCTGAAAGCGAGTTTGATGGCAGGAAAAGGAAAGAAATTACAACCGAGATTTGTATGACCATATAAGATTCTTCAACGTGTAGGAAATATGGCCTATAGGTTGGAATTGCCACCAAATCTATCTCGGATCCACAGTATTTTTCACGTATCGAGTCTCAAGAAATATCATCCAGACCCGTCTCATATCCTACAACTAGAGAATATTGAAATTGATGAAGCACTGACCTATGAGGAGAAACCGATAAAACTTCTAGATCGTAAGGTGAAAGAATTGAGGAATAAGCGGATTCCAATGGTAAAAGTTCTATGGAGAAACCATGGATTAGAAGAAGCAACTTGGGAGGTAGAAAAAGAAATTCGAGGAAAATATTCAGATCTATTCTCAAATCAAGGTATGAATTTCGAGAACGAAATTTTTTTTAAGGGGGAGAGGATGTGAGGACTCATGTTTTTATTCCTAAAATAATTATTTTCCTTAGTATTGGTTAATTATATTATCATTACATGAATAGTTTTTAAGTTTCACCTTATCGCGCGTGAATCGGAAGTTCGCGTATTTCGCGCCGAATTGACTAAGTGGAGATTTAAGGAATTAATACTAGACTACTAAGAGTGAATACTTATAGTAATAAAGGAATTTCATTTGAGAATTAGTGCACAAGTGAAACAAACAAGAGAGAAAATGGTGGTACGACACCCGCGCGCGACACTATTCCTAGTTGACTTTTGCACAATTTTTGGCCACAAATTCCTTAAGTTTCCAAAGGAAGCTTCACAAAACAAAACCCTCTCTTTTCTCTCTCTTGGAGCTGGCCGAAAACAGCAAAGGAGGAAGAGGAAGAGAGCTCCACTCCATCTCACTTCATCTTGCTTCCATTTCCTTCACAAATTACCACCCAACTCACATATCACTTGGAGATTAACTTTAGCTTGGAGGAGGACATCATCTAGTGGAAATTCTTGGAGTTTTTGTGGTGAAATTTCTGGTTTCTTCAAGGACTAAGGAGGTAACCATCAACTCATCTAATCTCTCCATTTAATACAAGATTTACGGTTGGATTTGCAAGGGTTTGAACCCTAAGCATGAAACTAGGTAGAGGACTTGAGGAACCCACTTTATTTTGCTTTAATTCTAGGCTAGCGGACTTGGTGATGCCTTTAGGTAGCTGGCTTGACGTATAATTAGTTGTTTGTGGTTATTTATGTGTTATTTGAAAGTGAAGGAAAAATTAGAAGGAAGTATAATTAGAAAGTGAAGGAAAAATCGAAGGAAGTTGGTGCAAGAAGATGGCCGAAACTGCCCTGTTGTTATCATGGATGTATTTCGAATTTTTGTTGATTGTTTGGCTATGAAATTGGTTGATATATGTTGTATGTTATATGTAGAAAGTGTCTACCAAAAATCATTTGATTTGGTTGAGCAAAACTTGAATTTTCGAAATTGGAAGAAATCTGGAAATGGCTGTCCGAACAGTGTACGTTTTATCAAACATAACTCTTTGTACAAGAGTCAAAATTGAGTTCCATTTGCGGTATTTGAAACTAGACAATTGTAGCTTTCCAACGGTATAAAATTCACCTTCTAGTTCGAACTGAGTGAGACGTAGTGATTCGGCAAAGTTTGCTGTCCTGTTCTGACTGTCTATCCGAGAGAAAGGTAGAAGCTGCATCTTGTGGCTCTATTTTATCTCACTTGTGAACTGATTTTGTGAACGACTTGTTCTGATGAAATGTATAGTTTGGAATCACCAACCATTCTCAATTTCAAGTTGTATTGAGTGAGATATGGTTCAATTTCCAAACTGTGACAAAGCTGGAAATCTGGAAATCTTTCTCTTCTTTCTAGCAGAATAGTTAGGTTTGGTTTGGGACTTTTTGTTTCGAAAATTTTTGGTTTCAATTACCTACAAATTACTTATTAGATGTTTATAAGACCTTGGTTTAAAAAATGAAGCGAATTGGGACTGATTTCATGGCACAAAATGTTTGAAAAAGGAAAGAAAAGCAAAAGGACAGATTTGCTTTGAGAATTTCCTAAACTTTGGTAGTTTTGTTAACTACCTTCCCACCTGATTTTTTGTGTGAAATTTGATACAGGGGTAGTCTATAAATAGAGGTTTAAGTGTACCAAATTTGGTGTTATTTTGATAACCTTTCGATATCCAAATAACGCTCCAAAGTTTACTTTTCAAATCTAGAAAAGTTTTGAACAGTGTACAAATTTCAGCCAACTTTGAGCTGCTATATCTCGATGCTCAAAACTCCGAATTTAGTTCCACTTGTTGTGTTTGAAACCTTGTTTGGAACTTATATTGTGTTACAAATTTCAAAGGATAGTTCACTTTCTACGAATTTTTCCGAATTTCCAAAGATTGCCGAAAAACATGACTAAAACTGCCTTGCTTGTTCAGATCAGCCACTTTGAGTTGAATATTGAATGCCTTCCGTTTCGAATCGTGGGAAAGTGTCTTCTAGGAACTTTTAGTACTCTGAACCAAAATTCCAATGGTATAAAGTTTTCCAATTTTGGACCTACTGAGTGCAAGTTCTGATTTTTCTAAATTTGACGTGCAAAACTGAAATTTTTCCAACTTGATGGGAAATGAGTTTTTGGAAACTGTTCCTTAATCTTTGATATTGATTGATTGTTTTAAACTCGATTTCATAAAGGAAATCAGTTTCTCTTGTGTTGTTAAATCCACACTTTTGAACCTCGATTTTTGAGTGATTAAAGTTCTTTTTTGTGGTATTGACTAGCCTAAATAAGTGTACCTTCTTTCCTGGTTAATACGTGATTGTGAGTGGAAGTACTTGTTAATTGTCCAGGCGCTTAAGGAGATCTTCAAGAGAATCTCGAAGCGGACGCCTAAAGACTTAATTGCTCGCTCACTCACTTTTGTTTTGACTTGGTGAGTGTCAAGTGCATGACTTGTTGCAATTATGTGAATTGCTTCTTATGGATTGAATGATTGATAATTGTTGAGTCGAGTGTGTACGTTATCGTACTCGTTCTCTTTTAACTGATTGTATAACTGAATTGCTCATGACTGAATTGAAATTGATTGACTGGATGTCGTTTGGAGTGAATCTCGTCGACCTATAACTGAACTGAGAGACGCCCAAATGTCAATTGGCCAACCTTGCGACTCGAGCCAGCAAGGGCTTGGTCGAGAAATTCGGTGAACCATGAGATAACTGTAAGTTTGATCTATTAAGAGATCTCGCTTGGCCTACTCGAGTAGTAGTGCCTTTTATAGAAGTGCGGGCCCGGGGCGGTTGAAATGGTGGACAAAACTGTGAAGAAAGTGGAATTCTACAGATTTAATGCCGACCCGGTTGACGGAGTGTCATCGCGAGGAGGTATTTGATCGAGCCTTGGCAAAGCAAGTGGAACCTAGCTCCTGAGAGCTCCTGTATCCTCATTGAATGTGTTTAATTGAAAATTGTGAATTGCTTGAATGTTACAGCTTTATTTCTTGCTTAAATGCTATTGCTACTTGAACTAAGTGTTTGCATGTTTTCTTGGCCTCACTGAGCATTAGCTCATCCCATTAGATTTGTTTTCCTTAGCAGGGACATGGAGAGAGTTATGGAGAAGCCGACTTGAGGCACTTTTGATTAGGGTTTGGAATGTATTTGACTAGACATCTTTTGGAAGTTGTATATTTTGGGAAAGTGGTTGTATTTTGAAACTTGTGATGTAAGATTTATTATTCATGTATAGAAATGATTTCTTGTCTTTATTTCGACTTTCGTTATTAGTCGTTGTCCTTTAACTTTGAACTGGAATTTTACTGAGTTCTGGCGAGAGTTGGGCAGGCGTCCCACCGATATCCTTTGGTTCGCCTTAGGGACAAGTGGGGGCGTCACATCCAAGCCCAAGGCAAATCCAATAAAAAAAAACCTAACCCAATTCCAAAAAACTCAACAAAAATACCAAATCCAATTCTCTTCTATTTTACCAAGACCCAATAAATTAATCAATAAACTAAAAATTTTTAAGGTCTAATTTCATCCCGAATTCCAGAATTAATTAACTAAAAGCACACTTAAAACATAAAAAGAAGATTAAAGATTAAAAGGGGTAACAATGATTTATTTGCAGAAGTTTCTGGGCCACAATAAAATTATCTAAAAATATAGGGGTCAAAATGCAATTTTTGGAAAAATTTCATGTGAAGCTTCGAAGAAACTTTCTTCTTCTGCACAATTCTTCTGCAATTTCTGGGTTCTTTGCTTGCCACATTTCATCAAACAAAACATCTAACCAAACATCAAAGCTTTGGATCAAGATGACAAACGAATGCAACCCCCAACCTTAACCAAATCTTATATCCTCAAACACTATGTTTAACCACGATTATAGCAGAAAATCTGAGTTAATGACCATCAGTAAAAAAAAATAAAGAAACAAAATGCAGCAGGGACTTCACGAATCTATAGCATGGATCTATGCTTATATGACAAAGAGGGGGATGAAAGGGACTACCTTTTTGAGCTTTACGGAGTCAAATGAACAAGTAGGGGTTGAAACAATGGGTCCGGATGCAGAATTCGAAACCGCAATTTTCTGCCGAAGAATGTCCAAGAGCTGACGTGTGAGAACCCGAAAATTTTCACATTTTCCAAGTATTATTTTATTTCTTTACCTATATTTTATTACTGTCCTTGAAAATATTAAATGTTCTATACATTTTACAAGTAAGTACAGTTTTTAAATCATTTTCCTGGTATAAGTTAGTGTACGTTAAATTGAAGTGCATTATTGAATGTGGGACCCGCTAGTGCGATATAATTTTGTCAATTAGGTGATGAAATATTAAGTGTTATTATTTTACAAGGTGTTAGGAGGTGACTAGAGGTTAGCTAGTTAGATGAAACCTTGGGGAAGAGAAGATAAGCTTAGAACCTTCAAGAAGCTAAGTGTCACCACCTCATTGGATGTTGGACTTTTGACCCAAGATATTAACCTTTACCAAAACCAAATTTTGACCCAAAATTCATCCCATTTTTCACCCTCTTGGCCGGCCCTGTTGAGAAGAAAAACAAGGAAACCTCTTCAATTTCTAGCTTCAATCCTTGCTCAAATCTTGAGTTTTAGCCAACCAAATTAGAAACTACTCCATACAAGTGATCACTAAGGAAGATTAAAGGCTTTGGTGGAGTTGATTTGGAGGAGGAAAGTCTAAGCTACCATTTTCTTTGAGGTTTCAAGGTAAGATT
This sequence comes from Coffea humblotiana, assembly GCA_023065735.1. Lineage (NCBI taxonomy): Eukaryota > Viridiplantae > Streptophyta > Magnoliopsida > Gentianales > Rubiaceae > Coffea > Coffea humblotiana. Next base: position 28,836,352 of record CM041218.1, on the reverse strand, counting down.
GTTAAGAACATCCTTCTTTACTTCTAATAGATGGAATTTAGTGGCTTGTGGTTGCCACTTTGGTAGTTTTGTGCAATATTTCTTGGGTAAATGTGACAGCCCCACCTCCCCCTAGGGCGTACCCTAAGGGTTAGCGAACTGCCTGCCCAACTCTCGCCAGGACTGCTAACGGTCGCATACACGCAATTCTAACTGTTTCGAAAGGTATACCGAAGTAAGGTTAACAATAAGCGCGCAAAACGAAAACGGAAAACGGAACGAACGTGAACAGTACTTGCCACGTCACAATCCGGCCGGAATCTGGCCGGATATACGGCCGGATTCTTGGCCGGATTGGAGGCAGAGACCAACTCAAATTTTTTTCAAAAGTCACCCCAAATCCGGCCGCATATCCGGCCAAGATCTGGCCGGATACCTGGCCGGATTCTGATGAACAGTGTCCGGCCAACTTTTTTTCTTTTCCCGCGTTTGACGTCCGAACTCGTCCGAACGCGTCCCAAACACGACTAAACTTTAAATCAGCATAAACAAGTACATTTCCAAGAAAGTACATCATATATACATGAGAAAATATGTACACATAACACACTCTAGGGTTTTCCAGTCCAAAACAAATGTCCAAGTCCCACATTAGGGTTTCTAAAGTCGAGGAGCTATACAAAAGTACAAAAGAATGTCTAACTAGCTCTACTCGCTTCACAACATTTTGATTTCCCAAAAACATGCCCTGTAAGGAAAAACAAAAGGAACGAGTGTGAGCTTTCGCCCAATGAGGTACTAAAATCATGCATTCAAAGCGCACAAAGGTAGCCATGCTCAGTTATACACAACTAACACACATATGGGAAACATCAAACCCATTTCAAAAGTGAAAGGATACGGGTGGCTCTCGGGAGCCAATTTCCTCTTGCAACTCTTGATCACATGCCGTTGACCCTCCGTCAACGCTCAACGGACAAGTACGACCGTAGATCACCACTTTACACCCAATACCTTCCACCGTACCTTCCCCTACCGGGCCCGAACACCTCACAGAAATCAGGGGGTAATACTCGAGTATACCACAAAGTCGAGGAGCTAACACTCCACTCGACACACAGTAACCTCATGACTCGTTACCTAATCGACCGGCCCTTACCGGCTCGACTCGATGAACGGCCATTGAGGCTTGAGCTCAGTTATCACAGTAAAGTCGTAGGGCTCATGCCCCATACGACATGAAGCCAGGCACAAATGCAATTCCCACGTATTCAGTCAAATTCACAAATATTCAGAAATCAGTTGTACACATAAGAGAACGAGAGCGATAAAGTACACTCTCGCCTCGAGCACAGAAACCATAGTTATCCAAATCAAGGATTCAAGTACACAACCAATTAAACACAACTCATGCATAGTACACTCACCACTTAAGTAAGTAAATCACAAGTTTTCGCGCAACAGGTGTCCGGAATCACCGGCTCGACCTACAAGAAACAAGAAACTACAGTTGAGACTCGAACACGAGTCGAATGCCTCTTAAGCGAACTACTAAAGCAAAATGTAAAAATAGCTCAAAAATGGAAAATACTTTGATTTTAAGGCCAAAGGTGTAAACAACCCTAAAACCTCACATTTTTACTCAATCACAACCTAAACGCACGAAACCCTAATTTTCTCGACACTCGGACAGCATTTCCCCTAAATTTCAGCTTTTCCATCCTACAATTAAACATTAATTTCCATCCAATCCAATCACAATTGCTACAATTCAACCACAAACCAATCAATGACTTCCATTAGGGCCACAATGCCCCTCATTCACAACCAATTGCAAGAGTAATAACCAACTATAGAAAAGCCCCAATTTCAAAACCCTAAAATTGAAATTTTTGTCCAAAGAAGAAATTTTCCGCAATTAACCGCAATTCATATACAAGAGCTCCAATTGGCTCAATATTAGACCATCAATCCAAGGCTAACTAACATTTATGATATAAAACAGAAAAATTCCCCAAAAATCAGAAATTTACTCAACTTCCAAATAAACCATCAAATCATTCATAAATCAAGCTATTAAACCACCATAGGCCACTAATTTAACATTAAGAGGAACAAAAGTCAAGTTTCCAAGCAAGGTACCTCAAATCTCAAGAAAGGTTGTAACTTAGGAGCTTAGCCACCAACTCAACTCCACCAAGAGCTTCAAGCTTCCTTAGCAAGTGGATTTTATGGAGTAATTTGAGAATCAAATGGTTGGATTTCAAGATTGAGCAAGAAATGGAAGACACAAGGTTGAAGCTTTCTCTCCAAGAAAGTCAGCCAAAGGGGAGCAAAGTGAAAGTGATTTGGGTCAAAATTAGCTTTTGGTAAAGGTGATAAAAGTTAGGCAAGTCTTCATCCAATGAAGTCGCGACACGTGGCACCTTTTTAAGTTTTAAACTTATCCTCTTACTCACTAGGGTTAATCCATCTAGGTAACCTCTAATCACCTACTAACACCTAGTAATTAAATCCCTTTACGCAAAACTTAACCTAATTGGCCGGATTTCTCTCACTTAACGCATTAGCGGGTCCCACGTCCACTATTCACTCCAAAAATCTCGTAAATTGACTTATACTAGAAAAGTATTTTTAAAACCTTATTTACTCATAAAAATGTCTAGAAAAGTTATAAAATAAAGAAAATGTGGAAAACGGGTGCAAATAAATAAATTAAAGCCTAGAAATAAAGAAAATTTACGGGTTCTCACATTCTCTCCCCCTAAAGAATTTCGTCCTCGAAATTTCTCACCTGGGTTACCAAACAGCTCAGGATATTTCTTTTGTATTTCTTCCTCCACTTCCCAGGTTGCCTCTTCTATGCCGTGGTTCCTCCATAAGACTTTCACCAAAGGAATATTTTTATTTCTCAGCTCCTTAACCTTTCGATCGAGTATTTGTACAGGTTTCTCCTCATAGGTTAGGGCTTCTTCTACCTCAATCTCTTCTGGTCGTAAGATGTGGGTTGGATCAAGATGGTACTTTTTGAGCATGAAAACATGGAAAACGTCGTGGATCCTGGCTAAGTTTGGAGGTAACTCGAGACGGTACGCCACTTTTCCAATTCGTTGGAGGACTTTAAAGGGTCCTACAAATCTAGGTTGAAGTTTCTTCCCTCTACCCGCCGTGATACTTCGCAATGGTGTGACCTTAAGAAACACACAGTCTCCAACTTCAAACTCCATGTCTTTCCTTCGGTCGTCTGCGTAGCTCTTTTGTCGGCTTTGAGCAGTTTGGAGTCTTTGGCGTATCAGTTTAACCTTTTCTCGTGCATCCTTCATCCAAGGAATGATTGTTGGATCTAAGACTTTCCTTTCCCCTACTTCATCCCAATAAACTGGTGAACGGCACTTACGGCCATAAAGAGTTTCGTATGGTGCCATTTGGATTGAAGAGTGGTAACTATTGTTGTAGGCAAACTCTACTAACGTCATGTGTTGACCCCAATTGCCCCCGAAATCCAAAATACAGGTTCGTAACATGTCTTCAAGGGTCTGAATGGTTCGCTCAGATTGTCCATTGGTTTGGGGATGGTAAGTGGTACTTAGGTTGAGTTTGGTCCCCAAGGTCTCCTGAAATTTCTGCCAAAACCTAGACACGAAACGTGGATCCCTATCCGAGACTATACTCACAAGAATCCCATGCAGTCTCACAATTTCACTCATATACAGTTGAGCCAATTTCTCCAGAGTGTATTTCATGTTTATGGGCAAGAAATGGGCCGATTTAGTGAGTCTATCCACGATCACCCATACGGCATCATGTCCTTTTTGGGTTCTTGGCAAACCAGAAACGAAATCCATCGTGATGTTTTCCCACTTCCATTCAGGTATTTCTAAGGGTTGCAACAAACCAGAGGGCTTTTGGTGCTCCGCTTTTACTTGTTGGCAGACGAGGCAGGTTTGCACGTATTGGGCTATTTCCTCTTCATTTTATTCCACCAATACAATTTCCGCAACTCCTGATACATCTTATTACTACCCGGATGAATCGTATATTTCGATCGATGGGGTTCCTCTAAAATCTCCCTTTTCAAGGTTTCGTCCTCCGGCACCACTATTCGATTCCGATATTTCAATACTCCCTCAGAGCTCGAATTAAAGTCAGGTAATTCTCCCTTCTCCACCTTGTCTCTCCACTTTCGGACCGTCGGATCCTCCTTTTGGGCCTCTTTGACTCGCTCCAGAATAGCAGAGTTTATTCGGATATTTCCTAAAATTACCCTTTGATGCTCTAATCTAGGGTTCCACTCACTCACTGCTTCTAACATCTCCCACTCTCTGACTCTCAACCCAGCTATTTGAGCCTTTCGACTTAAGGCATCAGCTACTACATTCGCCTTTCCCGGATGGTAGTTAATTGTACAGTCGTAATCTTCTAAGAGTTCCATCCATCGTCTTTGCCTCATGTTCAACTCTTTTTGGGAAAATAGGTACTTAAGGCTTTTGTGGTCAGAATAAACCTCAAAGGTCACCCCATACAGGTAGTGTCTCCACTTTTTCAGGGCAAAGACAACTGCGGCCAACTCTAGGTCATGGGTCGGGTAATTTTGCTCATGAGGTTTCAGTTTTCTAGAGGCAAAGGAAATCACATTCTTATTCTGCATCAATACACACCCTAAGCCTTCCCCGGAAGCATCAGTATATACAGAAAAACTATCTTTTCCATTAGGTAGGGCTAGAATAGGGGCTACGGTTAACTTTCGTTTCAACTCCTGGAAACTACCCTCACACTTAGCATCCCTATAGAAAACGCCCATTCTTTTTCGTTAGATTGGTTAAAGGGCTAGCAAGTTTCGAAAAATCTTTAATGAACCTCCGATAATATCCAGCTAACCCTAGAAAACTACGAAACTTCAGTAGGAGTTTCGGGTCGTTTCCACTCAGTTACCGCCTCTACTTTCGCCGGGTCTACGGTAATGCCCTCCTTCGAAATCACATGCCCTAGAAACGAGATTTTCTCCAGCCAAAATTCACACTTACTAAATTTGGCATACAACTGGTGATCTCTTAGGGTTTGTAGGACCAACTTCAAGTGTTGCTCATGCTCCTCTCGGGATTTAGAGTAGACCAAAATGTCATCAATAAAAACGACGACAAATCGGTCCAAGAAGGGTTTGAAAACTCTATGCATCAGGTCCATAAAGGCAGCAGGGGCATTGGTCAAACCGAAGGGCGTAACGGCAAATTCGAAATGCCCATACCGAGAATTGAAGGCAGTTTTGGGTACATCCTCCCTCCTAATCAACAACTGGTAGTATCCCTGACGGAGGTCTAACTTTGAAAAGACTACCGCTCCCTGTAGCTGGTCAAATAACTCATCAATATGGGGCAGTGGGTATTTGTTCTTAATGGTTATATTGTTCAATCCCCAATAATCTATACACAACCTCAATGTCCCATCCTTTTTCTTCACTAACAGCACAGGGGCTCCCCATGGGGACCCACTCTCTCGGATGAACCCTCGCTCTAACAAATCCTGCAACTGTAACTTCAGTTCCTTAAGCTCGGCAGGTGCCATTCGATAGGGGGTTTTAGAGATAGGTGACGTTCCTGGTATCAAGTCGATCTTAAATTCTATCTCTCTTTCCGGAGGTAGGGTTACTAGTTCGTCTGGAAACACATCTGGGTATTCACTCACAATAGGTACATCCACTACTTTCAACTTATCAACAGGAGTGTTTATAAGAAAAGCTAGAAACCCTTGCGCTCCTCTACTCAGCAATTTCCTAGCTCTAATGCCCGAAATCAATGCAGATGAGGCAAGACTACCCCTCACATCTAGCCTCAAAGTAGCTTCCCCAGGTATACGAAATTCAACTATCTTCCTCTTACAATCAAGTTGGGCATCGTACTTAGCTAACCAGTCCATACCTAGTATGACATCGTACCCCTTAATAGCTAAGCTTACCAAGTTTCCCAGTAATTTTCTCTCTCCTACTCAAATCTCACAATTTACGTATATCGTGCTAGTAATCAACCGTTGATTCCCTGTAGGAGTACTAACTTCCAAGTTATAGGGTAAACTAACAGGTTTTATATCAATGCCGCACATAAAATCGGGGTTAACAAATGAATGGGTAGCACCGGGGTCAATCAAAATCCTATCTAGACGATGGAAAACAGGGATGGTACCTTTTACGACTCCAGACGGGTCAGGGAGTTGGTGTTGCTCAAGAGAGTACACTCGAGCGGGCACTTTCGGTTTCGACCCTTCTACTTTAAATTGGCCGGAGCTGGCTCTCGAAGACTGTGGGGTCGCTCTCGCTTCACGGGGTAGTACAGGACAAGTGGCTATCTGATGCTCCGCACTTCCACAGCGTAGGCATTTCCTCTCCTTTCTCCAACAGTTGTCCTCCGTATGGTTTGGTTTCCCGCAAAATCCACAAAATCCTCGGGAAACGGAAGCTGAACTCCTTTGTGAGGCACTCCTCTGCTGGTCTCGTCCGAACGAACCACCCCTCGACGGAGTCCCTCTCGACGTCCCCGTAAACCTTCCTCCATCGGACCCTCGTCCAGACTTAGGAGGGTTACTCCGTTCACCCTGACTAGAACTACTTCCAGGGAATCCCCGTTTCCTCACCTGGAAGTTTCTGAGTTGAAGCCTAACATTCTCTACCCTTAGTGCCTTTTCCACCGCTTCACTAAAGGTAGTGATCTGGGCAACCGCCAGATCCTTTTGAATTTCTACGTTTAGCCCCTGAGTGAATCGCCGAATTCTCCTTTGTTCCGTCACTATAAGTTCAGGGGCAAACTTCGATAGTCGAGTAAACTGGCTCTCGTACTCGGCCACCGTTTGCGTGCCTTGGCGCAGTCTGAGGAACTCATCCTCCTTCTTTTCCTGGACTAAAGGCGGGAAGTATTTCGCGTTGAATTCCCTGATGAAGTTTGCCCATGTCCGTGGTGTTTGTTCTCTCTCCCATTTAGTGCGTATAATGTTCCACCAGGAACGGGCAGCTCCTTCCAATTGAAAGACAGCAAAAGTGACCTGTCTTTCCTCCGAGTAGTGCAAGACTGCAAAAATATCTACCATTTTCTCTGTGAGAACCCGAAAATTTTCACATTTTCAAGTATTATTTTATTTCTTTGCCTATATTTTATACTATCCTTTGAAAATATTAAATGTTTTGTACATTTTACAAGTACAATTTTTAAATCATTTTCCTAGTATAAGTTAGTGTACGTAACTTGAAGTGCATTTGTTCGATGTGGGGCCCGCTAGTGCGATATAATTTTGCCGATTAAGTAATGAAGTATTAAGTGACATTATTTTTCAAGGTGTTAGGAGATGATTAGTGGTTAATTAGGTAGACTAACCATTAGAAGAGAGAAGATAAGCTTGGAACATTCAAGAGGCCACGTGTCGCGTTCCGATTGGAGGAAGACTTGCCTAACTTTCTCACCTTTACTAAAACCAAATTTTGACCAATTTCATCCCATTTTTCCTTGCTCTTGGCTGGCCCTTTGGAGGAGAAAAACAAGAGAGAGCTTCTTCAATTTCTAGCTCCAACCTTGGTCAAATCTTGAGTTCCAACCAATCAAATCGCAAACCCTTCCATAGGAGTGCTAACTAAGGAGGATTAAAGGCTTTGGTGGAGTTGATTTGGAGAAAGAAAGGCTAAGCTACCACTTTCTTTGAGGTTCTAAGGTAAATTGCTAAGAGCATCCTTCTTTGGTTCCAATAGATGGAAATTAGTGGCTTGTGGTTGCCACTTTGGGGGTTTTGTGCATTATTTCTTGGTTATGAGTAGTGATATGTGGATTTTAGTTTATAGTGAATTTTTCTGCCCTATTCTGATCAGTGTTTTTCGGCCATGATGGAGGCCGAATTGGACTTAGCTCAAAACATAAACGTTGTAGATAATTGAATATAGATTAAGCCTGTAAAATTTCAGCTCAATCGGAGCACTGTGTCCTGTGAAATGACTATTTTACCCCTGCTTCCCTGTTTCTGTCCGAGAATGATAATCAGCATCTGTAATTGGCTCTTTTGGCTGGGAAGATGAATGAATTAGCTTTTTATGCCTTCTTAAGAATTGTAGCCTTGTATCTTAGATTTCGAATGGCTTTGGAATCAACTGAATCGGAGTTGTGTGTGCTGAGATATGACTGAATAAATCAGGACTGCTAGTTGAATTTCACAGTGAGCTTTGAACTGGAATATCTGGATCTGTTTGGGTAAATTGGACTAGGTTACGTTGAGAACTGGGTTGTAGTGTCTTCATAAGAATTGTATAGCTATGTCTTAGCTTCGAAACGGTATAAATTTTACCTCAATCCGATATGTGTAGCTTCGGTTGTGACCAATACGCTAAAAGATGTCAAACCTGTCATTTTGTTCCTTGTCTTAAACCTTAATCCCGATCCCTTTTCTAGTTTGGTTTTGTAATTGAATGACTTTAGCCTTTTTAACGGCTATTGTAATGAGATTATTTGTATGTGATTTTGGGGGCTGATTGAGGAAAATAATGAAGCCATAAATGGCTGGAAATTAGATAAATACAGAGGGCGTGCTGCCCAAATTTGCACTCAAATGGCGATTTCAAATTTTAAGAGCAGACATAAGTTTTACAACTATTTTACTCATGTCTTTTGGACTAAATGCACTCTTTTCACTTTCAAAATCATACTTATATTTCGTACTAGTAATTATTCGGATTTTCCTTGATTCATCAAACATTTTATTGGTTGGACCATAATATGTTCTCATGATTATTCTTAGGGTTGCTTGGTGACTAAGGGTGATATCCGAAAGGATACTTTGGACGTTTTGCTTATTTAGGTGAGTGTTCTATATACGCTTTGTTTCTAATGACTATGTGAACTATTGTGACTATTTGGATTGTTGCTTTAATACGTGATTGAGGTATGTTATGTTTCCAAAATGATTTTTGCTAGGCGAGTGTGTACTTTATCGCACTCGACCTAAATGAACGTGAACTTTCAATGATTGAATGATTAAATGTTACTTGTGCATGAATGTAAGCCTTCTGGCTGAACTGGGCCCTTGCCCTTTGTTACTGGTCGACTCGAGCCAGAAGCGGACTCGGTCGGGCGATTAGTGACCCTGGGTGAATGTTTGGTATACTCGAGTATGACCACGAAGTTAGCGGAGATTGGGGCAATGAAATGAATGAACGAACGACAAGGAAATGAAGGAGTTTTCACTTACAAACAATGTTTTAATGATCAGAGAAATAAGGAAAATATTAGGCGAATGAATGAACGAACGAACGAATAGCTCCTCGTGAGCATGTATCCTTTTAATGAATGTGTTACTATCGCTTTCATTTTGTAAATGTTTTCTAAATTACTTGCTAATTGCTGATAAACGTCCTTGCCTAATTATTTGTTTGAGTATATAGAACCTCGCTGGACTTTTAGTTCATACCACGCCTTTTGCTTTCCTTACAGGGGTTGCAAGTATGGGCGAGAGATCTGTATAGAATAGAATAGTCTAGTTTTTGGTTTTGCATTGTTTTGTTTTGGCTTTTACACTCGCTCTAGTGCTTGGATAGAGTTGGTTGTATTGAGAAAGCTAGATCTTTGGTTACATTTGGGACTGTACTTCTGGTTGAGATTGAGATGAATGTATTTATATGGTTCAAGTTTGGGTATTGGTCTCGCTTATTCTCGTGTTATCTTTTTGTTTGGAGTGAGTGAACGAGTCCTGGCGAGAGCTGGGCAGGCGGTCCGCCGAACCCTTTGGTTCGCCTTAGGGGAAGGTGGGGCTGTCACATTCTCCAGCCACCGTTCGGCCACGTCCGGATCAGGTCCTCCCAAGAATTTCGGAGGGGAGAACTTTTGGAACCTTTCGAGGGCTCGATCCTCACTCTCAACATGCTCGCCAGGGTTCCCAGGGTTATGGACAGGGTGCTGGCCTTGATGTTCTACTACTTGGGCCAATAAGTCGGTCATTCTTTGAATCGCGGCGGCCACTTGAACGTTCGGGTCAACCCTAGGTTCAGGATTAAACTCAAGTGTGGGTTCCCGATTACCCCTATCAGTTGAAGGTTGCCTACTACCGCGACCACGGCCTCGGCCACTACGAATACCTTCCATGTCTTAAGTTCACAATCTAGGCCGAAACACAAATACGGTATCAAAATAAGAAATAAAAGGAAATAATAAACAAGAATTAAACACCAAACAAAGACATTCACGCAAATAGCACATAGACATATTAAACAAGTTGTACAGTGGCAGTCAGTCAAATATATACAAACAATCCCATGAAAGTATCGGGGTCAATAAAAAATACATATACAAAGTTAGGTCAAAAACAAAAGTAGCTAACGGGTAGCTTTCCCCTAGCTAGTCCCCACATGGGATCAAAACACGGCTCAAAGGAGCCCTAGCCTAGTTCCCCACGGAGCACACAGACTCTCCCCCATCACTAGAGCTAGGCGCGCTCCCCTCATCAGACGTACTATCACTAGGCACCCCTACTTGGACATTGGCACCAATTACCCCTTGGATTAGCGCCTCGCATTCGTTTATAATGCCTCCTGACCGGTCCCGAACTACCCTAGTCACTCTCGTAAGGCGTTCGGTAGCTACATGTAACTGTCCTCTAAGAGCGTCGGTTCGCTCTTGCTCCTCAACCACGTCTCCTTCAAGCTCACGGATCCGATCCGCTTGCATGCGCATTATACCCCTCAGCCTAACCATCTCAGTATGGTCCCTAGCGGTGGCTCGCCTAAGCCTCCTACGCTCGTCAAGAACGGCTATGACTACTCGATCTATATACGAGTAGTTTTGGCATCGGGTACAGCGGCGAGTCCGACTAGCGGCACTCCAACGACGAATGGGTCCTCCAGGTCTCTCCTGGTAGTCCACAACGCGAAAGCGTCTCTGCGACGGCACACCTCCGCCCTCGGGGCTCGATCCAGCCATAACCTACAAGAACGAGTTAAGATTCAAACCTTAGACGAGGAATTCATACTTAAGGGTGCCCTAACACGATTCTTAAAGGTACTAAAACAAATTTCTAACTTGCCCAAGTTATTTCTAATCTAGGCTCTGATACCACCTGTGATAGCCCCACCTCCCCCTAGGGCGTACCCTAAGGGTTAGCGAACTGCCTGCCCAGCTCTCGCCAGGACTGCTAACGGTCGCATACACGCAATTCTAACTGTTTCGAAAGGTATACCGAAGTAAGGTTAACAATAAGCGCGCAAAACGAAAACGGAAAACGGAACGAACGTGAACAGTACTTGCCACGTCACAATCCGGCCGGAATCTGGCCGGATTCTTGGCCGGATTGGAGGCAGAGACCAACTCAAATTTTTTTCAAAAGTCACCCCAAATCCGGCCGCATATCCGGCCAAGATCTGGCCGGATACCTGGCCGGATTCTGATGAACAGTGTCCGGCCAACTTTTTTTCTTTTCCCGCATTTGACGTCCGAACTCGTCCGAACGCATCCCAAACACGACTAAACTTTAAATCAGCATAAACAAGTACATTTCCAAGAAAGTACATCATATATACATGAGAAAATATGTACACATAACCCACTCTAGGGTTTTCCAGTCCAAAACAAATGTCCAAGTCCCACATTAGGGTTTCTAAAGTCGAGGAGCTATACAAAAGTACAAAAGAATGTCTAACTAGCTCTACTCGCTTCACAACATTTTGATTTCCCAAAAACATGCCCTGTAAGGAAAAACAAAAGGAACGAGTGTGAGCTTTCGCCCAATGAGGTACTAAAATCATGCATTCAAAGCGCACAAAGGTAGCCATGCTCAGTTATACACAACTAACACACATATGGGAAACACCAAACCCATTTCAAAAGTGAAAGGATACGGGTGGCTCTCGGGAGCCAATTTCCTCTTGCAACTCTTGATCACATGCCGTTGACCCTCCGTCAACGCTCAACGGACAAGTACGACCGTAGATCACCACTTTACACCCAATACCTTCCACCGTACCTTCCCCTACCGGGCCCGAACACCTCACAGAAATCAGGGGGTAATACTCGAGTATACCACAAAGTCGAGGAGCTAACATTCCACTCGACACACAGTAACCTCATGACTCGTTACCTAATCGACCGGCCCTTACCGGCTCGACTCGATGAACGGCCATTGAGGCTTGAGCTCAGTTATCACAGTAAAGTCGTAGGGCTCATGCCCCATACGACATGAAGCCAGGCACAAATCCAATTCCCACGTATTCAGTCAAATTCACAAATATTCAGAAATCAGTTGTACACATAAGAGAACGAGAGCGATAAAGTACACTCTCGCCTCGAGCACAGAAACCACAGTTATCCAAATCAAGGATTCAAGTACACAACCAATTAAACACAACTCATGCATAGTACACTCATCACTTAAGTAAGTAAATCACAAGTTTTCGCCCAACAGGTGTCCGGAATCACCGACTCAACCTACAAGAAACAAGAAACTACAGTTGAGACTCGAACACGAGTCGAATGCCTCTTAAGCGAACTACTAAAGCAAAATGTAAAAATAGCTCAAAAATGGAAAATACTTTGATTTTAAGGCCAAAGGTGTAAACAACCCCAAAACCTCACATTTTTACTCAATCACAACCTAAACGCACGAAACCCTAATTTTCTCGACACTCGGACAGCATTTCCCCTAAATTTCAGTTTTTCCATCCTACAATTAAACATTAATTTCCATCCAATCCAATCACAATTGCTACAATTCAACCACAAACCAATCAATGACTTCCATTAGGGCCACAATGCCCCTCATTCACAACCAATTGCAAGAGTAATAACCAACTATAGAAAAGCCCCAATTTCAAAACCCTAAAACTGAAATTTTTGTCCAAAGCTGAAATTTTCCGCAATTAACCGCAATTCATATACAAGAGCTCCAATTGGCTCAATATTAGACCATCAATCCAAGGCTAACTAACATTTATGATATAAAACAGAAAAATTCCCCAAAAATCAGAAATTTACTCAACTTCCAAATAAACCATCAAATCATTCATAAATCAAGCTATTAAGCCACCATAGGCCACTAATTTAACATTAAGAGGAACAAAAGTCAAGTTTCCAAGCAAGGTACCTCAAATCTCAAGAAAGGTTGTAACTTAGGAGCTTAGCCACCAACTCAACTCCACCAAGAGCTTCAAGCTTCCTTAGCAAGTGGATTTTATGGAGTAATTTGAGAATCAAATGGTTGGATTTCAAGATTGAGCATGAAATGGAAGACACAAGGTTGAAGCTTTCTCTCCAAGAAAGTCGGCCAAAGGGGAGCAAAGTGAAAGTGATTTGGGTCAAAATTAGTTTTTGGTAAAGGTGATAAAAGTTAGGCAAGTCTTCATCCAATGAAGTCGCGACACGTGGCACCTTTTTAAGTTTTAAACTTATCCCCTTACTCACTAGGGTTAATCCATCTAGGTAACCTCTAATCACCTACTAACACCTAGTAATTAAATCCCTTTACGCAAAACTTAACCTAATTGGCCGAATTTCTCTCACTTAACGCACTAGCGGGTCCCACGTCCACTATTCACTCCAAAAATCTCGTAAATTAACTTATACTAGAAAAATATTTTTAAAACCTTATTTACTCATAAAAATGTCTAGAAAAGTTATAAAATAAAGAAAATGTGGAAAACGGGTGCAAATAAATAAATTAAAACCTAGAAATAAAGAAAATTTACGGGTTCTCACAGTAAAAGTGGTTATATGTTGATTTTCAGTTTTTATAGTGATTTTTCTGCCCATATATGAAGCTTAAGGGTTGGCCATGTTTTATTAGCTTTGATTTGAGAAATATCTAGTGATTTGGTGTTAGTTCCACTTGCCTAAAGAAATTTCAGCTTGGGTTGCATAATTTCTGTTTTAGGGTTTCTTAATTTGAGCATGATTAGGGTTTCTAATTAGGGCTTTTTATGGACGGTTATGAAGCTTCAATTGGTTGTATTTTAAGGGTGTTTGATAGCCTATGATGTGTTTGTGAAATTGTGGTTGGATGGTATGTTTTGGTGGTTGGATTGTATCATGGAAAGTGAAGGAATTCAAGGGGAAATGCTGTCCGTTTGTTGTCTTGAAGTTTGAGTGAGTGAAAATGAGATTTGAAATGTGATTTTGTGTTGCTTTGGACTTACCTTGCTTAGATATTCTTCGTTCCACTTGAGTAGTGTTATATGAGCTATTTTACTTGCACTTATACATTTCCGTTTGTAACCATGATGCCTAGTTATAAATGTCGAGTTTTGAACTTCAATTATTTGCTCATTTTCCTTCCAAAACAAGAGGAGTGGTGTAGGGTTTTCCGGCCACGAAAACCTATTTTAACGAGCGAGATTTTTTTGGTGATAAAATAAGGTATTTGTCTTGCTTTTGCACATGAGTTTACCCAAGTTACTCGTTATATGTTAATTCATTGCTTATGAGTTAGTTTTGAATCAAACAAAGGATTTTACGAAAAACTTTTAAAAACTGTTTTTCATATCCGGCCGTATATCCGGCCAAGTCTTGGCCGGATTGCCAGGGGAAGACGAAAAAAATAGGGTTTGCTCTCTGCCTTGAATCCGGCCTACAGTCCGGCCGGATATCCGGCCTACTTCTGGCCGGATTCTGACGTGGCACTGTTTCAGTATTTTCCGATGAAATTTTCTAAACCCTTTTTGAGCTTAGTTTTTTGTTTGATTTGGGAAACTCTTAGTTACTCATTTCCTTTGGTCTAAATGTACTCTTTCACCTCCAAATCATACTTATACCTTGTACTAGTAATTATTCGGATTTTCCTTGATTCATCAAACATTTTATTGGTTGGACCATAATATTTTCTCATGATTATTCTTAGGGTTTCTTGGTGACTAAGGGTGATATCCGAAAGGATACTTTGGACGTTTTTGTTTAAATAGGTGAGTGTTCTATATACGTTTTGTTTCTAATGACTATGTGAACTATTGTGACTATTTGGATTGTTGCTTTAATACGTGATTGAGGTATGTTATGTTTCCAATATTTTCAAAAATGAGTTTTTCTAGGCGAGTGTGTACTTTATCGCACTCGACCTAAATGAACGTGAAATTTTCAATGATTGAATGATTAAATGCTATTTGTGCATGAATGTAAGCCTTTTGGCTGAACTGGGCCCTTGCCCTTTGTTACTGGTCGACTCGAGCCAGAAGCGGACTCGGTCGGGCGATTGGTGACCTTGGGTTGATGTTTGGTATACTCGAGTATGACCACGAATCAAGGAGGAGCTGGCCAATGAACTGGCCAGGACGGGGAGATGAAATGCATGAATGAATGACAACAGTAATGAAGGAGTTTTCACTTACAAACAATGTTTTTAATGATTGGAGGAATAAGGAAATGGTTGGCGAATGAATGAACGAATGGCTCCATGTATTCTTTTAATGAATGTGTTACTATTGCTTTCATATCGTAAATGTTTTCTGGATTACTTGTTATTATGTGATTAATGTCCTTGTTTAATTACTTGGTTATGTATATAGAACCTCGCTGGGCTTTTCGCTCATTTCACGCCATTTGTTTTCCTTTCAGGGGTGCGAGCAAGGGCGAGAGACCTGTGTATAGAATAGCATAGTCTAGTCCTTTTTGAATTGTTTTGTTTTGGCTTTTGTTCTCGTTCTAGTGCTTGGTTAGGGTTGGATGTATTGAGAATTTTAAGTTTTTTTGAGATTTTTGGGACTGTACTTCTGGTTGAGTTTTGAGATAAATGTATGTATACGTTTCATGTTTGGGAATTGTTTTCGCTTTCATCGAGGTTATATCTTATTTTGTTTGGAGAGAGTGAACGAGTCCTGGCGAGAGCTGGGCAGGCGGTCCGCCGAACCCTTTGATTCGCCTTAGGGGAAAGTGGGGCTGTCACATGACGACTAGCATTTTTCGGGTTGAAATTTGGAGGGGATGGAGACGTTTTTTTAAGAACTTTTCTGAATAAAAGTTGCTCTTTGATGAACTTATATGGTGTAGCACAAGGAAAACCCCCTAAATAACTAAATCGAGGTCGGATTTTGAACAAAAATAGGGTCAGAAAATCAACCCTGGCTCAAATTTTCTGGAAAAAAATTTTGCTACCTTTTTTTCCTTTTTCCTCTCTGATTTCTCTCTCTTTTGCTGTTTTTTCTTTCTTCAGCCGCTGTCCCTCTCTTATTCTCTCTCTTGTTGCATTTTGTGGCCTTTTTATAGGCACCAAATACCCCAGAACCCTCACCTCAAAGGTGAGGATGAAGGTTGGTTTTTCTCAAAATTTTGAGCCATTAGATGGCATTTCTTCTAGAAAAATCTTGATAGAAATAAAAGGGGTGAGGTGGCAAAGGGTTGGGGAAAAGGAAAAAAACAAAAATGAGTGGATTTGGAGGCCAAAAATCGCCTCTGAAATTTTGTGCTTGATCCTCCATGGCTTCGGGTACGAAGCCATGGAGGTTGGCTGGCGCAGGGACTTCTTCTTCTTCTTTTTTTTTTTACAAAAAGTTGTAATTTTTATTTCTTTTTTTTTCTAATTTTCTTTTCTGCCTAATTTTTCTAAAATGAATTGGAAAAAGATGATTTTGTAAAGAAAATGAACAAAATAAACTAAAGTAAGATTTACAACAAAAACAACTAAATAGTAATAAAAATGAAGAAAATAAAGTAAAATAATATAAAATATCTAAAATAAAAAAAATTGGTAAAATTTTGGTGTCTACAACTTTAAGTTTGTCGGGACTAGTATTGGAATTGGGTGGTAAATAGAAAAGTAAAATAATTTTAAAATAATAAAAAATATTTAGTTCTTTCTTATTTGTATTTTTGAAAATAAAAAGAATTGAGCTCTCTCTCTCTCTCTCTCTCTCCCCCTTCCCCACCCCAATCTTTCTAATTTTTTTCAATATTAATAAGATTGCCAAGATGAAAAAGATCAATGTTTTGACTTTTTTTTTCTTGATACTAAAAAGGAGAAGAACCACTCTAAATATTTTATTATTTTTATTATACAAAGAGGAAGGCATTTCTTCTAAAGCTTTTTAACTTGCTAAGTGGATTTAACGGTGGGATAAATTGTCTAAAAAATAATTCTGGGGGTAAATTGGTAATGAACCTATAGTTTAAGGGGATAAATTGATAAAAATTTTAAAGGCTAAACATATATTTTCACTTTAATTAACAAACTCCGTTAAATTTGACTATTAGTTTTAGGGGTAAAGTGACCAAAAAGTATCATTAAAGGAGAAAATGACAGTAGCACCAAACGTTAAGGGGTAAACTGATAATAACCCTAACAAAATACATGGATACATCTATATATGTCGTATGCATGCCTATGAGCATATCTATATCATGATATTGACTATCCGCTTGTTTCATATTTATTTGCAAAAATTGACTAAACGTAAATTGCCAACTTTATTGCCATATATATGCATGTCAAACATAGACACTAAGTAAATTGTTTGGGCTCTCATAAAATATGCTAACTAGAAACAAAAATTTCAGCTCTCCGTAAATGTAAATAAATTTATTGGCAATAAAATACATCTCATTCCTGTCTTGAACTTTAAGCATTTCCATGGTGCACCAAGTCAAAACAAAAGGATTCACCAGAAACATTTGCACCTCAGGGCTCTGCCACGCATTTTTGTAAAAGCGCATAATTACTACAGTTAATAATTTCTACCAAAAGTAAAAATAATAACTTGAATAAACTTCAATCTTTGGAATAATTAAGCTTTGATAAACCACATAACTGGAGAAGAAAATTGCTAATGAACTACAATGGTTTTATACCTGCTTCAAGGTTTGAGTTAATGAACTGAAGTTTGATCTTCTGAAGAGCTCCTACAGCATCTCTCATGTTTATTCTGTCCACAGGAGCACGTGTTGTACAACTCAAAGCAAGTTGCAAGATAGATGATATGCATGCTATCTTTCTTTGTACTACTTCATCTTCAAAATGAAGGAAGTCTACATCTACAACCTGAATTATGGAATCTGGCAAGGATTCTTCTATCCAAGCCCTAAGGCTTAATTGTTCTGTAAACATCTCATCCTTAGGTTTTCTTTTTGTAAATGTTTCCATCAATGTAATCCCAAAGCTATAAACATCACTACTTGTTGAAACCAATCCTTCCAGTCCATATTCTAGCATCAAAATTTGAAACTCATTATCAAATTCAAGTACTAGTATTTGTTCACCAATTTTATATTGGGCAAACTACACCTTAGTCTCCTGTGGTATAGCTGTTTTTCACATAACCCCCTATAGTTTTAAAAATAATAGATAACCCTATCATAGTTTGGATTAAAGTGTCAAAATAACGGAAATGATCATTTGTAACGAAACCTATGAAAATGTCAAAATTACCCTTATTTAAAAACTAAAATAATTGAAATGACCAAAATATATAAATATAATACACATGACACTCTAACCCTGTATGATTTTGTATTTTATCATATAACCCCCTTATAGTTTAGTACTTTACCATATAACTCCCTTATAGTTTTCAAAATATATGCATAACCCCCCTGTGGTTAATAAATAATTTTAAAATTTACATAGAGGTATTTTTGATATTTTAGTTGACTCCATTATGGAATGCAAATTCCTTTGATACTTTAATCCAAACCATTAGGAGGTTATCTATAGCTTTTGAAATCATACGGGGGTTATGTAAAAAATACTAAACCATAGGGGGGTAAAGTATAATTTGCACTTTTGTATTTCTTCATGTTCTTATGCATGAATTTGACTGACATCAAAAAATTGGAAATTGAGGTCAAGAAAATTCACCTGGGGCAATATATCCAAATGTAGCTAGAGTCTTTATTTGTACCACAGATTTTCCATCTCCCAACAGCTTTGCGATTCCAAAGTCACAAACATGCCCAAACATGTCTTGATCCAGTAGACTATTACTAGGTTTCAAATCACAGTGAACTATAGGAGTTGAATAACCATAGTGGAGATATTCCAACCCACAAGCCACATCTATCATGACATCCAATCTTTGTTTGATATTTAAGAAAAGATGGTCTGAATGAAGCCATTTCTCAAGGCTTCCATTGGGCATGTATTCAAGCACCAAAGCCTTAAAATCAGGGTTAGAGCAAACAGTAATTACTCCGGTTAAATTTCGATGACGAAGGCAACTTAATACTTCACATTCTCTATCAAACCTTTTTAATGCACTTTCTAGGTGCATATCAAAAACTTTTATTGCCCAAATATCCCATTTGCACGTACTCCCTTGTAAACTGAACCAAAAGTCCCCGAGCCAAGTAAGTTAGTCTCGTTGAATCCATTTGTTATTTGTCTAAGTTCATGGAATGATGCCCTTTCAAATATCACCATGGGAAGCAAGTTTTGAGCTGGAGCTACAATTTTCTTTCTCAACTTTAACCTCATCAAAAGAATTGAAATCATCAAAGCAAATATTAGAGATCCTGCTACTAACAAAGCAATCAAGACTACCCTTTTAGTCCTTGATTCATGTGCAGAAGTACATGGACAGTGTTCGAGCCAAGTAGCGCCACACAATGCTTCATTTGAGAGAAAAGATAGGTTTGTGAAGTTTGTGAATGGCCCTCCATGAGGAATTGGTCCCCTTAATCTGTTGTAAGACACATTAAAGTATCGGAGATCTGATAGTACCTGTAGTGAGTTGGGAATTTCACATTCTAGATTGTTAAATGATAGATCCAAAAACTCTAACTGCAACATGTTCTTCATGGATTCTGGTATCGATCCTTGTAACTTGTTATGCTCCAAGGCAAGTACTTGTAAGTTCTGTAGTGCTCCAATGGTGCTAGGTATCTCACCCAAGTATTGATTATTTGAAAGGTTCAAGGTGATTAATGCCCTGAAGTTTCCAATTTCAGCAGGCAAAGAACCAGTCAAATAATTTTGGGACATGTCCAGCTCCAAAATTTCACTAAGGCTCCAGAAGCTCATTGGCAATATAGAACTTAAATTGTTGGAATTCAGATAAACATATCCGAGTGTTGTAATATTTCCTAAACAAGAAGGAACCATACCAGAGAGCTTATTGTGTCCCACATTTAATTCGCCTAACTTCAACAAATAACAAAACTCACTTGGAATAACACCTTGTATTTGATTGTTGCTCAAATTTATCCTCTGTAGCTTCAATAATGATTTGATTGTAGTTGGAATCATCCCTGTCAAACTATTGCCAGTAAAACTCAGCTCTGACAAGTCGCTCAAATCACCTATTGAATTTGGAATTTCACTTTTGATTCCACAATAACTTGCAACAATAGAGTGGAGTGAGCTAGAAAGATTTCCAATAGAAATTGGAAGATTGCCGTTCAGATGATTGTCATCTATCCACAACGTTCTTAAATGTCTACAATTTGAAAGGGGCACAAGGAAGCTCAACTCATTGGATTGGGAGTCCCCAGAAAAATCATTTTGCGAAACAGACAAGTGTTCTAGTAACCTCAAGTTTCCAAGAGAATGAGGAATTGCTCCAGTGAAATAGTTCTTATTGAGGTCAAGCATTCTGAGCCTAGAAGCATTTGAGATGGATGTTAGTATAGCTCCAGTGAATCTATTTCCCCCAAGGCAGAGTTCCTGAAGATTGGGTAAGAAAACACCAAGAGTCGAAGGAAGCTCGCCTGAAAACTTGTTTGTTGCTAGAGAAATAACTTGTAGTGTTGAAATGTTGAAAAGCTTCAGTGGGATGGGACCTCTCAACCTATTTGCGTCGAGCTCTAATCTTTCCAACTTGCTAAGATTGTGACGACCCCACCTCCCCCTAGGGCGTACCCTAAACGGAACTCAATTCCGACTTTCCTATACGAAGTTATAGCCATTTTCCCAAAGCTGTGCAGAGTCTCCTGCGAAAATTTCTAGATTTTCTAACAACTTGAGATTATGAAACTTTTCTTAACAAAATTCACTTTCTTGGCTAAAATTCAACCATTAAAACAACCAAGAATCTAAGGTAAGTGAATTCACATAAGGGTTATAAAGATAAGTAAAATTTCGGGGTCTCACAAAGATTACCAACCTCTTGAGGTATTAAACCTGACAAATTAGATTGGTAAGAAGAAATTGAGAAAATGGACACATACAGGAGGAAAGTGGTATTGACTATTGAGCACTATTATTTACAAGTGAGCAAGCTCTTGAGGAACCTGAGTACATAATGATGGAGACCGCTTCATGTAAATCCTGTAGCTAAAAACATCATTTCTCTTTTATTTGAGAATGCAATAATGCACTAGATCTTATTTCACAATTTATTAATTTTTTTACCTGTCAAGTTAGCATTTTCTATGGCTAGTTCCTCCAAATTATAGAGATTGTCAATAGCTTTTGGAATTTCACCTGCCAAGAAATCAGAGCACTACAATAAATTTCATTAAAGGATTGGAGGAACCATATAGATTTGCATCTCAAAACTATAATGATTTTGAGTCTAGTTTCAACTATTATTATATATATTTTTGGTACACATATATTGATGAAACGAAACTATTACTTGGCATCATTGAATTGCTTCAATACTGTAAAAATGGGAGGTCATTTTGATAGCAGTCTATGTGTCTACTTTGATGGATATTGTAAAGATTCACATAAATCAGAAACAAAATTATATGAAATTTGAATTTGCAAAGTGGAATTCATCTTTTGTACATTTGCATTTGTTAAGTATAGAGGAGTAGAGTTTTGCATGTATAGAGGTATATTACTCTAAACCACCGTGTGATACGGTGCTCCAACTTCTAACTCCCATGTGGTTTAAAAAATATACTTATAATGTCCTTGTGCTTTAGATTCAAACGGAAGATGGATATAATCAGCAAAATGGCAACTCTTCCCAAACATATAGTGCTAATTCATCCTTCTTTCGTAATTTTATTTCTTTCTTCAAACTAAAATATTAAATAGATAAAAAATATTAAATAAAGAGAGTTCTAAACACTTTGCATAAAACTTTAAGCAAATTATGTGGATATACGCAAAATCGCAGAGGGCTTAGCAAATATTATAATTTTATCACACCGTTCTTGGAGTGCATCTAGGTCAATTGCCATAATTGGTGGTGATTTCTATCTATTTTTTTCACTTTACTTAGTGTCATATGGGTTATGTAAATGTTTTAAAATGTTTAGGAATCATGTCGTAATATATATATTTATAGGGATGTTACTAATAATTATGCCATATTAAGATCATATAATGCATAAGGAAGAAATAATTGTTCAAATCCAATACATGTATATTAATATTTCTACAAACATGCATCTAAACTCATAACCATACAAACATTTAATCTATGATCAATTGATGGCCTAGAATATAGAAAAGAATTGTTCGAAATAACATCAAGTTTGTTGCCTACCGGTCAGGTCGTTCCCACCGAAAGTTACGCATCTAAGCGTGGTTAGATTCCAAATTCCTTTTGGTATATATCCTCCGAATTTGTTGTATGACAAAGATAAATCTTGGAGTCTTGAACATTCTCCGATGCCTGACTGGATTTCACCTTCAAAGTAATTTAGTGATAAGTAAAGCCCCAGGAGTTGTGGAAGATGATAGCAGATGCGGGGTGGAAGGTAACCCCACAAGCCATTATTCGTAAAGCTAAATATCTGCAATGAGGAGAGGTTAAACAAAGCCCGTGGCAGCGGGCCTACAAGTTGGTTTGATGCCATGTCCAAAACTTCCAATTTTGGTAGTGCACTAAATTCTTCTGAAAGATTTCCTGTAAAGGAGTTGTAACCCAACCAGATGGTCTCTAGGTGTGTAAAATTAGATAGCCTGCCTGATAATGAACCTGAAAATCTGTTGTATCGGAAGTTGATATTCCGGAGTGCACTTAAACCTCCCAACCATGATGGAAAATCTCCTTCAAAGTCATTGCCTGCAAGGTTGATGTACTTCAATCTACACAGACGAGATAGCTCGGACGGAAGGTGTCCATAAAAGCTGTTATTCATAACATTCAGCCGTACGAGGAAAGAAAGATTTCCCAATTGTGGAGGTATGGTTCCCACAATTCCCATGTAAGAAAGGTTGATGGCCGCGACTCTTTGATGACGAGTGTTACAAGTGATTCCGATCCAGTTGCAAATAGAGGTAGCAGTGGACCAGTTGGTTGGGATGATCCATTGGGGGTCAAAAATGGTGGCTTTGAAGGCTAGAAGGGCATTCAGATCAACAGTGCTGTTATGGTTGTTGGCAACACTTAAGCTAGCTGAGCTAGTTGTGATGAAGTGCAACACTAAGGTTCCAACGAAAAGAAAATAAGTTCTCTGCATTGCTTCTAGCATTGGCCTGAAATGGAATCTAAGGAATTTTTTCCACATAGTATGCCATCACTATATAGGATAGGAGTGGATGAATTACATTTGTGACTTAAGGGGGTGTTAGACTTATATCTTGCTACTGTTTAAGGTAAACTACATGTCTGTGCAAGTTATAAAAAGAATATATGGCAAAATTATTCATTTCTTCATGTTTGCTAACTATATCTTAAACATTCTACAACTTACCATCCTCATCTGGAAAAAAGGAAAAAAAAAGAGGTTCTAGGGAAAAAGCAAATTAGTTGTGACCAAAACGTCGTGAATAGAATAGAAAAAAACAAAAAAGAAGTAAACGGTTTTAGGATCTAAAATTATTTTATTCTCGCTGCTCCTCTCTTTTCTTCCCCTCTTCTGCTATGTCCATCATTCAAAAAAAAAAAAAGGTGACCCCGTTGTAGTCAAATTTAAATGGATGAATTCTAAGTATGAGCCAAGGACTTTTATCCTCCAAAATTGAATATTTTTATCAAGCATGAAGACTTGGAATGTCATCTGGGTGGAAGACTACTACAAAGTCGGTCATTCATCATTTATCTACTGATATTTGGTGCTACATCTCCATCGATAGTAGATTAACAGAAGGTACTTGATCAAGTGCAACAAGTTCCAAGTCAAAAGTCCGAAGTCCCAACAAACAAATCTCAAGGA
The DNA here is from genome assembly GCA_023065735.1 of Coffea humblotiana. Lineage (NCBI taxonomy): Eukaryota > Viridiplantae > Streptophyta > Magnoliopsida > Gentianales > Rubiaceae > Coffea > Coffea humblotiana. The sequence goes on along the minus strand of CM041218.1, from coordinate 28,812,395 downwards.
GAATAAAAAACAAAAAAAGAAAAGAAAAAAAAAGTCAAGCATCCATGTTTGATTATTTCCCCAAATTTTGGTTCGATTCTATTGTTTTAAGGGTTATTATCACTTTACCCCCTCAAACTACTACTATATATTTAGCCCCTAACGTTATCTTTTAGTCACTTTAATCCCGTAGGTAATTCAATTTAGCATGTTAATAAATTTTGGATAAAACTACCATTTTATTTTTTAGCATTACTAAATTGCTATTATCACTTTATCCCTTTAAATTATAGTGATACAATTGTTTTACTTTCTAACATTATTTTCTAGGCGTTTTACCCCATCGTTAACTAAACTATTGTGTCCAAAAAAATTTAATGGGTTTACACTTTTTTTTATATATAATTAAAAGTAAAAAGGTTGGAATGGTTATTCTTCCAAATATTGATGCATGTGACGCCCCCACCTCACACTAGCGCGAACCCTAGGGTTTAATGGACCGCCTGCCTTGTGAAGGCCCTGCCTCTCCCTAGGGCGAACCCAAAGGTTTGGCGGACCGTCTGCCCAACTCTCACCAAGACTCACGCACTCACTCAAACCAAATCAAGATTTTCAAGCCCAACAATTTCTTAAAACCAAGAAAGTACTTGAATAACAACAGCCGCAATCCTTAGGTAATAGCGTAAACTATTACAACCACAATATTTCAAATACAAATGAAATTTACACTTCCAAATGCCCAAAAGTCGCTCAGGGAATTACACTAGCTCTACACAAAAGCTGACTAGTCTAGCACCTCCAATTCTTCACTTCAATTCCTGTTAAGGAATAACAAACTAAAAGGGATGAGCAGACACTGAGTGAGGCCAAGAAAGCAAGCAAGCAAGTAAAGCAAATACCATAATTCAACTCGAGTAGCACATGTACAGAATAACAACAATATTTTCACGTAAAGTCACAAAATGACTTTAAGAGAATGCAGGAGCTCTCAGGAGCTAATCCGCAAGCTTGTCATTGCACGATCTTGGATATCATTTTCTTTTGTTGACACTTTGCCAACCATGCAAGTAACAAGTCCGTAAAATTCACTTGACACAAATCCCCCCACCGTTTCACCCTCTACCAGGCCCGAAAGTCCACAAGGGTTTTGGTAATACTCGAGTATACCAACGCAAGAACAAGTATGGTCTATGAGATAACTCTCCAATCGACTTAATCAAGATGAAGGTACTGAGACGGGAATGAGAGGCACCTCCCACTCGGATTGAGTATGGTACATGCTGCCGCTCAACACTTATAAGTCAAGCCCAAGCACAAGCACAAGTACAAGTCAATCAAGTTCAAGCAAGTACAAGATCATTCAAGAAGGGGAGGACGAGTGTGATAAAGTACACCCTCACCTCATCAAGTTCAATATTCAAACATATAACACGTGGTATCATTCAAATCAAGATATCAAGAAACATGCACTTGACACTCACCAATAGTCAAGTAAGCAAGACAAGAGAAAGCTTTCATGAGTTCTCCTCGGAGTTTCTCTCGAATTCCTCTTGAATACCTGAGATAGGCACAATCAACGATTACCTATAATTGTTCAACCAAAGCCAAACAATTTCCCCTTAACCCTTCACTCAAGCATGCTCAATTTCTTGTCAAATTAAGAGAGAAACTCTCTTCACTTAGCCACTAAGATCACACTTAAGGGAAGATTCAAAAGTGCTCCATTTGTAAGTACAAAACGTGGCAAGAGTTTTCGATTCAAAAGTTAGCCAAACTGTTCAAGAGTTTAACAAAACACACGTGGGAGGGAAAATCACTTTTACTTCCTTAACTCCTAATCTTTTGCCCAAGTTTTGATATATAAATGAGCATTCAAGTTTACTAAAACCTAAGAAGTCAAACTTCACCAAAACCGCCATTTATTTCTTAGCAAAGACACCAACAAATCCTCCAAGTTTTGAACATCAAGCAAGTGAGATTTTCCCACAAAACTCTTGGCAGGACGCTCCACTTTTCACCTTTTTTTAGTTCCAACATTGTTGCTCCTTTTAAAAGCACATTCAAGGGAAATTGATTAGCAAGCTATGTTGAGCAAAATTTCACTTTTAAATGCAAAGTTAACCATGAGAGTTCACCACTAAAAACACATTTAAAAAGGCTAATAACTTTCAAGATTTAAACTTCTAGTTTTTGATCCAAAACGTCAAGTTTTCTTGTTCAAATCAAGAGAAAACTCATATACATAAATAAATCCATAATCCAAGTATGAAATGGAGTGCAAGTAATCGAGAAAGTTAGGTTTAAAAACCAGAAAATGTTTCCAAAACCCTTCCAAGCTTTTTTTTTGTCATTTGATAAGAAAATTCCAGTTTTTGTAATGCTCTTTGAAAAAATCATAACTTGAGTTTTGTAATTCCAAAAATGATAAATCTTATACGGTTAGAAAATAGACTCAAAAGTCTACAACTCTCTAGAAGACACCTTCATAAAATTCAGCCCATAAATTAGTCAAATCTCAGCCTCAATTCACTGCTCAACTAAATGCAAAAACAGGACTGTCTTAGATTTTCAGCCCACTTTGAAATTTTTCTGGTATTTATAGAAAGTGAACCAAACCATGAATTTTACATGGATAAAAGAACTATGAGTCTAGTTTCAAATCCAGTAAACAAGACTCAATTTGGATTTTTCTACACCAAGATATAACAGATTTCCCAAGACTGCTCAGAGTCTCCTGCGGGAAAAATTTTCAGCAACACTTGACTCAACCTTCCCACTTAAGCTCATGATTTTTTTTCAAATCCAACTCACAATCAAAGTTTAATGTCTAACAAAGTTTGTGGAGCAAGATTTCCCCTAAATTTTTTGAAAAATAAGGGCTAATAGCACTCAAAAGTTTTAGCCAACAAGAAGCTTTCAAAGCAGAAATTTTTCACCAAAATTTGCAACAAAATCCAACCAAGAATCAACCTTTCCAAAAGATATACACACAAGCCACAACATCAAGATTTAAAGCACCAAAATCTACCTCAAACATTCATCATAAAAGCACAAGAATGAATCTCAAGTCATCTACCTAGATTGCCATGAAAACACAAGGAATTTTCCTCAAGTCATCTACCTAAATCAAGGTTTCAAAGAAACCCATCAACAACCCATCAAAGATCCAATCTTTCTAACTACAAATTTACTAGAAACTTGAAGAAAAGAGAGGGTTTCAAGCCAATACCTCTGCTAGCAATTTCATCCAAGCAACAAGTCCAAGTTTCCTCCAAGAGTTGCCTCCAAGCAAGACTTCTTTCCAAGCTTTACTCAAGGGTTTATGGAGTAGATTAGGGTTTCTCTCTTTTCCCTCATTAAATAAGCAAGGAATCAAGGCTTGAAGTTTGTTGTTTTTCTCTCCTTTTCTCTCTAAAATTTCATCCAGCATAGTTGTCGCGCCCCATTTTTTGATGAAAAAAATAATGAGTTTTATAAAAATGAATTTATGATTAATTTTGATTGAAAAATGAGTTTTTGATTTTTAGAAAATAGATAAAGAAAATGGGCCTAAAATGGAGTTTAAAAGTGCGACGATTTTGCCCCAAATGAAAAGTTTAAAAAGGATTTTTTAAGAAAAAATAGGAGTCACCACTTGGTATTGAGTTAAGGTGTACCAACTCACCTAAAATGAATTTTTAAAGAAAAAGTAGAAAAAACCCTTTTTAAAACGACTCCAAGTTTTCGAAAATCAAAGAAAAGTGTTCGGGAGTCACGTTTGAAGAAAGGGAAGGCAAGGATAAAATCCAAAGCACCCTTTCAACCTAGCCTAGACTCAGTTGCGTGATTTAGTCAAAAATTTTCTTATTTTAACCTAAAAATTTATCACATTTGGATGTCACTATATGGATGCAAAACCTAAACCTAGGAGGATATCGGGGGCTCGGAATATCCCTTCAAAGCTTAATTGGTGCCAATCACATTAATTGTGATGCCCAATTCGACTCTTTGAAGAGGTCACGAACATGCAAAAATATGAGACTCGAAGGAAAGAAAAGAAAATAATAATTATACAAACATACATGACCTAAAGGAATGCATCATAGCGGGTGCGGGGGGCTAAAATTCGTGACTTTAATTTTCCCTTTAATAGAGGGAATACGAGCGTGCTAAGGGTAGAGAGCCATACTCGTCCATATCCCAAATTCGAGGGGTATTTCTCCTATCTAATCAAGCAAATGATCTAACCTAGTTTTAATTTTCTTAAATGAAATGCAAGTCTAATGTCATGTCTCACACATAGGGATAAGAGATATATATATATATATAGGGGAAATATGGGATACGGGATATATACATATAAGGGAAATGTCCTGCAAAATGATAAAAAATCCTAAAAAGTAAAAAAATGTGCATGAAAATGTAGTGATTTGTCACACAAGCATGATCTAATGTGTGGACGGTCCCTAAGGGTCTAGCGTTGGACTAGCTCATGTCTATAAGTTCTCACTAGCGTTGGACTAGTGAGAAATCGAAAAAAGGGCCACAACTAGCGTTGGACTAGTGTGGAATCGAAAAAAGTGCCACAACTAGCGTTGGACTAGTGTGGTGACGTCATGCATTTATTATAGTCAAATAAATCATATGAAACATAATAAAGCAAATAAACACATAAATCACATAAAACACATAGCACATAAGCATGATATCTAGATGCAAGGTCCTAAGAAAGCGAGTAACACGTAAACACACAAGCATGCAAAACACATAAAGCAAATAAAGCGAATAAAGACATAACTATTACACTGGGGGGGCCCTAACTACAATCTAAAGGGGGAAGGAATAAAATAAATACCTAACTATTACATCTTGGCATTTAAATGCCTCTCAAATAACCAAAATTAAATTACAATAAATATACAAAATTAAAATAAATAAAGTGAATAAAGAAATAAATGAAATAATAAAAAACATTCAAACAAGCATGCAATTTCACACATAAATCACATAGGATCAAGTAAAATCAAAATAAAGGAGTAGAATGTACCTCCCTTGAATTGGTGATCTAAAGAAATGAAATTTTTCTTATTTACCCTCCAAAACAAATAAAAAGGTCAAGGCATCACTTTAATTAAAAAATAATCACAATAAATGGAAATAAACACGAAATTGAATCAATCAAAGCATTCAAATGAAAGTAAACAACCCATATTCAACAAATTAAAACAAACAAGGACCCAATTGAAAGAATTAAGGAAGTTTGAGGGGTCAATTTATTATTATTACAAATATTAGGGGTCTAAAATGAAATAAATTAAAATTAAGGGCTTAAGGTGAAACCTATCAAAACCAAATGATAAAATTCACAAAAAATAAATCAAAATTCTCTCACCAAACCCCAAACAAAAAATCTTACCCAAATTTAAACCATTTTTCAAAAATCCAAATCCAAAGACTATAAATCTATCAAAAATTATTAAACTTTCAAATTTCATCCTAAAATTCACAAATAATCTGTCCAAAAATCATATTAAAGTATACCAAAGAAAATTAAAAGTTTAAAGGGACAAGATTGATTCATTATTCCAATTTTCTGGGCCAAATCAGAATTATTTAAAAATATAGGGGTCAAAATGTAATTTTGGAAAGTTCCCATGCAAGTAAACGCAGCTTAGTCGAAGATTTCATCTTCTTTAGCAACAATTCTGGGTTCTTCATCAAACCCGCGGCATATCAGACCAAACAAGCAACTTGGAGCAAAAAGTTTCCACCAAACATTAACCACCAACTTTCATGTTCTCAAGACAAGATCAAACAGCAAATTATGCAACAAAACCCAAACCATCAGGCTATTATAAGGGGAAGAGAACAGTAAAAACAAAGGGGAAGAAAAATGCACTAACAAAATTTCAATCATGCTTGGAATAAAAAACGATGATATATGGTCAGAAGGAGATGGAAAAGGATCACCTTTGCACCTCAAAAGGCGAAACTAAGTGTGGAAACGCAAGAGTAATGAGCTTCGGGACCGGATCAGCCAAAGGGAGATTCTTGCAGAACATGAACGGGTTGCTGAAGCTGCCAAGTTCAAGCCCAAATTTCACACATTTGGAGACGTTTTTTCTCGAAGATTTGTGAACGAAATTTGCACTTCTACAAACGTAAATAGTACAGATTTAGAGCGATTAAGGTCAGATTTTGCTCTAGAAAGAAGTCGGATGTTCAACCCTGGCTCACTTTTTTTACAAAAATTTTTGCTGCACTTTTTTTCATTTTTTCTCTCTGTTTTCTTCCTGATTTCCCAGACTTCCCCTCCTCCTTCCTTCCTCTCTTTTCCTTTTCCCTTTCTTTCTCTCTTTTCCTCTTTCTCTCTTCCCCAAAAATCCTCTTTTCTCTTTTCCTGGTTTTTTCTTCTTTTTCCCTAGTTTCTTTCTGGTTTCCCTTGCTCTCCACAGTCTCTTACCTCCTCCCTTACTCTCCCAGATTCTATCTCTCCTTCACTCTCTTTCTCTTCTCCCTTTTCTTTCTTTCTTCCCCTGCCCCAAGTTCTGTCTTCCCGCAGCTTCTTTTCTTTTGCCCTTGCCGAAGCTTCCTTTCCTTTCCTTTTCTGATCTTTTTCTCCTTGCTTCCTTGTTCTTCCTCAGCCTTTCTCCGCCACCCACTCTCCCTTTCTTTCCCTCTTTCCCAGTTTCAGTCACCTCTCTTCCTTTTTCTCCCCTGCCTTGCCCGCAACTCTCTTCTTTTCCCTTTGCTTTTTCCTTCACTACCCGTAGCCTTTCTTTTCCCCCTTTTGTTTTTCTCCAAAAATCCTCAAATCAGCAAGTGTCATCCTACTAATCAAAGAGTAGGGACACTTGTCTAAAGCTTCCCTAACACACTTGCCTAATGCTTCCCTAACACACTTGTCTACCATGCAAGCCCCCCACCTATCTTCTTATTTTTATTTATTTATTATATTTTTGTTTTTCAAAATCAATTTAGGTAAACAAAAATGTTAATTCCTAAATGCAATTGAATTGCAAAATTTTCATTTATTTTAAAGAAATTGAATCTAAGAGGATTAAAAACAAGTTTTTTGAATTTTTGTGAGAATTTTCCTTTTCAGAAATTTAATGCAAAAATATCTTAAAAATAAAAATAATGAACCTAATTTATAAAAATAAGCAAAAATAAACATTAACTATCATTTAATCAAATAAAATAAACTAAAATAAAAAAAGAATAATAAAAAAGAATAAAGCTAAAATTGAATTAAATAAATGAAATTTTGGGGTCTACAATAGCTCAAGAAAAAGAAATGTTTGTTGGGTGAAGTGGAAGCTTAATGGTGTAAGAAAGTTGTCTTGATCTTGGTCAAAGTTCCATGGATGAGTGACACTTGGTAAGGCAAGGATTAATAGTTATTTGATGACCTAAATACCCCTCTTTTCCTCCTCCAAAAATTTCGGTCAAATGAGAAAGAAAAGATGGAAAAATTGTGATGGAATGATAACTTGGTTGGATAAGAAGAAAACTTGGTCTTGGTCAAGGTCAACCCTAGGTAGATGATCGACAAATGGCAAACAACCAACTAATGTCTATCTAATTAACCTTAAATATCTCTTTTTCACCGATCAACTCTTAACACTTCTATTTACAAAAACCTTTTTGCACAAAACTTCCTCTAATTCACCAAATTTATTGCACACAGCTCTTTTTGCACACACCTCACTATCATGCACTATGAAACTTAATATTCATCAAATTAAACATGCACCAAGGTAAATAAAGTGTTAGGGTTAAAACACTCCTCAAATATCAAAGTAACCACAAATTCAAAGCAAGCAAAAAAGAAAAAGAAAAAAACAAGATAAGAAATAAGAACCTAATTTGTGGGGCCTCACACTCTCTCCCCCTTAAAAGAATTTCGTTCATGAAATTCTAATCTTAACTTACAAAAACTCGATTCTATAGGGTTTTTCTTCGATTTTCAAGTGGTTTCCCTTTACTCTTGGTGCTAGCACAAACTTCCATATAGAAAATGTGAGGACTTGAAAATTCACCTATATTTTTCTTATAATCCTCTTTTATTTTGAATAAGATAATTTATAAATTCTTTACTACTAATTTACTCCCTCAATAGTTGTAATAAATAATAGAATCGAGAATTTTACTTTTACTTTTATTGTTAGAGTAAGTTAGGGTTATGGTGCATGTAGGTAGTGTGATTACTTGGTGAGGTGTGTGTACTAAATTTGGTAGATAAGAACGGGTATTAAGTAAGGGGAAGTATGTGATTAGAAGTGCTAAGGATAAGTTAGTGAATCATAAGTTAAAACAAAAGTACAAGAGAGTTAAGAAAGTAGGCTTGAACCGACGTGCGCCGTTTGTTACCGGTTGAGTACATCGCTTGACCAATACTTTTCTCCTTAATCTTCTTGTTTTTATTTCATCTAATCTCCCCCAAAATTAACCCTAAGCTGGCCGAAAGTGTTGACCAAGAAAAGGAAAGAAAAGAAAAAGAAAAGGGAAAATCTTGGCTCGCCAAGTGTCGACAATCTAAGCTTGTTTGACCAAGAGACTTTCTTTCCTTCTTATCTTTCTTTTGGCCAAAATTTCCTTCATTTCTTTCTTGTCTTGGCCGAGAGTTTGGAGAGGAAAAGAGAGAAGAAAAACAACCAACTTCATCTTGATTCTTGCCTTGTTTGAGTTGGAATCACAAAACTAAACCGAACAAACTAGCACCAAGGGAGCAAGAAAGCTTGTAGTGGAGAGTTTTTTGGGAGAGAAAGCCTTGGTTCTTCACTTTCTTCAAGGGGTTGAAGGTATAAGTTGAACAACTTCTTTTCTCTTTCTTATTTTTGCAATTTATGGTGAAGATGACTTGAAACTTGGAATATTATGGATGATAACCTAGATTTGGTAAAGATTGGTGAAATTTCAGCCTAGGGTTTATGATTTTCAGCTTTGATTTATGTTGTTCATCCATGATATGTTGGTATTGAGCTTGGTTATGGACTTGTGTGATGATTGACTTTTTAGCTTCCAAATAGAAAATTTCAGCTTTAGTTCTACAATTTCAGATGGGGAATTTTCCAGCTTTGATATTGTGATGTATATAGGCTAGAAATGAGCTTTAATTGGATGGTTTTATGGTTAGTATGAGAACCGAATGTATCTTATTACTTGTGGTATTGATTTGGGCTGATTTGAGATGAAAATGTAGCCTTGAAAATGGCTGAAAAATTGGGGAAAGACAAAGGAAATGCTGTCAGTTTTTTTTCTTGAAGTCCAAGCGAGAGGAAACAGAACTTGAGCGGTGATTCTTGGTTGATTTGAACTTAGATTACTTAGGGTATTTGAGTTCCCTTAGTAGGCATATATAAGCTGAATTTTTTTTGCCAAAACCTAAATATTTTAGAAGGAGGAAGTAGCGACCACTTTAAACACGATTTCCTAGTTTCTTTCACCAAGTTGCGAATTTAGAATGTTTAAATCGTTTCTTTATCAAAACCAAAAGAGCGAGCACGAATTTTCCAGAGTTTAATAAGTATTATGAGTACTACTTAAATGAGTTCTATTTACTTGGTTTTCTTTAAGCAAAACTCCTATATTTTGAAACCCTAATTGATTGCAAGTTGTTATACGATATTTTATCGCATATTTTGATTCTAGTCAGGGAGTTGAACTTGAGCTTGGTTTTGGAAAGCAGTAAATCATTGGTGAGTGTTTCCAAGTGCATGTTTGAACTTATTACTTGAATGAATTGTTGTTAATATGATTGGACAGTACTTGACTTGTTTGATAGGGTAAGGGTGTACTTTATGACACTTGCCATAATGTGACTTATTACTGTACACCGATAACAATTGGCTTGATATATACATGTATGACTTGCATACGGTCTGGAATTCCAAAAAACCCTGTAACTAGTTAATCGAGTCGAACCCGCAAGGGCCTGGTCGATAAGATAACGAACCCTGGGTCTACTGCTTTGTCGAGTGGAGTGTTATCTTCTCGACTAATTAGTATGCTCGAGTATTACCACCACTGTTTATAGTGGAGTTCGGGCCCGGTAGGGGGTTTAAATGGTGGACGGGGATTGGAGTTAAGTGGCGCGCTACTGGACTGGTTACTTTACTTGAAAGTTGACGGAGTGTCAACTACTACTTGGTGAAGCTATGGCGGAGTTAGCTCGCAAGAGCTACTGTATCCTCTTACCTGGAAATGTTGGATATCTAATGATTTGCTATTTGAAGTGTTATTGTTCACTTCTATGAATTTTTACTCGCTACTTGGGTTTGCATGATGTTTTGGAACCTCACTGAGTTTTGGCTCACCCTATTAGTTTTTGTTTTCCTTACAGGGGGTACGAGAGCATAGGCGTGAGGCTGGTACAGGCTGGTGTCGTCTAGTTTTTTATTTTTATTTTTGTGATTGTACTCGCGCTAGAGCTCGATTAGGGTTGAAAGTTATCTAGAACTTGAACTTTTGTTATATTTGGGAATGTATGAATGTTTGAGATAGAAATAGGTATAAATGTATGTTCTAAATTTGGGGACTGTTGTTTCATTTACTTTTGAATTTATAATTTATTTTCTAGAGAGTGAGTGAGCCCTGACAAGAGTTGGGCAGGCGGTCCGCTTAACCCTGGGGTACGCCTTAGGGAGAGGTGGGGTCGTCACAAAAAAATCTTATTGACATAATAGCTGCTGAGTTAACATTCTAAGGGAGGTCAATGAAGGTGTCAAAAGGTGCAAGATGCTATAAACTTAAGGACTCGATGAAAAGAGGAAATTGTAACTACGAAACTAGGTTATTACTCCTGCTAGATCTTGAAATCAAGCACATTACACTGGAAACATACCATCTTCTTTAATTGAACTGCCTTCTTTCATTATTAACCACAAATAAAGAATTCTTGTTCAAATCCAAGAACAAGGTGTAGAAATTGAATCACAGATAGGGGTTTAATTCCAACCAAACACAGACGTTTAATATCACTAATTAGAACATCAAGCACCAAGTTCACTGTTTCTAACGAAGATACAACTTATCTATAAATCTTTCACTACACATAGTCTAATAGATACAACTATTTCAGATAGAACATCATTAATTGCTAAACTTTAACTATTACAGCTGCTCACTTGATGTCCAAGTTGGTCGCATTCAAACGTGCACCAGTTTTTAAATAACATAATCCCATATGAATTTTGTTACAAGTTTCACACTTAACAGCTACACATCTCTTCTTGAAGTGTTCATTCTTTCTTTTCTCCTTCCCATTATCCTTCCTAACAAGTTTATCTTCACTAATCACTTTACGTTTCCCTTTAGTATCACAGGAACTTCCTTCACCCCTTTTATCTTGATTACTAGGAATGTCTTGAGATGCTACTTAACTAGGCGAATGCACCAATTTAAACTTATTCCGCACCTCTTCCGGGATTCTTTTGTATTTCTTTTCCAGTTCCATGTTCTTGTGTAGCAGCTCAATTTTCTCCACATATTCTGGTTTCCATCGTCCTTCCCAGTAGTCAGCCAATTTCTTTTGGAATTCTACCTTTGTTCGAAGGATGTCTATTTCCTTGTGCATATCTCTCAAATTTGTCATATCACCGATTCCCTTAAAGTCAAATCATAGCCTGCCAGGAAAATCAAAGGATCGGGATGAATAACTAATCACAATTGGAAACTCTGGCCATTTTACTCTTCCGTTCTTTTGCTTACAGATTACCCAAGAAATATAAATCGTAACTATTTTCTACTTGAGATAGACGAGTTCTTGGGTTTTCCCATAAAAATTACTATCATCACTTATACACATAACAAAATACAGAATTATATTTCTTAAAGCAAAAGTTCTACACCCTAACTCACTCTCTATTATACACATACTTACAAACTTGCTCAAGAAGAAACCATAACCTCTTACCCCCACTAGTGCCTTGTACCATCTTCCATCAAGACGATCATCCTAATTCTATCAAAATTCGCATACAAGTATAGAGCTCACGTCTTTGTACCCAAAATCCCATACATAATCCATAACTTATAAAGAAATAGGAATCAAAGCCAGGTTCCTATGGGGTATCATAGAAGGGTAGGAAAAGACAAGAGTAGTCAAGCAAGAATTAAAATGTAATACATATGTAACTGTAATCGAATCGCAGGAAAATCAAGGAAACACGGAACAAGGATACACATGTACAAGAGAAATGAAACAGGCTGCAATACTAGCGTCTTAAACATTCACGATGATCGCAAACTAGCCATCATTTATATAAACCCCAACCAGACCCGCACGAGACTAATCCATGGCGACATTCATTGATCCACTATTCTCGATTAGTTCAATTCCTAGGTCAAATAGTAGAATCTTCTGCATCTTGACTTGTGCCATCAACATTTACCTCAAATTCAATCGAAAGATCGACTCTCGTCCTAATGCTCTCAACTCTTTAGTACTCGGGTACAGGAATCCGAAATAAGATAATTCACAACTCGAGCCGGCCGTTCCTAAGAGTAAATCACCTATATTAGAAATTCCTACCTGATGTACATATCTATCTTCTCCAAGTATCATGATAAAGGTCTTACACTTATAACATTCATGATTCACAACTTATGCTCAAGAAGAATACTTAATCCTTTACACTCATTCACGTAATCGGAACCATAACACCACTTGGCCCAAACTCACCTCAAGTAGAGACCACTCGAAGCGGCTCTGATACCATCTGTGACGGCCCCGCCTCCCCCTAGGGTGAACCCAAAGGTTTGGCGGACCGCCTGCCCAACTCTCGCCAGGACTCACGCCCTCACTCGAACCGAATCGAGATTTTCAAGCCCAACAATTTCTTAAAACCAAGAAAGTACTTGAATAACAACAGCCACAATCCTTAGGTAATAGCGTAAACTATTACAACCACAATATTTCAAATATAAATGAAATTTGCACTTCCAAATGTCCAAAAGTCGCTCAAGGAATTACACTAACTCTACACAAAAGCTGGCTAGTCTAGCACCTCCAATTCTTCACTTCAAATTCCTGTTAAGGAATAACAAACTAAAAGGGATGAGCAGATGCTGAGTGAGGCCAAGAAAGCAAGCAAGCAAGTAAAGCAAGTACCATAATTCAACTCGAGTAGCACATGTACAGAATAACAACAATATTTTCACGTAAGCCACAAAAGGACTAAAACACGTTCATTAAGAGGATGTAGGAGCTCTCAGGAGCTAATCCGCAAGCTTGTCATTCCACGATTTTGGATATCATTTTCTTTTGTTGACACTCCGCCAACCATGCAAGTAACAAGTCCGTAAAATTCACTTGACACGAATCCCCATCCATCGTTTCACCCTCTACCGGGCCCGAACGTCCACAAGGGTTTTGGTAATACTCGAGTATACCCACACAAGAACAAGTATGATCGATGAGATAACTCTCCAATCGACTTAATCAATATGAAGGTACTGAGACGGGAATGAGAGGCACCTCCTACTCGGATTGAGTGTGGTACATGCTGTCGCTTAGCACTGGGTTGATCAAATAACTCTCCAATCAACTTAATCAAGATGAAGGTACTGAGACGGGAATGAGAGGCATCTCCCACTCGGATTGAGTGTGGTACATGCTGCCGCTCAGCACTTACAAGTCAAGCACAAGCACAAGTACAAGCGCAAGTCAATCAAGTTCAAGCAAGTACAAGATCATTCAAGAAGGGGAGGACGAGTGTGATAAAGTACCCCCTCACCTCATCAAGTTCAATATTCAAAACACATAACACGTGGTATCATTCAAATCAAGATATCAAGAAACATGCACTTGACACTCACCAATAGTCAAGTAAGGAAGACAAGAGAAAGCTTTCATGAGTTCTCCTCGAGGTTCTCTCGAATTCCTCTTGAATACCTTGAGATAGGCACAATCAACGATTACCGATAATCATTCAACCAAGGCCAAACAATTTCCCCTTAACCCTTCACTCAAGCATGCTCAATTTCTTGTCAAATTAAGAGAGAATCTCTCTTCACTTAACCACTAAGATCACACTCAAGGGAAGATTCAAAAGTGCTCCATCTGTAAGTCCAAAACATGGCAAGAGTTTTCGATTCAAAAGTTGGCCAAGCCGCTCAAGATTTTAAACAAAACAAACGTGGGAGGGAAAACCACTTTCACTTCCTTAGTTCCTAATCTTTTGCCCAAGTTTTGATATATAAATGAGCATTCAAGTTTACTAAAACTTATGAAGTAAAACTTCACCAAAACCACCATTTATTTCTTAGGAAAGACACTAACAATTCTTCCAAGTTTTGAACATCAAGCAAGTGAGATTTTCCCACAAAACTCTTGGCATGACGCTCCACTTTTCACCCCTTTTTAATTCCAACATTGTTGCTCCTTTTAAAAGCACATTCAAGGGCGATTGATTAGCAAGCTATGTTGATACGAGCAGTGGGACCATCACTAGCTCGTGCCAAGATGCTTGAGAGTTTTTTCAATCCAATCCAAGTTGTTCAAGGCTCTATTGGAATACATGAAGTCGTGGAGGGGATGGAGCGCTAGCTATTTGATCTTCATGTTTTTAGTTTCTTTTGTTTTGTTTGATTTTTCTTGTTTAGTTGGTTAGGTAGTTATTATTATGAATAATATGGCCAGCTATGTGAGTTATTTGAGCCATTTAAAAGTAGTTAGGGAAATAAGTGACTAAATCCTTATCCAAATTGGGTTAGTCTTAATGACTAAATAAGTGACTAAATCCTTATCCAAATTGGATTAGTTTTAGTGGTTTAGTTTTTAGCTATAAATAGGTCTTTTCTACTCCATTGTATGACAACCTTTTAAGAGATAAATTAATAAAAGTGAGTTGTCTCCTTTTATGGAGTTCCTTGATGGAACTTGAGTTTCTTCTTGAACTGTATTAAGTATTTAGTGTGAGGACTTGGGAAAATTCATATATATTTTCGTAAAGTTCTCTTTTTATTTTGAATAAGTTAATTTATAATTCCTTTACTACTAATTTACTCCCTTCATAGTTGTATTAACTAATAGAGCCAAGAGTTTTACTATTACTTTCAAAGTTAGAGTAAGCTAGGGTTTTAGCGCATTCGTGTAATGTGATAGATTGGTGAGGTGTGTGCACTAAATTTGGTGGATAAGAGTGGGTATTAAGTAAGAGGAAATATGTGGTTAAAAAGGGCTAAGAGTAAGTTAGTGAATCATAAATTAAGATAAAAGTATAAGAGAGTTAAGAAAATAGGCTTGAATCGACGTGCGCCGTTTGTTACCGGTGGAGGACACCACTTGTTTTTATTTCATATTTTTCTTTCCCTAATTTTTGTCTTAAGAGGGCCGAAATTTTTGACTAGAAAAAAAGTGAAAAAAAGACAAAATAAAGGAAAATTGAGGGAAAGCCAAGTGTTGGCAATTAAGGCACTCTTTGACCAATGTAACCTCTAGTCCTTGTCTTGCAAATTTCACCAAAAATCCCTTCATTTTGCTCCCTTCTTGGCCGAACTAGAGAGAGAGAAAAGAGAGGAGAAACTTCAAATTCCATCTTGGGTTTTGCTTGATTTGGAGAGAAATCAACAAGAACCCACAAATCCAATTCGAACAAACTCGCAACAAGGTGACAAGGAAGCTTGGAGTGGAGTGATTTTGGAAAGAAGATGTAGTTTTTCATTTTCTCCTTGGGATTAAAGGTAACAAGCTAAGAAACCTTCTTTCTTTTTCTTATCTTGCAATTTATGGAGAAGATGACTTGAAATTAGAAGTTTTTTGGATGATAACTTAGATTGGTGAAATTTCAGCTTAGGGTTTGTGATTTTGCAGCTTTTGTAGGCTGAGATATGAGTTGGTTATTTGTGTGTTTTGACTAGTTTTATGGCTAGGATGGGAACTGAATTTATTTCATTACCTGTGGCATTGATTTGGGCTGATTTGAGATGGAAATAAAGCCTTGAAATGACTGGAAAAATTGGTAAACACAAAGGAAGTGCTGCTGAAATTGTTTCGCAGGAAACATTGGGCAGTCTTGGGAAATCTGTTATATCTTAGTGTAGAAAAATCTAAATTGACTTCCGTTTATTGCGTTTGAAAATAGAGTCAGAGTAAATATCCACCGTGAAAATTTCAGCCTTTGTTTCAAATCCTATGAATATCTATGAATTTTCAAAGTTGACTGAAATTGCATACCTGTTCTGTCTTTTACTGGATGAAGTAGCAACTTGGGCTGTGCATTTCTCCATGTTTTAGACTGAATCAGCTTTTGGACAAAACATAAAAGTTATATAGTTTTGAGTTAAATTTCTACCTACAAAATTTCAGATCAATCGGATCACTTTAGCTTAGGGTTTGGCCAGAGCACTCCTGACTGCACAAAAAACTCTAATATTCCTGATTTGTTTTCATGTGCTTCTGACCGTCCCTTTTTGACCTTAAAAATGCGAGAACTGGGTGTTGATGTCTTCATAGAAAATGTAGGTCTATGTATTAGCTTCAAAACACCATAAAGTTTGCCTTAATCCGATAAGTGTAGTTTCAGTTGTGATCAAAACACCAAAGGATGGCAAAGCTGCCATCTTCATTGTTTATCCTTGCCTTTCTCTTGTTTTCTGTTTCCTTGGTTGGATTTAACATGTACTTCTCAAGTTTTCTAAACCTGATTTCTAACATTCTAAACAAGTATTCAAAACATGGTTTTCAGTTGCACACATTGGCTTTAAACTTAACCGTTTTGATCATTTTCTTTACAAATTATGCGTGCACCTTACCTATATGACTTACTATACTTTTCATGCCTTTTCCTTTAATATAGAAATATAAGTTATGCAGCTTGTATTCGCGTATGATTGGCTCTTTGTGAACCATATTTGACTGCAGATCTTGAGAGTGGCTAAGGTGCCAACCCTGAACTGAATTTTGATAAAAGTGACTTGTTTAGGGTGAATGTTTCTTGCATGTTTGTGTATTAGATGACTGTGTACTTGTTGTGAATATTCGATTGAGTGTTAAATGCTTTCCAATGATTGCTAAATGAATTTTCGATGGACGAGTCTGTACTTTATCGCACTCGATCCAAGGAAAAGTGAATTTTCAATGATTGAATGCTACTTGTGCATGAATGTAAGCCTTTTGGCTGAATTGGGCCCTTGCCCTTCGTTGCCAGCCGACTCGAGCCAGAAGCGGACTCGGTCGGGCGGCTGGTGACCCTGGGACAGTATTTTGGTATACTCGAGTATGACCATGAAGGTTGGTGGAGAACTGGCCAGTGAATTGGTTAGTGGCGGGAAATGAAATCAATGAATGAATGTCAAGAAACTAGAGGAATTTTCACTTGCAAATGTTTTCTAATATTGGAGAGATAAGGAAAATCGTTGGCGAATGAATAAACTAATGGCTCCACGTGAGCATGTATCCTTTTAATGAGTGTGTTCTCGTTGCTTTTATATTGTGAATGTTTTCTCGATTGATTGTTCTTCAATGAATAATGTCCTTGTTTAAATTGCTTGATTACTTGTTTGGGAACCTCACTGGGCTTCTAACTCATTCCTTTAGTTTTTGTTTTTCTTACAGGGGATACGAGCGAGGGCGTGAGTCTGGTACAGGCTAGCATGGTCTAGTTTTTTGAATTTTTATGATTGTACTCGCTCTAGTGCTCGGTTAGGGTTGAATGTATTTGGAATTCACAACTTTTGTTATATTTGGGATTGTATGAATGTTTGAGATAGAAATGAATGTTATACGTTGGGAACTGTTATTTCACTTATTCTTGAGGTTGTACCTTATTTTATTTGAAGAGAGTGAACGAGTCCTGGCGAGAGCTGGACAGGCTGTGAGAACCCTCACTTTAAAACACAATTCTCCTAAACTACATGCCTTGCCCTAAGATTTAAATCACTTATAACATGTTCTTGCATTGCATTCTACATGCATTATAACATTTCCTTACATTGCACTTTATTACTTTTATTTGAATTGTAACATTTCCTTGAATTGGTTTTATTTTATTTCAACACACACACTTTGACCAAATGTTCTTTTATTTATGGTTGGGACTTTATGTGATAGTTTGGAGGTGTTAAATAGGTATTGGAACATTTGGAGGGTAGAAACATCATTAGTCAAAGATTAAGGGAAGAAAGGGCCAAGTGGCAAAACCCTAACCACACATCTTGTTTGACCAAAGGATTAGAGGAATTTTAAACCAACTTTGCTTCATTTCCTCCACCATATTTTCAGCCACCTTGAAGCTTCCAAAGGAAGGAAAAAAACTCCATCTTCTTGCTTTTAAAACCCTAGTTTGATCTTGAGCAAAAATCATAAGAGAAGGAACTTGAGTTAGTGAGTGAATTACTTGCAACCCTAGAGTGTGTTTCAAGCCTAGAGCTTTGGTTTTGGTGCTTCAAGCTTCACATAAGAGAGGTATGTGAACCTTAAATCCTAGCTTTCTTGTGTTATATCATGTGTTTGAAGATTTGATGGTCAACTAGGAGTCACATGGATGTTGTTTGTGGTTAAAATTCTTGAACTAAACAAGTGGTAGTAGGGTTAGTTGTTTTGCATACCATGTATTTGATGAATTGCTTGAGCTTTGTTCATAACTTTCCTTCATGTATTAACATGGTTTTGGACCCTTTTTGAGTTAAGGATATGCTTGGTATGATGTTTAAGTTAACTACAATGTAAGGATGAAGGTTAGTGATATAAGTGAACTTGTGGACTGTTTTCCTTTTCTCTTGGCTGACCGGTTTTGTAAGGGAGATTTCTCCTTGATTTTGTGGTTCATTTCCACCTTAATTAGGCCTAAGAAGCTTGGATAAACATTGGTTTAAGGTTTGGTGTGAAATAAAATGGAATTTAAGCAAGAAAAGTGGTTGTTTGAGCTAGTAGTGGACTATTTTGGTACCATTGGTTGGCTAGACTGTTTTGGCTCTTTTAATTAATTATGTATGTTGCATTTTGAACTCCAATAATGCTAGATAACTTTCTTCCCCTGTCTATGAACCCTAGGAGATTTATTTGGATGAATTTGAACCAAAACAAGTGAAGTTAGCATCAAGAACTAGAGTAACCTTGCTAGGGTTTTAGGGCTGATCAGAACTGGAAAATCAGCCAACTTGTCCGAACTACTGATACTGATGGAAGATGAACTAAAGTGTATATTTGGTACCGTTGGAAAGCCCTTTGAGTCTAGTTTCCAACACCGCTAACGGAACCTGATTCCGACCTTCCTACAGTGAGATATAACCGTTTTCCCAAAACTGCGCAGGCGCGACTGTTTTACCTGCGAAGAACACTTAGAGCTTGAATGAAACTTTTCGTTTGCCCAACTTTCTTGCACTTGTCAAACTTGTTTCCTTATGACCTTTTACTGCATTTTGGGCCTAACTTGCATGGTGAATTGAGTAGATTTAACCACTCACTTGGTCACCTAATGAGCTCACATTTGGATTAGAATTGAACCTAGATCATTAACAACTTTCACTCGTTGCCCTAGGATTGGGAAACGGAGGTGAACTTAACCGTGGAACTTGACGATTAAGCTCTGCATTTCTTAACACGTGAGTGTTCCAAGTACATGAAAATATTTACGTGGAATGTCTCCTTTCTTGAATAACATGCTTACTTGGTTAAAGTAACTGCTCTTGAATTGATAACCTTTGGGATGAGGATTTACTTTATCATACTCGATCCTTTGTAGTTCACTTCGTGATATTGATATGAGATGAAATGCTTTGCTTGCACTTGACTTGTTGGTCACTCGGCTGGTTATCCCACCGACATACGTGCTACATGCTCATTATTGTTAGACAATGCTAGGTACTTGATTTCTTGTCTCATAGACAAGTGTGTACTTTATTGCACTTGACCTCGCTTGACTAAACTTTGATATTTTGTCAAAATATGTACTGGCCGTTTTGTTATAACTGATATGTGACCGGATTTGCTAAAGAGATTTCTAATTTTCTCCAATTCTTCTTATTTGATCAAGTTTCGTAACCATCCGATTTTCAATTGTTTGGACTTGAAATACTTGAAATGCTTGAAACATGATATGCTGAACTTAATTGTGACTTGAACCTATTTAGGCGAGTGTGCTCTTATGTACCCTCAATTGACCTGACTTTACTAAGTACTTGATATCTCCCTCACGCATGAACAAGTAACTTAATCTGTATATGACCTGTATATTTATTTGAAATACTTGGAATACTTGAGAATGTGAATTGTTGGACATTTCTTGTGACTTGATTCTGGTTAGGCGAGTGTGTCCTTATCGCGCTCGGCCTCCCTTCTTGAACGATCTTGTACTCGCTTGCACTTGATTGAACTGTATTTGTGTTGGTGCTTGTGCTTGACCTGTAAGTACTGAGTGGTAGCATGTACCACACTCCATCTGAGTGGGAGGTGCCTCTCATCCCGTCTCAGTACTTTTATCCCGATTAAGTCGATTGGAGAGTTATCTCATCGACACTAGGGTTGAGCGGTCGCATGTACCACACTCCATCCGAGTGGGAGGTACCTCTCATCCCGTCTCAGTGCCTCTATTCTATTTTTTTGAGTGGAGTGTTATCTTCTCGGCTAACCGGTATGCTCGAATATTACCACCACTGTTTATTTCTGAATACGGAGCGTTAAGTGACAACTAACGTCTCCAATCTTTACTGCGTGAGCATTGGATATCAGCCAACGACTCCATTACTGTTTACTGAATATTGGGGCTATAAGCCATTCCTGAATTATTGAATATCCCGGACTATAAGTCCAATCTAGGGCTAGTTGGTTGAATCGAGCCAGTAAGGGCTTGGTCGAGGAGATCGACGAACCTTGGGTACTCCTGTGGCGTTCGGGCCCGATAAGGGGGTTGATCGGTGGACGGAAACTGGTGTAAAGTGGAGATCTACGGACATTATACTTCCGTGGTTGACGGAGAGTCAACGGACCTTGATCAAGCTACAATGGAACTTGCTCCGGAGAGCAACCTGTATCTTTTGACATGAATGTGTTCCTTACTATACCCTTTTGCATGTTTTATCTGGCTACTTGCTTAGCTATATACTGAGTCATGATCCATTCGTGTTTGACTTGTTTCTCGATGTTTGGATATGCTATCTTGTCTTGTATTTTACCTGCTTAATTACTTGAAACCTCACTGGGGTTTTTGCTCATCCCACGCCATTTGTTTTCCTTACAGGGATGAGAACTTGAGAGATTGAATTAAGGAAGGCCTCGTTTTCTTCTAAGTTTGTGAGTTGCTCGTGTGAGCACTGCATAAGTGTCTAACCAACTTGTTTGGTTTGATTTTTGGCAAGTTCGACTCTTTGGTTGTAATTAATATCGTTTTCTTTTGAGGGTCTATTTGTAAATTTTCATGTTATGTAACTGAGTCTTGGCGAGAGTTGGGCAGGCGGTCCGCCAAACCCTTGGGTACGCCCAAGGGTTAGATGGGGCTGTCACACAGGCAGTCCGCCAAACCCTGGGGTACGCCCTAGGGGGAGGTGGGGTCGTCACAGGTGGTATCAGAGTTACCTCGCGTGGTCTCTGTGCGGTGGTAAGCTTGGGTTAAGTGGTGTTATGGTCCCGATTACGTGAAAAGCGTAAATGATTAGATGCTCTTCTTGAGTGTAAGCTGTGAATCATGAATTTATAGATATAAACTCCTTTTTCTTGATACCTGTGAAGGATAGATATGTACGTCTGGTTGTAATCTCTAATGTGGGTGATTTACTCTTGGGACCGGCCGGCTCGAGTTGTAAATTATCTTATTTCGAATTCTTGTACTCGAGTACTCAAGAGTTGAGGGCAATGCTAAGGACTTGAGATCTCCATTGCGGGGAACAAGAACGGGCTAATGTTTTGCTAGAGCAAGTGCAAGAGGTCAACGAACGTCTAGTTCACGTAGTAACAGAAGTGAGAGATTGGACGGAGAATATTTTAACCGAGTATGGGACAATATCGGCCAGAGAGAAGTAGAATGTAGTTGAGCTTGAGAGAGAAGTGGAATCAGCTGGTGCAGTGATGACCTAAGCTAGAAACATAAGACCTTGAGATTGTAGGAAGTAAGTTAGGGTGGCTGGGACGACATGTCGTATTTTTCTTCTTGTTTTGCCACTGTATTGCCACTGCTCGTGACATGTCAATGCTCACATGTATAGTACTTGCTGCATTTGATTTTGATCAGCTTGATATGTATCTTTGTGAACTTGGTGTGTTATAAATATGCTAAGCATGTTTCCTTATCCTTGATTTTATGGTTTAAAATTGTCTTTATCTTGCCGCTTTAGCCAATTTATTTTGTTTACGTACTATATAACCTTTTGAAAAAAAAGGCAAGAGAGAGAAGGTATGGCGGGTCGATGAAGTCAAGGACGAGGGGCTAGTCGGGGATATGGGGCTAGCCGTGGATGTGGAGGTAGACAAGTACAAGAACCAAGAGAAACAAGAGATGCGGTGGCAGAGCAGCAACAAGAACCAAGGGTTGAAGCAGGGGATCAAGTAGTAATGGCAATACAACAAATGGCTAATATCTTAGCGCAATTGGTAAAGCAACAAGGCCGAGCTCTAGTGAATCAGCCTAGGAACCCTGAAAACGGAGAGGACAGGGCTCTAGAGCGTTTTTAAAAGTTTGTTCCTCCTAAGTTCCTTGGAGGGCCTGATCCAGAGACGACTGAACATTGGTTGGAGGCTGTGGTTAATATTTTTATGGCCTTGAATTATACAGAGGAAAGACAAGTGGCATTTGCTGTCTTTCAGTTCGAGGGACCCATTCGAGCATGGTGGAATGTTATTAGGGCAAAATGGGAGAGAGAACATACGGCATGGACTTGGGTAAACTTTATGAGAGAGTTTAATGGGAAATACTTTCCACCTCTGGTCCAAGAGAAGAGAGAGGATGATTTCATTAGGTTACGCCAAGGAATCCTAAGCGTGGCTGAATATGAAACACAATTCACTAAACTGTCCAAATTTGCTCCTGAATTGGTAGCTGCGGAGCAAAGGAGGGTGAAGCAATTTATATAGGGGTTGAATCTGGAAATCCAAGAAGCTTCAGCAGCTGCTCAAGTTAATAGTTTTACTGAAACTCTTGAGAAGGGCCAAAGGATTGAGAATGCAAAGGCACAGGTAAAAGCTTTTCACGCGCACAAAAGGAGTGCACCTAGTAGTATACATGGAGAACTTAGAGAAAATTCAACACCTTCCAAAGTAAAAAGAGCAAACCATTTACCCTATCCATCATGGACACTAGGAACGCTAGAAGAAGGTTCTACAAGGGGAAGTGAAGTGAAAAAAGGGCAACAAGAGGGAAATCCTAGAGAAGGCCAAAAGGTAGCTTCTCGTTTGACCTGTGGATACTGTGGGAAGACAAATCACACTGAGGATGATTGTTGGAGGAAGGGGCGAAAGTGCTTAGTTTGTGGGGGTACCGACCATCCAATTATCAACTGCCCGAAGAAGCAGCCATGAGGGAATAGTGCTCAACAAGTTGATAGAACCAAACCTAAATAAGCTAATGAAAGAGGAAACTGATCAAAATTACCAGCACGAGTATATGCTTTAGACAAGCAACAAAGTCCGGAGTTATCTGAGGCGATGGAAGGTAAAAATTTCGAGGACGAAATTTTCTTAAGGGGGAGAGAGTGTGAGGACTTGGAAAATTCGTATATATTTTCTTAAAATTCTCTTTTTATTTTGAATAAGTTAATTTATAATTCCTTTACTACTAATTTACTCCCTTCATAGTTGTATTAACTAATAGAGTCAAGAGTTTTACTATTACTTTCAAAGTTAGAGTAAGCTAGGGTTTTAGCGCATTCGTGTAGTGTGATCGATTGGTGAGGTGTGTGCACTAAATTTGGTGGATAAGAGTGGGTATTAAGTAAGAGGAAATATGTGGTTAAAAAGGGCTAAGAGTAAGTTAGTGAATCATAAATTAAGATAAAAGTATAAGAGAGTTAAGAAAATAGGCTTGAATCGACGTGCGCCGTTTGTTACCGGTGGAGGACACCACTTGTTTTTATTTCATTTTTTCTTTCCCTAATTTTTGTCTTAAGAGGGCCGAAATTTTTGACTAGAAAAAAAGTGAAAAAAAGACAAAATAAAGGAAAATTGAGGGAAAGCCAAGTGTTGGCAATTAAGGCACTCTTTGACCAATGTAACCTCTAGTCCTTGTCTTGCAAATTTCACCAAAAATCCCTTCATTTTGCTCCCTTCTTGGCCGAACTAGAGAGAGAGAAAAGAGAGGAGAAACTTCAAATTCCATCTTGGGTTTTGCTTGATTTGGAGAGAAATCAACAAGAACCACAAATCCAATCCGAACAAACTCGCAACAAGGTGACAAGGAAGCTTGGAGTGGAGTGATTTTGGAAAGAAAGCTGTAGTTTTTCATTTTCTCCTTGGGATTAAAGGCACCAAGCTAAGAAACCTTCTTTCTTTTTCTTATCTTGCAATTTATGGAGAAGATGACTTGAAATTAGAAGTTTTATGGATGATAACCTAGATTGGTGAAGATTGGTGAAATTTCAGCTTAGGGTTTGTGATTTTACAGCTTTTGTTGGCTGAGATATGAGTTGGTTATTTGTGTGTTTTGACAAGTTTTATGGCTAGGATGGGAACTAAATTTATCTCATTACTTGTGGCATTGATTTGGGCTGATTTAAGATGGAAATGAAGCCTTGAAATGGCTAGAAAAATTAGTAAACACAAAGGAAGTGCTGCTGAAATGTTTTCGCAGGAAACATTGGGAAGTCTTGGGAAATCTGTTATATCTTGGTGTAGAAAAATCCAAATTGAGTTACGTTTATTGAATTTGAAAATAGAGTCAGAGTACTATCCACCGTGAAAATTTCAACATTTTTTTCAATTCCTATGAATATCTATGAATTTTCAAAGTTGACTGAAATTGCATACCTGTTCTGTCTTTTACTGGATGAAGTAGCAACTTGGGCTGCGAATTTCTCCATGTTTTAGACTAAATCAACTTTTGGACAAAACATGAAATGATAGGGTTTTGAGTTAAATTTCTACCGGCAAAATTTCAGTTCAATCGGATGACTTTAGCTTAGGGTTTGGCCAGAGCAATCCTGACCACACAAAAAACTCTAATATTCCTGACTTGTTTTCATGTGCTTCTGACCGTCCCTTTTTTACCTTGAAAATGCGAGAACTGGGTATTGATGTCTTCATAGAAAATGTAGGTCTATGTCTTAGCTTCGAAACGCCATAAAATTTACCTTAATCTGATAAGTGTAGCTTCAGTTCTGATCAAAACACCAAAGGATGGCAAAGCTGCCATCTTCATTGATTCTCCTTGCCTTTCTCTTGTTTTCTGTTTCCTTGGTCCGACTTAACATGTACTTCTCAAGTTTTCTAAACCTGATTTCTAACATTCTAAACAAGTATTCAAAACATGGTTTTCAGTTGCACACATTGGCTTTAAACTTAACTGTTTTGATCATTTTCTTTACAAATTATGCGTGCACCTTGCCTATATGACTTACTATACTTTTCATGCCTTTTCCTTTGATATAGAAATATAAGCTATGCAGCTTGTATTCATGTATGATTGGCACTTTGTGGACCATATTTGACTACAGATCTCGAGAGTGGCCAAGGTGCTGGCCTTGAACTGAATTTTGATAAAACATGACTTGTTTAGGGTGAGTGTTTCTTGCATGTTTGTATATTAGATGACTGTGTACTTGTTGTGAATATTCGATTGAGTGTTAAATGTTTTCCAATGATTACTAAATGGATTTTCAATGGACGAGTGTGTACTTTATCGCACTCGACCCAAGGAAAAGTGAATTTTCAATGATTGAATGCTATTTGTGCATGAATGTAAGCCTTTTGGCTGAACTGGGCCCTTGCCCTTTGTTGCCATCCGACTCGAGCCAGAAGCGGACTTAGTCGGCCGGCTGGTGACCTTGGGACAGTATTTTGGTATACTCGAATATGACCACGAAGGTTGGTGGAGAACTGGCAGTGAATTGGCTAGTGGCGGGAAATGAAATCAATGAATGAATGTCAAGAAACTGAAGGAATTTTCACTTGCTAATGTTTTCTAATATTGGAGGGATAAGGAAAATCATTGGCAAATGAATAAACGAATGGCTCCACGTGAGCATGTATCCTTTTAATGAGTGTGTTCTCATTGCTTTTATATTGTGAATGTTTTCTTGATTGATTGTTCTTCAATGAATAATGTCCTTGTTTAAATTGCTTGATTACTTGTTTGGGAACCTCACTGGGCTTCTAGCTCATTCCTTTAGTTTTTGTTTTCCTTACAGGGGATACGAGCGAGGGCGTGAGTCTGGTACAGGCTAGCTTGGTCTAGTTTTTGAATTTTTGCGATTGTACTCGCGCTAGTGCTCGGTTAGGGTTGAATGTATCTAGAATTCACAACTTTTGTTATATTTGGGATTGTATGAATGTTTGAGATAGAAATTAATGTTATTCGTTGGGAACTGTTATTTCACTTATTCTTGAGGTTATACCTTATTTTATTTGAATAGAGTGAACGAGTCCTGGCGAGAGTTGGGCAGGCGGTCCGCCAAACCCTAGGGTACGCCCTAAGGGGAGGTGGGGTCATCACATTTAGCTTGGATACTTGTGGTGTTCAAGGCAAGATGATCACATCATCTTGTTCTTTCAAGCCAATAACCAATCCACTAGGTTTCTAGAGACGGGTTCTCTTTAGGTCTAGCAAGGTAGTTATTGTTCCACAACCTGGTCATGATAGATCCTTCCGCTGCCCGATCAACTTGGTTCTTCAAGACAGGTTCTTGTTGGGTCGAGTTCATATCAGTTGGTATCAGAGCTAGTTAAGAGGTATCACGTTATATCCCTTTACTTGTTTCCTTTTCGAGTCAAGTTGTCCAAAATTCTGTTTGTGTTTTGTGTTGTCCGAATATTCTGTTTTGGTGCTTTACCGAAATTCTGGTTTTGTGTTTTGCATCAATTTTTCCAGATTTGTTCATTGTTTGTTTGTGTCTAGTTGTGTTAGTCATGGAGTCAGTCTTGTTTTGTCCAGAAAACAAACGAAAAAAAAAAATTGCAGCCGCTAGAGCTCTTTCTTGTTCCTTATCGTGTTCTTGTGTTCTAGTGTGCAATCTATCTTAGTCGTTAGTTGCTACTAGATTTTGTCTAGGTCATAGCGTAAATCATGTCCTTACTGTGTCACTTTGGTTGTGAAAACAACCCAGCAAAAGTATAAAAAAAAAAGTGTCGCATACCATTGATCTTGAATCAAGTTGCTGGAATTTTTTCTTCTTGGACTGCCGAACCTGTTTTGCCTTAAAACCTTGAAATTTTGTGTTGTTTCTTGCAAAATTTGAATACCAAAAGCATATTTGGGAAGTTCTTGAGCTTCTTGATCAGATTTCTTGAAGTTCTTGAAAATAGATTTGGGAGTTCTTGGAAAAAGTCTTGGGTTTCTTGAAAACAAACTTCAACTTTTCTTGGCCAATTGTGAACTTTGATCTCACTTCAATTTATTGGGACTGAATCTGAGTTCTTGAGAAATAGATTAGAGAGCCGCAAAGAAGAAAAAAAAGAAAGAAATGAAAGAAAAACAAAAGAAAGCATCGGATCTAGTAGTTTGCATATCTTGGTTTGGGTCTCGCAGTATTTTGAGTCATTCATCTAGTCAATCACGTCATTCTTTTCTCGCCTTCTCAAATTGCAACAACCTTGTGATCTCGGTTGGTAAGTTAAACAACACTAGAAGGAGTTCTAACTTCTTCAAGGAGTTGACCGAGAGGCCTTGAAATACATTGGTGAGATCATTAGAGAGTTTTAGTGAGTGAAAACACGAGTGTGAGTGCATACATGTGAGGGAGTGTGTGAGGTTAAATGATCTCTTTTCACTACTAAATTCACAGCTATCACTCTACCATGTCTAACGAGGGAGAAAGATGCTCCCAAGCTTTGAAATTCAAACTTTTTGCAGATGCAATAAGGGAAGAATTCAAGCAGATTTTTGATAAAGCTTTCGAGCCTCTTCATAAACGCCTTGACCGAATGGTGAATAAGGATGTCAAGAGGAGGGGTTCTACACAATTTCATCCCGACGTCCAATCTACCTCTTTAAAGTTAGCATATTCAAGGAGGAGTTTCATTCGAGAACAAAGCATGCAAACACATTATCCATAGATGAAGGAGTTAGTCGAGTGTGGGAGACATATCAACAACTCCTCCAACAAAAACTTGAAAAAGAGCGAGTTGAGTGTGGTGGTGAGAGTGCACTTGAGGTAAAAGTTGAGGAAAATGTCAAAGAAAGAGAGAATGAATATTTAAAGGAGTTGAGTGTGGAAAATCTCATGCACGATTCTGCCATAGTGGACAAACAAGAGAGAAAGCCGACATCGATTGTACAATCTAAGGATGTGAGGAGAGAATTTCTTATTATACTAACAATCTTAACCTTGCAATGTCCTGTATTTTTTGTTTTGTGCAGGTTAAGCAAAGTGCAATCGCTTTGATCTTACAACATTCCATACCAAAGTCACTTGTGCAATTCGTGAGTTTCCATGGAGTTTGTCTCCTAGGAGTTAGATTAATTTGGTGCTCATTCATGGAATCGGATGATTCCAAAGCTGTTCACATCATTGGAGGATCAAACTATGGAGCTGACCATGTGCCACAAGTTTACTTATGGAGCGAGGTCTTCAATGGTCACTACAACACCCATGCTCATCTTGCATCTAGTCCACGTGAAGCTCCAACTTCACCAAATCAGTTTGCATACTTTGCAAGCTTATTCAAGCTTGAGGAGTTCGACTTCATGGAATCTACACCGCATCACTTTGAGGATCCTTACCTCATGGCTACAAGTGATCAAGTTGAGCATACATTGAAGCTAGTTCGTGAGATTCAAGGTTCAACAAGGGCTACTTTCTAGCTGAGCAAGTGGTTTTTGCATTGGGTGAAACTTGTGGTAATCATAACAAAATTGACTCGACGGCATGTAACTCTTCTAGTCATCATTCATGCTTCAATTTGTGGGCAAATTGCTTTCAAGAGGAGGGGAATGATACAAACCAAGATATGCCATCGGACAAGTTCGAGTTCCATTTGTACCCGTGACGTGAGCACGAGCTAAAAGGATGCGAGAGGAACTTCAAGGACTTGTTCGCAAGGTGCAAGGCCAAGAAAGTGTCCCAAAAGTCATTGAAGGACTTGAGCATGAAGAATTGAAGCTTGTCCATGTTGTTCAAGTCAAGGAAGATCACGATTGACCTCTTCCTAGTTCAAGTATTTGTTTAGTTGCTTAGTTAGTTCATTTGGAATCATGATTAGTCATTACAAGGTTAGGAATAATTCGGCCAGCATTGCAAGCTTGAGAGCCGACCATAGGTTCCCTAAAATGTAGGGAGCTTGTCATATTTAACCTTTCCATTTCGCTTTAGGTTTTCTTACTTGTAAGGCTACAAATAGCCTACCTAGGATCATGTTTTATTCATTCAATAATACAATCAGATTTTGAGAGTTTTCTTGGTTTCTCCAAGGCTTCTTGAATATCTTAGAATTTCTCTAAGTGTTCGTGACTTATCAATCTAGAATTGCACTAGGTTGTGGCGTCTTCTACCATTATACCAAGGTTCGTTAACCACGTGATTAATGGGTTGCCAAAAAATTTCAGCCGCTAGGGCTCTTTCTTGTTCCTTATCGTGTTCTTGTGTTCTTGTGTTCTAGTGTGCAATCTGTCTTCGTCGTTAGTTGCTACTAGATTTTGTCCAGGTTATAGTGTAAATCGTGTCCTTAATGTGTCGCTTTGGTTGTGAAAACAACCCAGCAAAAGTATCAAAAAAAAAAAGTGTGTCGCATACCTTGTTCTTGAATCGTATTGCTGGAATTTTTTACTTTGGGACTGCCGAACCTGTTTTGCTATTGAACCTTGAATTCTTGTGTTGTTTCTTACAAAACTTGAATACCAAAAGCATATTTGGGAAGTTCTTGAGCTTCTTGATCAGATTTCTTGAAGTTCTTGAAAACAGATTTGGGAAAATGGATTTGATGTTCTTGAAGTTCTTGGGAAAAGTCTTGGGTTTCTTGGTCAGTATTTTGGAGGGTAAATGGAGATTTTAAGGTGCTCAAATAATGTGTAAATCAGTCCTCAAATTTCGGTCAAATCGGTTTGCAAAAACTAGCTCAACCGACTTGGGGAACTCAAGGATTCAATGGCGGTTTGGGCTAAAGGTTTGGAAACTGATTTGGGTTTAGGAAGGCTATTTGGGCCTGATGTAGGTGGTTAGGGTGGCTTGGGTAGGTTTCTTGGTTGACTCCAATCCCAAAAGCTTTAGGATTTGGAAGTAGTTCAAGATTGGGACTTGTATCTCAATTAGGAAACTTGAGCCAATATCTTTCTTTCTTTCTTTCTTTTCACTTTTTTTTTCTTTTTTTGTTTCTTTCTTTGTGGCTCTCCCTAAATCTTTTCAAGAAACTCAGATTTAGTTCCAACAACTTGAATTCAGATCAAGGTTCCAAGATTTGCCAGCAAAGTTGAAATTTTGTTCCAAGTATCAAGAAACCCTCTATGTTTTGACAAGAAATTGAAGAATTCCAAGAAGATCTGAATTTTTGCAGCAAGAAATTCAAGATTTACTAGCTATAAACCCCACGGATTTAGGATCGAAACAAGATTTCCAAGATCTTTCCCCAACAGCCCAAGGTTTTCCCAAACAAGTCCAAAGTTTCCAAATTTTCTAGCAAAGGTTTCCAACGTTTCAAGAACCAAATTTTGGTCTTCAGGAACTTCAAGATTGGAGTTTATACAATCTGGAATTTCAAGAAAAACCGGAACTTGATCCAAGAAACTCAAGAAACAAGGTATGTTTAGCCACACAAGTCAAAACTAACACAAAGTTGTGGAAGAAACCCTAGGTTACTTGTTTGGATTTCTTCACAAGAACTCAACCAGAATTTTATTTATTTATATTTTTTTTGGACACTAGACACAAAACACAAAAAAGAAATAGATAACACACAAATAATTTTTTTTCCGTATGAACAGTACGGAGAACAGTATCGATGAATAGTATGGTGAACAGTATCGATGAACAGTACTTTTTCTGGACAATACACGAATAACCACAACAATTAACAACAACTAGACACAAAACACGATGAAATAAATCTGGAAAATTTCGAACAGCAACCTAAAAACACAAAACATAATTTTGGACTTCCTAGAATAACATCCTAACGATAAACTTGACTCAAAATAAGAAAAAAAGGATATAACGTGATACCTCTTAACTAGCTCTGATTACCAACTGATACGAACGCCGCCAACCTTGTGACGAAACCCGTAAGAGATTAGACTCAGGATCGACAAGAGGATACCAAACATGGAGCGGATGACCTCAACCCGTTAATCACGTGGTTAACAAACCTTGGTATAAAGGTAGTAGACGCCACAACATAGTGCGATTCCAGATTGATAAGTCACGAACACTTAGAAAAATTCTAAGTTATTCAAGAAGCCTTGGAGAAACCAAGAAAACTCTCAAAATCTGATTGTATTATTGAATGAATAAATGTGAGAGCCCGTAAATTTTCTTTATTTTAGGTATTAATTTATTTCTTTGCACCCGTTTTCCATATTTTCTTTATTCGATAAATTTTCTAGACATTTTTATGAGTAAATAGGGTTTTAAAAATGTTTTCCTAGTATAAGTCAGTTTATGAAATTTTCGGAGTAAATAGTGGACGTGGGACCCGCTAGTGCGTTAAGTGAGAGAAATTCGGCCAATTAGGTTAAGTTGTGCAGTAAGGCATTAAATTACTGAGTGTTAAGAGATAACTGGAGGTTAGTTAGGTATTTAATCATTGGAAGCTAAAGGATAAGGAAAAATCCAAAAAGGCGACACGTGGCGCGATCCTATTGGGCCAACACTTGGCCTAACTTTCTACACCTTTACCAAAAGCAAAATTTGACCAAATCATCTTCAATTTGCAAGCTTCTTGGCCGAAATTCCTCTAGAGAGAAAAGGAAAGAAAGCTTCAACTTCTACTTCAATTTCTTGTCCAAATCTTGAAAAATTAACCGATAGAAATCCGATTTGCTCCGTAGAAATCGCATACTAAGGAAGAACAAAGGTGTTTGTGGAGTGATTTGGCAAATCAAAGCTCTAAGAGGCTACCTTTCTTGGTGTTTGAGGTATATTGCTTAGAACTTCAATTTTGTCCATAATAATTGTAAATTAGTGGCTTATATCGGTTAAGGAGTTTAGTTTATGGATGATTTTGTGAATTAAAGTGAAGTTTGGTGAATTTATCATTTTCTTGGGAATTTTTCTGTTTTCATATGATGGCTAAGGTTGGCTTGGATTGGTGGCTTAGTATGGTATGGAATTGAAGTTATTGTGCATTAATTGTGGTTAATTGCGGAAATTTCAGCTTTATGAGGGAAAATTCCAGATTAGGGTTCTTATATTGCCCTGTTCTGACCCGTTCTGTTCGTCCAGGATGGAGGCCGAATTGGCCCTAGCTCAAAACATTAAAGTTGTATAGAATTAAGTGTAGATTATGCCTGTACAATTTCAGCTCAATCGGAGCACGGTAGCCTGTGAAATGACTATTTTACCCCTGCTTCCCTGTTTCTGTCCGGAAGTGATAATCAGCCTCTGTAATTGGCTCGTTTGACTGGGAAGATGAATGAATTAACTTTTGATACCTTCTTAAGAATTGTAGCCTTGTATCTTAGCTTTCTAATGGCTTTGGAATCAACTGAATCGGAGTTGTGTAGCCTGAGTTATTGCTGGTTAAAGTCAGTGCTGATAACTAGACTGATCTTAAACTTTTGGATCTGTGTTTGGTAAATTCGACTTAGATAAACTATAAATTAGGTTAAGTGGCCTTCATAAAAGTTGTTTCCCTCTGTCTTAGCTTCGAAATGGTATAAGGTTCACCCCGATTCGATAACCATAGCTTCGGTTATGACGAAAATGCTACGAGATACCAAATCTGCCATTTAGCTTTTGTCTCCAAAATTGATATTTGCTTGCACTATTGCACTTGTGTTGTACTTGGATGACTTTGAAGCCTATGGAAGGGCTATTGTGGTAACTTTACTTGTGTGTATTGTGGGGCTGAATTAAGGAAAATAAGGAAGCCGTAAATGGCTGGAAATTTGGTAAACACAAAGGGCACGCCGCCCAACTTTCTAGGCCGCTTGGTTCCTTCAAGTTTGAGTTGATTCTTAGTAGATGAAAGGCTTTTAGGTTATTCAAGCCCCTAGGTCCTCTTGTTACCTTTTCGTTCCGAAATCACTCTTTTGCAACTTTGCCTTCATAGTTCATTTGGGTAGGCATACGACTCATAGTCGAGCCTCACTTGTGCGTTTCATTTACTAGAATTTGGGATGTGAAAACCTTAATTGCTACTTTGGTTATTTTAGGGTTTCTTGGCGATTAAAGTCATTTTGGGGAAAAAAAAAACTTTTGAAGTATCTGCACTTGAACTGGTGAGTGTACCACTCCCCTCACTTGTTGCCTAACTTTGTATATGTACTTGCAAATTGTAACTTGAATGACTGTATCATCTGTTTGTCCGGTATGAGACGAGGGTGTACTTTATCACACTCGTTCTCTGGCCTGTGTGACTTGTTTCCTGTATATGTACTTGACTCTGTTACTTGTGTCTACTATGGATCTCATGTACACTTGAATCTGTTATTTATCCTTGATATGATGTCGTTTGGACGCGTATCCAACGACCTTCCTGTGCCTGTTAACTCTGAGTTCAACCTCATGGGTAGTTACTTGATTCGAGCCAGCACGGGCTTGGTCGAGGAAATTAACGAACCATGGGTGCCTGTTCTTTGGAAATCTTTGGGTATTGAGACTCTGGATTTCCGGTATACTCGAGTATTACCATCTCTATTCCTGTTCGGCGTTCGGGCCCGGTAGGGGTATGTTTGGTGGATGGAATTCGGTGTAAAGTGGGGTCTACGGACATGTTGGTTCTATATACGTTGACGGAGAGTCAACGGGTTTGGATCAAGTACCGCAATTGGGCGTTTTGGCTCCTGAGAGCTACCTGTATCCTTTCCAGTTGAAATACTTGTTCATTTCCTCGTATGTGCATATGTGCTTTAAAGTGAAATGCCATGATTCGTGCCTATTTGTATTCTTGGGACCTCATTGAGCGCAAGCTCACCCCGTTCCCGTTATCTTTGTTTTCCTTACAGGGGGCAAACTTCGAAATCATGATTTTTGAAGAAAAGGGGCGAGCTATTGTATATGTATTTTGTTAAGCTCTTTTTCAACTGAAATCCTAATTGTATTTTGACCGATATGAATACTTTGGCTTGTACTTTAGTTACTTTGTTCAAGACTTCGATGTAAAAATATGTATAAATGTTTAACCTTGTCTAATAAGTGTATTCATTTGAGATGTTGTGATTCTATGGCTTTGGATTCTATCGCGCGTAGTCTAGGGTTTTGTGTGATTCGACTCCGTAGTCCTGGCGAGAGCTGGGCAGGCGGCCCGCCAAACCCTTTGGTTCGCCTTGGGGAAATGTGGGGCTGTCACAGTTGGTATCAGAGCCGTTTCGCGTGGTCTCTGCGCGGTGCGAGCTTGGGCCGAGTGGTGTTATGGTTCTGATTTTGTGAATGTGTTTAAAGGATTAAGTGCTCTTCTTAGGCGTAAGCTATGAACCGTGCATGTTATAAGTGTAAAGACCTTTATTATGGGACTTGAGGAAGATAGGTATGTAGGTCGGGTAGGAATTTTACTGTGGATGATTTACTTTTGGGACCGGCCGGCTCGAGTTGTGAATTATCTTATTTGGAATTCTTGTCCCCGGCTACTAAAAGGGATGCGAGCCTAGGTTAGAAAAGACTTGGGCGAACTAGAAATTGGATTCCACGGAACTTCCTGCGATGTATTAGGGTATCACTGAGGATGATTAATTCTTTTTAAGGTATAAATTGTGTTATTCTTGTAGATTGTGGACCGAGCCCTATAGGGGAAAAGTTTTCGTTTGATGTTTTTGTACTTTTGGCCTCGTTTGTCTATCTTACTTTTGGATGACCCCGTTACTTTCATGGACCTCTTTTGCTTGTATCTAACTGACTGCTACTGTGTGACTTGTTCGGTACAGTTGTGTGTGTAGACATACTTTTGATCTGTGTGTACTTCTTGTTACTTGTTTATGTATATAACTACTTTTACTGTTCTATTCACGCTTCGACCCTAGATTGGTTAGACCTATGGAGGGTACTCGTAGTGGAAGAGGTCGTGGGCGCGGACGTAAGCAACCCTCGAATGAAAGGGGTAACCGGGAACCAAGACCTGAACCAAATCCTGAACCTAGGGTCGACCCAAATGCTCAAGTAGCCGCTGCTATCCAGCGTATGACCGATCTGCTAGCCCACGTAGTAGAACACCAGGGCCAAAACCCTAATCCTCCAACTGGAAACCCTGGTAACAATGTAGAGGGCGAGGATAGAGCCCTTGAAAGATTTCAGAAATTTTCCCCACCAAAGTTTATAGGAGGGCCAGATCCAGATGTGGCCGAACGGTGGTTGGAGAAGATGGTGGACATTTTTGCCGCTTTGCACTATACGGAGGAGTGACAGGTGACCTTTGCCATATTTCAATTGGAAGGGGCAGCCCGTTCTTGGTGGAACGTTATAAGGCAGAAGTGGGAACGAGAACTGACACCAAGGACGTGGGTGAACTTCATGAGGGAGTTCAACGCTAAGTTTTTCCCTCCTTTAGTACAGGAAAAGAAGGAGGAAGAGTTTATAAGACTTCGCCAGGGAACCCAAACTGTAGCCGAGTACGAGAGCCAATTCACTCGGTTGTCTAAGTTTGCCCCCGAACTGATCATGACTGAGCAGAGGCGAATAAGACGTTTCATCCAGGGCTTGAATGTTGAGATCCAAAAGGACTTAGCTGTAGCCCGAATTGATGCTTTTAGTGACGCTGTGGAGAAAGCCCAGCGAGTTGAGAATGCGAGGGCACAAGTTAAATATTTTCAAGCCAAGAAAAGGGGATTTCCTGGGAGCGGCTCGGAACAAGAGGATAAGAGTACGCCACCTAAGTTTGGAAAGGGAAATGGAGGAACGAGATTCCCGAAAACATCAGGAGGTATTACACCGGGAGGCTCGACCTCTGCTTCTCGTGGTCCCTGCGGGTACTGTAGGAAGCCGAACCACACGGAAGATGTCTGCTGGAAGAAAGGAAGAAAATGCCTACGATGTGGGAGTGCAGATCATCACATCGCTAATTGCCCAGGCCTGCCTCGAGAAGGGAGTGAGAACCGACAAACGACCAAAACCAATCCCAATCAGTCGAAGGGGGAAGGAACTGGACCGAAGGTGTCAGCTCGGGTGTATTCCCTAGAGTCACATCAAGTCCCTGACTCGTCTGAAGACGTGGAAGGTAAGAAAAATTTCGAGGACGAAATTCTTTAAGGGGGAGAGAGTGTGAGAGCCCGTAAATTTTCTTTATTTTAGGTATTAATTTATTTCTTTGCACCCGTTTTCCATATTTTCTTTATTCGATAAATTTTCTAGACATTTTTATGAGTAAATAGGGTTTTAAAAATGTTTTCCTAGTATAAGTCAGTTTATGAGATTTTCGGAGTAAATAGTGGACGTGGGACCCGCTAGTGCGTTAAGTGAGAGAAATTCGGCCAATTAGGTTAAGTTGTGCAGTAAGGCATTAAATTACTGAGTGTTAAGAGATAACTGGAGGTTAGTTAGGTATTTAATCATTGGAAGCTAAAGGATAAGGAAAAATCCAAAAAGGCGACACGTGGCGCGATCCTATTGGGCCAACACTTGGCCTAACTTCTACACCTTTACCAAAAGCAAAATTTGACCAAATCATCTTCAATTTGCAGTCTTCTTGGCCGAAATTCCTCTAGAGAGAAAAGGAAAGAAAGCTTCAACTTCTACTTCAATTTCTTGTCCAAATCTTGAAAAATTAACCGATAGAAATCCGATTTGCTCCGTAGAAATCGCATACTAAGGAAGAACAAAGGTGTTTGTGGAGTGATTTGGCAAATCAAAGCTCTAAGAGGCTACCTTTCTTGGTGTTTGAGGTATATTGCTTAGAACTTCAATTTTGTCCATAATAATTGTAAATTAGTGGCTTATATCGGTTAAGGAGTTTAGTTTATGGATGATTTTGTGAATTAAAGTGAAGTTTGGTGAATTTATCATTTTCTTGGGAATTTTTCTGTTTTCATATGATGGCTAAGGTTGGCTTGGATTGGTGGCTTAGTATGGTATGGAATTGAAGTTATTGTGCATTAATTGTGGTTAATTGCGGAAATTTCAGCTTTATGTGGGAAAATTCCAGATTAGGGTTCTTATATTGCCCTGTTCTGACCCGTTCTGTTCATCCCAGATGGAGGCCGAATTGGCCCTAGCTCAAAACATGAAAGTTGTAGATAATTAAGTGTGGATTATGCCTGTAAAATTTCAACTCAATCGGAGCACGGTAGCCTGTGAAATGACTATTTTACCCCTGCTTCCCTGTTTCTGTCCGGAAGTGATAATCAGCCTCTGTAATTGGCTCGTTTGACTGGGAAGATGAATGAATTAACTTTTGATGCCTTCTTAATAATTGTAGCCTTGTATCTTAGCTTTCTAATGGCTTTGGAATCAACTGAATCGGAGTTGTGTAGCCTGAGTTATTGCTGGTTAAAGTCAGTGCTGATAACTAGACTGATCTTAAACTTTTGGATCTGTGTTTGGTAAATTCGACTTAGATAAACTATAAATTAGGTTAAGTGGCCTTCATAAAAGTTGTTCCCCTCTGTCTTAGCTTCGAAATGGTATAAGGTTCACCCCGATTTGATAACCATAGCTTTGGTTATGACTAAAATACTACGAGATACCAAATCTGCCATTTAGCTTTTGTCTCCAAAATTGATATTTGCTTGCACTATTGCACTTGTGTTGTACTTGGATGACTTTGAAGCCTATGGAAGGGCTATTGTGGTAACTTTACTTGTGTGTATTGTGGGGCTGAATTAAGGAAAATAAGGAAGCCGTAAATGGCTGGAAATTTGGAAAACACAAAGGGCACGCCGCCCAACTTTCTAGGCCGCTTGGTTCCTTCAAGTTTGAGTTGATTCTTAGTAGATGAACGGCTTTTAGGTCATTCAAGCCCCTAGGTCCTCCTGTTACCTTTTCGTTCCGAAATCATGCTTTTGCAACTTTGCCTTCATAGTTCATTTGGGTAGGCATACGACTCATAGTCGAGCCTCACTTGTGCGTTTCATTTACTAGAATTTGGGATGTGAAAACCTTAATTGCTACTTTGGTTATTTTAGGGTTTTTTGGCGATTAAAGTCATTTTGGGAAAAAAAAAAACTTTTGAAGTATCTGCACTTGAACTGGTGAGTGTACCACTCCCCTCACTTGTTGCCTAACTTTGTATATGTACTTGCAAATTGTAACTTGAATGACTGTATCATCTGTTTGTCCGGTATGAGACGAGGGTGTACTTTATCACACTCGTTCTCTGGCCTGTGTGACTTGTTTCCTGTATATGTACTTGACTCTGTTACTTGTGTCTACTATGGATCTCATGTACACTTGAATCTGTTATTTATCCTTGATATGATGTCGTTTGGACGCGTATCCAACGACCTTCCTGTGCCTGTTAACTCTGAGCTCAACCTCATGGGTAGTTACTTGATTCGAGCCAGCACGGGCTTGGTCGAGGAAATTAACGAACCATGGGTGCCTGTTCTTTGGAAATCTTTGGGTATTGAGACTCTGGATTTCCGGTATACTCGAGTATTACCATCTCTATTCCTGTTCGGCGTTCGGGCCCGGTAGGGGTATGTTTGGTGGATGGAATTCGGTGTAAAGTGGGGTCTACGGACATGTTGGTTCTATATACGTTGACGGAGAGTCAACGGGTTTGGATCAAGTACCGCAATTGGGCGTTTTGGCTCCTGAGAGCTACCTGTATCCTTTCCAGTTGAAATACTTGTTCATTTCCTCGTATGTGCATATGTGCTTTAAAGTGAAATGCCATGATTCGTGCCTATTTGTATTCTTGGGACCTCATTGAGCGCAAGCTCACCCCGTTCCCGTTATCTTTGTTTTCCTTACAGGGGGCAAACTTCGAAATCATGATTTTTGAAGAAAAGGGGCGAGCTATTGTATATGTATTTTGTTAAGCTCTTTTGCAACTGAAATCCTAATTGTATTTTGACCGATATGGATACTTTGGCTTGTACTTTAGTTACTTTGTTCAAGACTTCGATGTAAAAATATGTATAAATGTTTAACCTTGTCTAATAAGTGTATTCATTTGAGATGTTGTGATTCTATGGCTTTGGATTCTATCGCGCGTAGTCTAGGGTTTTGTGTGATTCGACTCCGTAGTCCTGGCGAGAGTTGGGCAGGCGGCCCGCCAAACCCTTTGGTTCGCCTTGGGGAAAGGTGGGGCTGTCACAATAAAACATGACCCTAGGTAGGCTATTTATAGCCTTACAAGTAAGAAAATCTAAAGCGAAATGGAAAAGGTTAAATATGACAAGCTCCCTACATTTTAGGGAACCTATGGTCGGCTCTCAAGCTTGCAATGCTGGCCGAATTATTCCTAACCTTGTAATGACTAATCATGACTCCAAATGAACTAACTAAGCAACTAAACAAATACTTGAACTAGGAAGAGGTCAATCGTGATCCTCCTTGACTTGAACAACATGGTCAAGCTTCAATTCTTCATGCTCAAGTCCTTCAATGACTTTTGGGACACTTTCTTGGCCTTGCACCTTGCGAACAAGTCCTTGAAGTTCCTTCGTTAGACATGGTAGAGTGATAGCTGTGATTTTAGTAGTGAAAAGAGATAATTTAACCTCACACACTCCCTCACATGTATGCACTCACACTCGTATTTTCACTCACTAAAACTCTCAATGATCTCACCAATGTATTTCAAGGCCTCTCGGTCAACTCCTTGAAGAAGTTAGTACTCCTTCTAGTGTTGTTCAACTTACCAACCAAGATCACAAGTTGTAGCAATTTGAAAGGAAACGATGAAGAGACTGACCACACACGATGACGACTCAAAGCTGAATGATACAGACCAAGATATGCCATCGGACAAGTTCGAGTTCCATTCAGACCCGTGACGTGAGCACGAGCTAAAATAGATATGGTAGAGTGATAGCTGTGAATTTAGTAGTGAAAAGAGATAATTTAACCTCACACACTCCCTCACATGTATGCACTCACACTCGTATTTTCACTCACTAAAACTCTCAATGATCTCACCAATGTATTTCAAGGCCTCTCGGTCAACTCCTTGAAGAAGTTAGAACTCCTTCTAGTGTTGTTCAACTTACCAACCAAGATCACAAGTTGTAGCAATTTGAAAGGAAACGATGAAGAGACTGACCACACACGATGACGACTCAAAGCTGAATGATACAAACCAAGATATGCCATCAGACAAGTTCGAGTTCCATTTGGACCCATGACGTGAGCACGAGCTAAAAGGATGCGAGAGGAACTTCAAGGACTTGTTCGCGAGGTGCAAGGCCAAGAAAGTGACCCAAAAGTCATTGAAGGACTTGAGCATGAAGAATTGAAGCTTGTCCATGTTGTTCAAGTCAAGGAGGATCACGATTGACCTCTTCCTAGTTCAAGTATTTGTTTAGTTGCTTAGTTAGTTCATTTGGAGTCATGATTAGTCATTACAAGGTTAGGAATAATTCGACCAGCATTGCAAGCTTGAGAGCCGACCATAGGTTCCCTAAAATGTAGGGAGCTTGTCATATTTAACCTTTTCCATTTCGCTTTAGATTTTCTTACTTGTAAGGCTATAAATAGCCTACCTAGGGTCATGTTTTATTCATTCAATAATACAATCAGATTTTGAGAGTTTTCTTGGTTTCTCCAAGGCTTTTTGAATAACTTAGAATTTTTCTAAGTGTTCGTGACTTATCAATCTAGAATCGCACTAGGTTGTGGCGTCTACTACCTTTATACCAAGGTTCGTTAACCACGTGATTAACGGGTTGAGGTCATCCGCTCCATGTTTGGTATCCTCTTGTCGATCCTGAGTCTAATCTCTTACGGGTTTCGCCCACCTCTCCCTAGGACGAACCCTAAGGTATCAGCAGGACGCCTGCCCAACTCTCGTCAGGACTCTCACATTCGTTCAAACTTTAATATAGAGCCACGAAACATCCAATGACTAAATAAGAAGTACTTCGAATACACAAGTCGCAACTTCTAAGGTAAAAGTTATCCTTATAATCCATCAACCAGAAGTAACAAAATTACACTTTAAGAGTCACCAAAAGTTCATACAAAAATACTAGTTTCCACCAAATCGCTAGTCTAGGTCCTCCAATTCACCTCCAAAGCCTGTTAAGGAAAACAAATTTAATGAGATGAGCGAACGCTCAGTGAGGCCAAGAAAACAGACAAGCAAGCACGTAACACCAATCAGTCGAATAACGTTTTAAAAGCAACTTTAAACGTGACATTTCATTTAAGTGCACAAGTAGGAATTTAACACACAAGGAGGATACAGGAGCTCTCAGGAGCTATCTCCACGTCTCGATCAGTTTGCCATCGGGGTTGACCCTCCGTCAACCCAAATAGTAACACAACCGTAGTGCTCCACTTACTTCCTCCGTCCACCTAACACCCACTCGGATCCGGAACCAAACATGTATGAAGTGGCGATACTATTCGAGTATGCCCAGCGAGATCTCAAAAGATCAAACTATAATATTTCCCAAGATTCACCAAACTTCTCGGCCAAGCCCTTGCTGGCTCGAGTTACGAGGTTAGCCAATGGGTTGGGGTGCCCTCCAGAAGTATAAGTGGTCGATGAGACATCGCTCCAATCGACTTAGAATTGTTTATGGCTCTGAGTCATTATGAGAGGCACCTCCCACCCGAACAGGGTGTGGTACATGCTTCCGCTCAGAGAATCGATCATAGCACTGAATCGGTATGAGAGGCACTTCCCACCCCAATAGGGTGTGGTACATGCTGCCGCTCGGTGCTCACGAGTTAAACATGTTCATATACAAGTACAAGTCACATATATTCATTTAACAAGTATCATGTAATCAGGAGAGAGAGAGGATGAGGGCGATAAAGTACACCCTTGCCTCTGCAAGTTCACGTATCATGTATAGTACTTGTACACATATCATTTCAAATATATAATCATTTAACATGCACTTTGTGATGCCCCCACTTCTCCCTAAGGCGAACCAAAGGGTATCCGCGGAACGCCTGCCTAACTCTCGCCAGAACTCAATACAATTCGATTCACGCTTAAGGATATATAACGATTAATACAAGCCAGATAAGGAAAAGTCACTTCCATAAGCGAATATCCAAGTCTTACATTAGGATCCCAAAAGGGTACATCAATTCCCAAAATATACATCAACCACCAAACTAGTTAGTTCCATTGGAAACCCTATTACAAAAGTACATCAAAAGGGTTCCTCCGAATTCCACCTCAGATCCATTCCTGTTAAGGAAAACAAATCTACGGGGTGAGCGAATGCTCGTGAGGCCAAGAAAACATGCAAAACACGTAATTTAAATAACAATATCATGTAAGGGAGAAATAAAGCTGTAACATTCAAGCAATTCACAATTTTCAATTAAACACCTTTACTGAGGATACATGAGCTCTCAAGAGCTAATTCCTACTTGCTTCGCCAAAATTCAATCCAAAACTTTCTCATGATGACATTCCATCACCCGTGTAGGTAATTAAGTCAGTGGAACTTCACTTATTCCATTTATGGTTCTGAGTCGACATGAGAGGTACCTTGTGACGGCCCCACCTTTCCCTAAGGCGAACCCCAGGGTTCGGTGGGTCGCCTGCCCAGCTCTCGTCAGGACTTGTTCACTCTCATCAAATAAAACAAAATATAACCTCGAGGATAAGCAAAAACAATTCCCAACCTTGAAATATATATTTACATTCATACCAATCTCAACCAGATATACAATCCCAAATATAACAAAAGTTCTGAGTTCCCAAATAACAACAGCTTTAAATTCTCAATACAATCCAACTCTAACCAAGCACTAGAGCGAGAACAAACGCAAAATAATTCAAAAGGACTAGACTATTCTATACAGGTCTCTCGCCCTTGCTCGCAACCCCTGTAAGGAAAACAAGCGGCGTGGAATGAGCTAAAAGCTCAGCGAGGTTCTATATACATAACCAAGCAGTTAAACAAGGACATTAACCATGTAATAACAAGTAATCCAGAAAACATTTACAATATAAAGCAATGGTAACACATTCATTAAAAGGATACATGCTCACGTGGAGCCATTCGTTCATTCATTCGCCTAACATTTTCCTTATGCCTCCAATCATTAAAAACGTGTTTGTAAGTGAAAACCCCTTCATTGATCTTGTCATTCGTTCATTCATTTCATTTCCCCCTTCTGACCAGATCACTGGCCAGTCTCCACCAGACAACGTGGTCATACTCGAGTATACCAAACATTAACCCAGGGTCACTAGTCGCCCGACCGAGTCCGCTTCTAGCTCGAGTCGACCGGTAACGAAGGGCAATGGCCCAATTCAGCCAAAAGGCTTACATTCATGCACAAGTAGCATTTATTCATTCACTCATTAAAATTTCACGTTCATTTAGGTCGAGTGTGATAAAGTACACACTCGCCTAGTAAAAATCATTTTAGCAACCATTTAAAACATTTAACATCTAATCAAACAATCACAACTAGCCACACAGTCGATGAAAACATAACGTACATCAATTACTCATTAAAGCAACCATCTAAATAGTCACAATAATTCACATAATCATTAGAAACAAATCATATATAGAACACTCACCTATATAAGCAAAATAACGTCCAAAGTTCCTTCCGGACAACACCCTTAATCACCAAGAAACCCTAAGAATAACCATAAGAAAATATTACGGTTCAACCAACCCAAGATTAAGTGAATCAAAGAAAATCCGAATAACTAATAGTACCATGTATAAGTATGATTTTGGAAGTGAAAAGAGTACATTTAGACCAAAAGACATGAGTAAAATAGTCGTAAAACTTATGCTCGCTCTTACAACTTTGAAATCGCCATATGAGTCGAAGTGACAAAGAAAACGTATTTCTATTAGTCGTTACTTTCATTTCCAAGGGTACAAATTTCGACCGAATTCCAACTTATAAGCCTTGATTAAAGAAGACTCGAATACCTCAGATGATTCAAGTTAGTTTCATCCTCAAACCCTTACTCGTGTCGCGAGTACATCTACCTAACTCTCGAGTGCAAATTTGGGCAGCACGCCCTTTGTATTTACCTATTTTCCAGCCATATATGGCTTCATTATTTTCCTCAATCAGCCCCCAAAACACACACAAATAATCTCATTACAATAG
The DNA here is from genome assembly GCA_023065735.1 of Coffea humblotiana. Classification (NCBI taxonomy): domain Eukaryota; kingdom Viridiplantae; phylum Streptophyta; class Magnoliopsida; order Gentianales; family Rubiaceae; genus Coffea; species Coffea humblotiana. The sequence continues at coordinate 28,768,064 of CM041218.1, read as the reverse complement.
CCGTTCAATAGGCTAAAAGTCATTCAATTACAAAGCCAAGCTAGAAAAGTGACCGGAATTAAGGTTTAAGACAAGGAACAAAATGGCAGGTTTGACATCTTTTAGCATATTGGTCACAACCGAAGCTACACCAATCGGATTGGGGTAAAATTTATACCGTTTTGAAACTAAGACATATCTCTACAATTCTTATGAAGACACCTCAATCCAGTTCTCACCCTAACCTAGTCAAATTTACCCAAACAACCCCAGATTTTCCAGTTCGAAGCTCACTGTGAAATTCAACTAGCAGTCCTGATTTATTCAATCATATCGCAGCGTACACAACTCCGATTCAGGTGATTCCAAAGCCATTTTAAAGCTAAGATACAAGGCTACAATTCTTAAGAAGGCATCAAAAGCTAATTCATTCATCTTCCCAGCCAAACCAGCCAATTACAGAGGCTGATTATCAATTTCAGACAGAAACAGGGCAGCAGGGGTAAATTAGTCATTTCACAAGCTATCCTGCTCCGATTGAGTTGAAAATTTACAAGCATAATCTAAACTCAATTCTATACAACTTTTATGTTTTGATATAAGCCCAATTCAGCCTCCATCATGTCCGAATAGAACTGGTCAGAACAGGGCAGAAAATTCTCTAAGAAACTGAAAATCTACACATCATCACTTCTAACCAAGAAATATTGCACAAAACTACTAAAATGATAACCACAAGCCACTAATTTCCATCTATTAGCAGAAAAGAAGGATGTTCTTAGCAATTTACCTTGGAACCTCAAAGAAAAATGGTAGCTTAGGCTTCTTCCTCCCAAATTAACTCCACAAACACCTTGGAAACTACCTTAACTAGCACTTTTATGGAGTGGTTTGCAAGATTTATGGTTGGAATTCAAGATTGGAGCAAGAAGGATGGTGCAAGATGAAGTTTCTCTCTCCTTTCTCTCCCTCAAAATTTTGGCCAGCTTAGTGAGAAAATGAAGATGATTTTTTTGGTCAAAATGTGATATTTAGTAAAGGTAAGAATTAGGTCAAAGTCCATCTTCCATAGGTTTCATGACACTTGGCTTCTTGAAGGTTCTAAACTTATCTTCTCTCTTTCAATGGTTAATCTATCTAATTAACCTCTAATCATCTCCTAGCACCATGAAAAATACTAACACTTAATACTTCATCACCTATTCATCAAAATTTTATCGCGCTAGCGGGTCCCACATCCAATAATGCACTCCAAACGAATGTACACTAACTTATACTAGGAAAATGATTTAAAAATTGTACTTACTTGTAAAATGTATAGAACATTTAATATTTTCAAGGATAGTATAAAAACGTAGGCAAACAAATAAAATAATACTTGAAAAATGTGAAAATTTTCGGGTTCTCACATACCTCCCACCCAAATTGGTGTGGTACATGCTATCGCTCAGAGAATCGATTATGTGTTTGTGGTTATGAGTCGACATGAGAGGTACCTCCCACCCGAATCGGTGTGGTACATACTATCGCTCAGTGGTCGATGAGACATCGCTCCAATCGACTTATACTTTATTTATGACTCTGAGTCGACATGAGAGGTACCTCCCACCCGAATTGGTGTGGTACATACTATCGCTCAGTGGTCGAAGAGACATCGCTCCAATCGACTTAAAATGGTTTATGGTTCTAAGACGACATGAGAGGTACCTCCCACCCGAATCGGTGTGGTACATATTATCGCTCAGTGAACCAATTAATTGTTTAGGGTTTTGAGTCGACATGAGAGGTACCTCCCACCCGAATTGGTATGGTACATGCTATCGCTCCGAGAACCAATTATAGCACTGAGACGGTATGAGAGGTACTTCCCACCCAAATTGGTGTGATACATGCTATCCGTACAGAGCTCGCGAGTTAAACATGTTTATGAACAATTACCGAAAATATGTATTCAAGTAACACATATCGCATAATTAAAAGAAAGAGAGGACGAGGGCGTCCCCATGAGTATACACATAAGTCGAGGAGATTCACTCCACTCGACATCACAACACAAATATGGTTTGCAATAGCAACAATTTACTTAATTCACATAGCACAATTCAATTATGGCATCACTTAAGGGAGAACGAGTGCGGTAAAGTACACACTCGTTTCAACAATTCCATAGTACTCAATTAACAATTAAAGCATTTATCAACAATTCATGCACTTGACACTCACCTAATCACAAGGAGAGTAAGTAGTGCGATTCAAGCACTTAGGCGTCCGATGTGAGGTCCTCTCGAAGGTCCTCTTGAATGCCTGAGCAAACAACGGCATTTATTACATACTATCATTCAAAATCCCCAATTATCAAGAAAGATTGCACACTTGTACAATCTAGAGAAATCTTACGAAAATGAGCCTTAACTTGCTCAAATTCAAGGTTCAAAGGTGGTAATTAAACGCACAAGGAAAAACTAATTTCCTTCGTGAAAACAAGTCCAAAATGGTCAAGTAGTATCGAAGGATAGGGAAGAGTCTCGAAAACTCAATTCCCGTCAAGTTTGAAAATTTTCAGATTTGAGGTGCACTTTTGGAAAATTCATAACTCACTCTCCGTAGGTCCAAAATTGGAAACCTTGGTACCGTTGGAAACTACTTTCAAATTAATAAAACTTCCTAGAAGGAACTTTTCCATGATTCCCAACGGAAGGCATTCAAAAATTGACTCCAAATTACCGTTTTAGGCTTGCGAGACAGTTTTGAGGTTGGTTTTCCGCCAACTTTGGAAATTCGGGAAAATTCACAGAATTTGAACTAGCCTCTCAAATTTGAAAATCAATTAGAGTTACAATCCAAGTTTAAAAAAAAACAAGCAGAACAAGAATCGGAGTTTTGAGCACCAAGAGATAGTAGCTCAAAGTTGCTGAAAAATTGAGACGGTTAGGCAAATTTCCAGGTTTAAATTACAAACTTTGGGACTTTGTTTGAGCATCGAAATGAACTCGGAATGGCACCAAATTTGGTAGTATTATACTACCATATAAGGGCTATCCCTCTATCAATTTTCATGGAAAAATACGTACGGAAAGTTGGTGAACCAGATCACCAAAGTTTCCAAATTTCCAAAGCAAATCTGCCTTGTACATGAGTTTTCCGTTTCCAAAACGTTTGGCCAACAAAATGTCTCAAACACGGTCCTTTTTGTGTAGGTAATGTCTAAGAAACATCCAAGATGCATTTGGTAGGTGATTGATACCAAGAATTTCGAAACAACAAGTCCCAATCAAAATTTAGACATTTACTAGCCAAAAAGAGGGTTTCAAATCATTGGGTCAGTTTCGGATTTCGGCCACAACTCACTCAATTAAACTTGGAATTGAGTGTGGTCAATGGCGTTGAAAACTAGGTTCATAAAGCTACAATTTCTCAGAAGAAATTGTTTTCAAAATCTGTCCACAACTAGCTCATATTTGAGCATCAATTCGCTGCTCAAAACAGAGCTCCCAGTGTAGACGTGAAACAGGACAGTCATGTTCAAATGATTGGTATGGACTACTCAGGTGGAATCAGAAAGTATATTTTATACCGTTGGAAAGCTAGGAATGTCTAGTCTCCATTTCAGCAAACAGCACTTGATTTTGACATCGGAGAAAAAAGTTATAGCCTAAACAAAAACACTGCCAGAACAGTTACGGGAAAATTTCCAGTTTTTGCTGACTTCCGAAAACACATCATTTGGCCAACCAAATCATGAAATTTTTTGATGAAACTTTCGACACCACCCACACAGAATGTATACATCATAAAAAAGTCATTAGAATCACAAAAATTTGCCCTAAGGGCCACGGCATGGACAGGGGCAGAAATGGAAAAATTCTTTCTCCACTTCCTTTGAACTTTCCTTCAACAATACAACCTATTTCCACTAGATTAACCACTCATCCAACATTAACAACATCAAAACATAACAAATCAGTCCATCAAGCCATAGTGGGAGTTCATAGAGCCCACACACCAACTTTCCAACATAAATAAAGCTACCCACAAGAAGATATGGACTTATAAGTGCTATATTACTTCCATAAACCAAGAATCTTAAGGTTGATCATTACTTACTTGCTTAGATGAACCAAGCAGAAATTTTCGGTCCTATTTGCTCAAGAAAAACCGTGGAAAGCAGCCCCTTTTTCCTAACTCAAGTGGATCTTCAAGTTATTTGCAAGATGGGTTGAAAGTTTGGAGTGATTTTGTGAATGAATGAAGCAAGAAATGGAAGAGCTCTTGGTCTTCTTCCTCTCCTATGGATGGCCGGCTGTTTGAGTGAAGAGAGAGAGAGAGAGATTGCTGCAAATGAAGCTTCCTTGATAAGCTTAAGTGTGTGGCCAAAAGGTGCCTCAAAGTCAACTCTCGCTAGTGCGCGCACGCGCGCGTTTCGTGCTCATTTCCTCTCGAGTTTGTTTCACTTGAGCATTATACCTCTATTGCACTTCCATTCATACTATTATTATTCATTCTTAATAGTCTAGAAATAATTTCTAAAATCCTCCAATTAGTCGCGCGTGCGAAACGCGAATTTCCAACTTGTGCGCGATAAAGCGAAATTTCTAAGAAATTCTTATAACGATAGTATAACCAACTATTACTAGGGTATTTAATCATAAAAATACCTATTTTAAGATTAACGCATGAGTTCTCAAATCTCCAAGGTCACTGTGCTCTCAAATCAAATATTGCCTCTAACGCGTATTCATTAAATCTCGCTAAACGAGCTTCCAAAATTTAAATTTATTAACGGGACATTTTAAAAATGTATGCAAGTCGTAGTTCCATGTAAATGGTTCTAAAAGGATTGAAATAAATTATTCGGAGAAAACGGGTGGATAAATATTTAAATAAGCCAGTAAAATAAGATAAAATAAGTAAATTTTTGGGTCCTCACACACTTGACACTCACCACAAGTCAAGGGCAAAACAAGAGTGAAGCGAGAAGTCAAACGAGCTCTTCGGCGTCTTCGTGACCACCTGAGACATGTACAATCACAATTACCTAGGTGCTCGACCAAGGTTAATAAGAAAGACATTTTCTCGCTACACCCTCTCTAGATCATGAGTTTGAGTCAAGTTAAAAGAAAATTTTCTCGCTAAATCGTTGAATTAATGCTTAAAAGAGAGCTCAAATGTCATTTTTTATTCAAGTTGTGGTGAGTAAATCTTAATCCAAGAGAAAGTACCATTTTCACTTTCGACATGAAAATCGAGGAAAAAGGGGTAGATGGTTTTCATCTCCCAAAAGTTCAAATCTCAAGTCTAAACTTTAGAATATAAAGAGCGTTCATATTTTTCCAAACTAATGGAGTCAAACATATCCAAAACTCCACTTATTTTCATAGTAAAAGTCAAGGCTAAGGTTCCAAGGTTCAAGTATAAAACTAGTGCAATTCACCAAGAACTACTCTAATCAAAACGCTCCTTTTTTAGAGTTCAAACTCACGGAAATCGAGGCCATAAGAATAGGGGTTGAAGTCCCTAATTCAAGTATGAAGAGAGGTGCTATAAACCAAGGGAGTTATGCAACCAAGAAGAATCATGAAAAAGGAATTAATCCCTTGAAAACTAAGATTCGAGATGAAAGTTTAAAGTTCAAAGAGGCTTTGTATCTAATCATGAAATTAAGCTTAAAATAGTCCAACAATTGCAAAGGAAGGTGGAAGTTCTTAAAAAGGAGTATTTGTTTGAAAATTGAAAAATTCCAGCTTGGTGCGACACTACTTGGAAAAATCGTATCTCGAGTTCCGTAAGTCCAAAAATTCAAAACTTTAAACCTTTGGAAACTAGACTCAAAGAACTAAAACTTTCAACTAGACACTTTTCTCAGACTCCAAAAAATAAGTCATTCAAATTCTAGCTCAAAGTCACTGTTCTAGACAGGACAGAGCAAAACAGGCTTGCAAATTCGGTGAAGTTTGGAAATTCGGCAAAAATCGTAGAAATGGAATCAGCCTTTGAAATTTATACCACAATTAAAAATCCAAACCTAGTTTCAAATTCAAAAAATAGAACTCAATTCGGACCTTTCTACACCAAGATACGACAGTTTTAAGAAAACTGAAGTTTGGAACCTGTTTTATGAAAATTCCAGTTCTGACGAACTAGACAGAGTTTCAAAATCTGATCATAGCTAGAGTTACACAGCCCGAAATTTAGTGTGGTTGGTGGAGTTCAAAACTAGATTAAAAATACCACAATTCACTAGAAGGGACTGTCCTAAAATTCATTTTACAAGATAGGCAAAATTGAGCTACAAACTGCAGCTAAAACTGTTTCTCGGATGCAAGCAGAGAGGAATTTCAGTCATCTTTGCCGGTTCACTACAGCTCATAGGAAACGAGTTAGGAGGTGCATTTTATACCGATGGAAAGCTCTCGAAGTCTAGTTTTTGATGCCATAAACAGCTCTCATTTTTAACTCCTAGAGAGAAAGTTATGACCTAAAACGTGAACACTGGTTGGGGTTTCCTGATCAGAAAATTTCTAGAATTCAACCTCACTTTAACCCTACTTAAACACAACCAAATGGAAAGCTTTTTGGATGATATTCAACACACATAACCACCATCATATATCAAGTATTATTGCACCAAAATAACATCAAAATTTTGAAATTAACAAGAGAGGAACAACCAGAAATTTTCGGCAACCATACAACTTTCATTCCTCTAGCTTTCTTTTCAACTTTGCAACTAGAACTAAACCATATCTCATCAAAGCAAGTAACAAACAAGCAATTAAACACACAAAATCCTCAAGGCCTCTACTAGAGGTGGCAATTTGTCCCAAATTCCAATGGATTACCCATGCCCATGGGGACTTTGGGCGGGATGGGTACTGGAATTTGATATTGGGTTTAAAATGGGACAAATCCCAATTGTACCCATTAATTGATGGGAAATTTTGGGAAATCCTTGGGTACCCATTGGGCTCAAATAGCAAGGGCTCCGTTTGGATTAATTGTTTTTTTGGGTGTTTTTGAAATATTGTATTGTAACAGTGTATATGAAAAATTTTTACTATAAAATTTTTTTGAAATATTTGATATACTAATATGGATGGGATGTTTTTTGAGTTATTGTATATTACTATAACATTGTATTTGAAAAAATTATTTTTTGAAAAAATGGCCAATCCAAACGGAGTCTTAGATTAAAAAATTATCTTTAACAATTTTTATAGTCATACCAGCGAATATAATCTAGCAGTCTTCCTAGTCATTATCCACAAGAATTTCCAGCATTTCAGTCAGTTTATACCTGTCGTCCTTGGACAATGATGAGCATAAATATTCAACACCCTAAGTGCCTTGGCCATCTTGATATATGTTGGAATATGGCTGTATATCTATCTTTTCCTTTATTTGTTAATCCAATTTTTGGTGGGAATCCTGAGTATAAAGCACTTGCATGTTTATTTAATAAAACTAAAAGAAATTTAATAAATAAAAAATATTAAAGTTATATAAAAAAATAAAAATGAATTAAAGGAAAAAAATATGTGGAAAATAGATTTGTGTATTGGGCGGGATCAATCTAAACCCATCCCAAAGTGATCCCGCCCAAGTTAGTCCCAAAAGACATATGGGTAAGGTTGGGCCCAAACCCATAAGACTCGGTTCCATCTCAAACCCAAGCAAATCCCGCCCATCCCGCCCATTTTGCCACCTCTAGCCTCTACCTATCAAGCCACCTCAAGTCCACTACCTAATGTCAAGGTTCTTGTGAACCCATCAACAACCCAACAACTATCTTGCTATCACTAACTAACTACTAACTTACTACTATGAATTGAAGAGGAAAAGTTGAAGGTTTCTTGGATGATTACCTTGCTGCCAATAAGAAGACTAAACACTAGGATTTGAGCTTCTAATCACCAAGTTTCTTCCTTGATCAAGTCCTCTTCCAAGCTTGTATGAAGACCCAAGACAAGAAGCAACTGTGGAGAGTTTTCTTTGAGCAACAATGGAAGAAGCAAGCTGAAATTTTTTGTTGAGAAGTGGGAGGGGGATGGCCGGCCAAAGAGGGAAGAGGGAAAAGGGTTTGGTGGCTTTTGGTTGATGTGATTTGATGAGAAATGTGCCATGACATAAAGTTCTCTTGGATACAAAAAGTCAACACTTGAATAGTGAACTATTCGTGTCCCAAATTGAGCTTAATTTAACTCACTCATATCTAATCCCTCAATTAACTTTTCTTGGTCTACTATTAATCATTCTTAATTCTCCAAGATTATTGCACTCTCGGACCGAATTTATCTCGAAAAACGTGCATGCACTATTTCTCGCTAAACGAGCCGTAGGAAAATTAAATTCCCGAACGAAACGTTTTAAAAATATAAATGAGACATTGTTCCATGCAAATAGATTTAAAATGGATGAAATAAATTATTGGAGTAAACGAGTGATAAATAATTAAATAAGCCAGTAAAATGAAATAAAAGTAAGAAAATAAAATTTCGGGTCCTCACAGTTCTAGTGTGCAATCTGTCTTAGTTGTTAGTTGCTACTAGATTTTTGTCCAGGTTATAGTGTAAATCGTGTCCTTATTGTGTCGCTTTGGTTGTGAAAACAACCCAGCAAAAGTATCAAAAAAAAAGTGTCGCATACCATTGATCTTGAGTCAAGTTGCTGGAATTTTTTCTTCTTGGACTGGCGAACCTGTTTTGCCTTAAAACCTTGAAATTTTGTGTTGTTTCTTGCAAAATTTGAATATCAAAAGCATATTTGGGAAGTTCTTGAGCTTCTTGATCAGATTTCTTGAAGTTCTTGAAAATAGATTTGGGAGTTGGAAAAAGTCTTGGGTTTCTTGAAAACAAACTTCAACTTTTCTTGGCCAATTGTGAACTTTGATCTGACTTCAATTTATTGGGACTAAATCTGAGTTCTTGAGAAATAGATTAGAGAGCCGCAAAGAAGAAAAAAAAAGGAAGAAACGAAAGAAAAACAAAAGAAAGCATCGGCTCTAGTATTTTACTTGGAAAGCAAGTCCCATTCTTGATCCACTTCTAATCCTAAGGCTTTTGGAATTGAAGTCAGCCAAGAAAACCAAGAAACCAAACCCAAGTCTTCCTAAAACACCTTAATCCCTCCCACATCAGATCTAAACAACCTTTCCAAAGCCTTGTTCCCCAAAAAAACAACCAAACCAGTTTCCAAGAAAACCGCCACCCCCTTAGCAATTGAATTCTACTTCGGTTCCAAGACCATAGTGAACCGAATTAGTTGTCGTTCAAGGGCTGAAAGCCGCACCATTAGGGCACCCCAAAATTACCAAAGACTCTACCATAACCCACCCAAACACCCCAAGAAAGCAATGACCAGAATTCCAGAACAAACAAGAGTCAATCTCTCGATAGAGTTTTGTCTAGGATCGTTAAAAAATTCAGCTTTGAGTCGTCATCGTGTGTTGGTCAGTCTCTTCATCGTTTACTTTCAAATTGCTACAACTTATGATCTTGGTTGGTAAGTTGAACAACACTAGAAGGAGTTCTAACTACTTCAAGGAGTTGACCGAGAGGCCTTGAAATACATTGGTGAGATCATTAGAGAGTTTTAGTGAGTGAAAACACGAGTGTGAGTGCATACATGTAAGGGAGTGTGTGAGGTTAAATTATCTCTTTTCACTACTAAATTCACAGCTATCACTCTACCATGTCTAACGAGGGAGAAGGATGCTCCCAAGCTTTGAAATTCAAACTTTTTGCAGATGCAATAAGGGAAGAATTCAAGCAGATTTTTGATGAAGCTTTCGAGCCTCTTCATAAACGCCTTGACCGAATGGTGAATAAGGATGTCAAGAGGAGGGGTTCTACACAATTTCATCCCGACGTCCAATCTACCTCTTTAAAGTCAGCATATTCAAGGAGGAGTTTCATTCGAGAACAAAGCATGCAAACACATTATCCATAGATGAAGGAGTTAGTCGAGTGTGGGAGACATATCAACAACTCCTCCAACAAAAACTTGAAAAAGAGCGAGTTGAGTGTGGTGGTGAGAGTGCACTTGAGGTAAAAGTTGAGGAAAATGTCAAAGAAAGAGAGAATGAATATTTAAAGGAGTTGAGTGTGGAAAATCTCATGCACGATTCTGCCATAGTGGACAAACAAGAGAGAAAGCCGACATCGATTGTACAATCTAAGGATGTGAAGAGAATTTCTTATTATACTAACAATCTTAACCTTGCAATGTCCTGTATTTTTTGTTTTGTGCAGGTTAAGCAAAGTGCAATCGCTTTGATCTTACAACATTCCATACCAAAGTCACTTGTGCAATTCGCGAGTTTCCATGGAGTTTGTCTCCTAGGAGTTAGATCAATTTGGTGCTCATTCATGGAATCGGATGATTCCAAAGCTGTTCACATCATTGGAGGATCAAACTATGGAGCTGACCATGTGCCACAAGTTTACTTATGGAGCGAGGTCTTCAATGGTCACTACAACACCCATGCTCATCTTGCATCTAGTCCACGTGAAGCTCCAACTTCACCAAATCAGTTTGCATACTTTGCAAGCTTATTCAAGCTTGAGGAGCTCGACTTCATGGAATCTACACCGCATCACTTTGAGGATCCTTACCTCATGGCTACAAGTGATCAAGTTGAGCATACATTGAAGCTAGTTCGTGAGATTCAAGGTTCAACAAGGGCTACTTTCTAGCTGAACAAGTGGTTTTTGCATTGGGTGAAACTTGTGGTAATCATAACAAAATTGACTCGACGGCATGTAACTCTTCTAGTCATCATTCATGCTTCAATTTGTGGGCAAATTGCTTTCAAGAGGAGGGGAATGATACAAACCAAGATATGCCATCGGACAAGTTCGAGTTCCATTTGTACCCGTGACGTGAGCACGAGCTAAAAGGATGCGAGAGGAACTTCAAGGACTTGTTCGCAAGGTGCAAGGCCAAGAAAGTGTCCCAAAAGTCATTGAAGGACTTGAGCATGAAGAATTGAAGCTTGTCCATGTTGTTCAATTCAAGGAAGATCATGATTGACCTCTTCCTAGTTCAAGTATTTGTTTAGTTGCTTGGTTAGTTCATTTGGAGTCATGATTAGTCATTACAAGGTTAGGAATAATTCGGCCAGGATTGCAAGCTTGAGAGCCGACCATAGGTTCCCTAAAATGCAGGGAGCTTGTCATATTTAACCTTTTCCATTTCACTTTAGGTTTTCTTACTTGTAAGGCTACAAATAGCCTACCTAGGATCATGTTTTATTCATTCAATAATACAATCAGATTTTGAGAGTTTTCTTGGTTTCTCCAAGGCTTCTTGAATATCTTAGAATTTCTCTAAGTGTTCGTGACTTATCCATCTAGAACCGCACTAGGTTGTGGCGTCTACTACCTTTATACCAAGGTTCGTTAACCACGTGATTAATGGGTTGTCAAAAAATTGCAGCCGCTAGGGCTCTTTCTTGTTCCTTATCGTGTTCTTGTGTTCTTGTGTTCTAGTGTGCAATCTGTCTTAGTCGTTAGTTGCTACTAGATTTTGTCCAGGTTATAGTATAAATCGTGTCCTTAATGTGTCGCTTTGGTTGTGAAAACAACCCAGCAAAAGTATAAAAAAAAAGTGTGTCGCATACCTTGTTCTTGAGTCGTATTGCTGGAATTTTTTCCTTTGGGACTGCCGAACCTGTTTTGCTATTGAACCTTGAATTCTTGTGTTTTTTCTTACAAAACTTGAATACCAAAAGCATATTTGGGAAGTTCTTGAGCTTCTTGATCAGATTTCTTGAAGTTCTTGAAAACAGATTTGGGAAAATGGATTTGAAGTTCTTGAAGTTCTTGGGAAAAGTCTTGGGCTTCTTGGTCAGTATTTTGGAGGGTAAATGGAGCTTTTAAGGTGCTCAAATAATGTGTAAATCAATCCTCAAATTTCGGTCAAATCGGTTTGCAAAAACTAGCTCAACCGACTTGGGGAACTCGAGGATTCAATGGCGGTTTGGGCTAAAGCTTTGGAAACTGATTTGGGTTTAGGAAGGCTATTTGGGCCTGATGTAGGTGGTTAGGGTGGCTTGGGTAGGTTTCTTGGTTGACTCCAATCCCAAAAGCTTTAGGATTTGGAAGTAGTTCAAGATTGGGACTTGTATCTCAATTAGGAAACTTGAATATCTTTCTTTCCTTCTTTTTTTTCACTTTTTTTTTCTTTTTTCGTTTCTTTCTTTGTGGCTCAACCTAAATCTTTTCAAGAAACTCAGATTTAGTCCCAACAACTTGAATTCAGATCAAGGTTCCAAGATTTGCCAAGAAAGTTGAAGTTTTGTTCCAAGTATCAAGAAACCCTCTATGTTTTGACAAGAAATTGAAGAATTCCAAGAAGATCTGAATTTTTGCAGCAAGAAATTCAAGATTTACTAGCTATAAACCCCACGGATTTAGGATCGAAACAAGATTTCCAAGATCTTTCCCCAACAGCCCAAGGTTTTCCCAAACAAGTCCAAAGTTTCCAAATTTTCTAGCAAAGGTTTCCAACGTTTCAAGAACCAAATTTTGGTCTTTAAGAACTTCAAGATTGGAGTTTATACAATCTAGAATTTCAAGAAAAACCGGAACTTGATTCAAGAAACTCAAGAAACAAGGTATGTTTAGCTACACAAGTCAAAACTAACACAAAGTTGTGGAAGAAACCCTAGGTTACTTGCTTGGATTTCTTCACAAGAACTCAACAAGAATTTTATTTTATTTTATTTTATTTTTGGACACTAGACACAAAACACAAAAAAGAAATAGATGACACACAAATAGATTTTTCCGGATGAACAGTACGGTGAACAGTATCTATGAATAGTATGGTGAACAGTATCTATGAACAGTACTTTTTCTGGGGCAATACACGAATAACCACAACAATTAACAACAACTAAACACAAAACACGATGAAATAAATCTGGAAAATTTCGAATAGCAACCTAAAAACACAAAACATAATTTTGGACTTCCTAGAATAACACCCTAACGATAAACTTGACTCAAAATAAGAAAAAAGGGATATAACGTGATACCTCTTAACTAGCTCTGATTGCCAACTGATACGAACGCCGCCAACCTTGTGACGAAACCCGTAAGAGATTAGACTCAGGATCGACAAGAGGATACCAAATTTGGAGCGGATGACCTCAACCCGTTAATCACGTGGTTAACAAATCTTGGTATAATGGTAGAAGATGCCACAACCTAGTGCAATTCTAGATTGATAAGTCACGAATACTTAGAGAAATTCTAAGATATTCAAGAAGCCTTGGAGAAACCAAGAAAACTCTCAAAGTTTATTGTATTGATTCAATGAATAAAACATGACCCAAGTAGGCTATTTATAGCCATACAAGTAGAAGACCTAAAGTGCAATGGAAAATGTTAAATATGACAAGCTCCCTACATTTTAGGGAACCTATGGTCGGCTCTCAAGCTTGCAATGCTGGCCGAATTATTCCTAACCTTGTAATGACTAATCATGACTCCAAATGAACTAACCAAGCAACTAAACAAATACTTGAACTAGGAAGAGGTCAATTGTGATCCTCCTTGACTTGAACAACATGGACAAGCTTCAATTCTTCATGCTCAAGTCCTTCAATGACTTTTGGGACACTTTCTTGGCCTTGCACCTCGCGAACAAGTCCTTGAAGTTCCTTCGTTAGACATGGCAGAGTGATAGCTGTGAATTTAGTAGTGAAAAGAGATAATTTAACCTCACACACTCCCTCACATGCATGCACTCATACTCGTGTTTTCACTCTCTAAAACTCTCTAATGATCTCACCAATGTATTTCAAGGCCTCTCGGTCAACTCTGTGATACCCCGACTTTTAGGATAATGTTTTTTTAGTCTTAACGAGGATATTATGGTTTCTTTATTTTATTTTTGTTTTAAGATATTGTTTTGTTTTAAAGACTAGAAACCCTACTTGTACGCAAAACCCTAGTTTTGCTTGTGACTAACAAGTTTTCCTTAAATCCCTTATATTTTACTTAAAACCCTAATTTTAATCTATGGAGTTGTAAAATCCCTTTTATTTTTCTTAAAATTCATTTTATTTGGCATTTATTCCTTTAAGATAGCTTTACTACTCATTCACTCCCTCAGTAGCTACAATCAACCTAGAATCAAGGGTTTTTCCTTTAGGTTCCTGGTTCGGGTAAATTAGGGTTTTGCGTATTTTGGCCGTGTGATCATTTGGTGAGATGTGTGTACTAGATTTGGTGGTTAAGAGTGAGTTTTATATAAGAAAAAGTGTGTGATTAGAAGTAATAATAATAAGTTAGTGAATTATAAGTTAAAACCCTAGTACGTGCGAAATAAGGAAAAACGGGTTGAACCGATGTATACCGTTCGTTACCGTTTGAGTGCACCACTTGAACATTACTTTATTACCTTAATCTCCTTGTTATTAATTGACCAAAATCAGACCTAAATATCTTCTTAATGCAGCCGAAATTTTGGACTAAAAACAAGAAAGAAAAGAAAAAAATTGACTTCCAATCAAAAGGTGACACTTGTCCAATTTTGACCCAAATGAATTCCTATCATCTTAACCTTCTTGAAGCTTCATTTCAGCCACCATTTCTGCACATTCCAGCCGTGGGATTGAGAGAGAAAAGAGGAGAGAAACCATAAGCTTGAGCTTGAGAGGGAAATCCTTTTAGCTGCAACCAAGAGAAGAGAAAGATGTAAGCTGCAGACTGCTTCATCCTCTAGTTCTAGCCTTGAGTTCTTGAAGGATTTGAGGTAAACCAGTTTCCTAACTCTTGATTCTTGTAGTAAAACTTATGATTGATGATTGGAAGTTGAATCTAATTAGCAAGGTGTGAGGACCCACAAAATTCTCCTTGTTTTATTGAATATTATTTTATTTTCCGCTTGCATTTTCCTTACTTTAATTTTATTATATAAATTTTCAGAGATTTTATAAGTGAGTATCGTTTTTTTTAAAAATAATTTTTCTAGTATAAATGTGTACATGTTAAGTTTGAGGTGAGTTATGGACGTGGGACCCGCTAGTGCGGTAAATGCGGTAAAGTTTTGTTTACTAGGTGAAGTTTGGCATAATTGGACATTAGCTACAATGTGTTAAGAGGTAATTAAGCGTTAGCTAGGTGGATTAGTGTTGGAAGAGAAAGGATTGGGATAAATACTAGAAGGGCCAAGTGTCATGAACTCATTGCAAGTTGGACTTTGACCAATTTTCTTCACCTTTACTAAACCTCAAAATTGACCAAAATTCCATCCATTCTTGAGCTCCTCTTGGCTGAAATTTTGAGGGAGAAAAAGAGAGAGAAAGTTCATCTTGCACTTCAATTTCCAAGCTCAATCTTGAGTTCCAACCATAGCTTTTGTCAATCACTCCATAAAAGTGCTAGTCAAAGTAGTTTCTAAGGTGATTGTGGAGTAATTTTTGGAGGAAGAAGCCTAAGCCACCATTTTTCTTGAGGTTCCAAGGTAACTTGCTAAGAAAATCCCTCTTTGCTCTTAATAATTTCAAATTTGTGGCTTAAGGTTGAAGTTTTGGTAGGTTTATGAGAATATTTCATAGTTTGAGATAGTATTATGGAATTTTCAGTTTTTATAGTGAATTTTCTGCCCTGTTCTGGCCAGTGTCATTCGAATATAATGGAGGCTGAATTAGCCTTAGCACAAAACATGAAAGTTGTATAGTATTGAGTGTAGATTATGCTTGTAAACTTTCAGGCCAATCAGAGCACTGTAGCTTGTGAAATGACTATTTTACCCCTGCTGCCCTGTTTCTATCCGAAATGATAATCAGCCTCTGTAATTGGCTCGTTTGGCTGGGAAGATGAATGAATTAGCTTTTGATGCCTTCTTAAGAATTGTAGCCTTGTATCTTAGCTTTCGAATGGCTTTGGAATCAACTGAATCGGAGGTTTGTGTGCAGAGATATGATTGAATAAATCAGGATTGCTAGTTGAATTTCACAGTGAGCTACGAACTGGAACATCTGGGGCTGTTTGGGTACATTTGACTAGGTTAGGTTGAGAACTGGGTTGAGGTGTCTTCATACGAATTGTAGAGCTATGTCTTAGCTTCGAAATGGTGTAAAGATTACCCCAATCCGATTGGTGTAGCTTCGGTTGTGATCAATACGCTAAAAGATGTCAAACCCGCCATTTTGTTCCTTGTCTTAAACTTTAATTCCGGTCACTTTTCTAACTTGGCCCTGTAATTGAATGACTTTTAGCCTATTGAACGGCTATGGTAATGAGATTATTTGTGTGTGTTTTTGGGGGCTGATCGAGGAAAATAATGAAGCCATAAATGGCTGGAAAATAGGTAAATACAAAGGGCGTACTGCCCAAATTTACACTCAAATAGCGATTTCAAAATTTTAAGAGCGGGCATAAGTTTTACGACTATTTTACTCATTTCTTTTGGGCTAAATGTACTCTTTTCACTTCCAAAATCATACGTATACATTGTACTATTAGTTATTCGGATTTTCTTTGATTCACTTAATCTTGGGTTGGTTGAACTGTAATATTTTCTTATGATTATTCTTAGGGTTTCTTGGTGATTAAGGGTGTTATCCGGAAGGAATTTTGGACGTTATTTTGCTTATATAGGTGAGTATACCACTCGCATGACTTGTTGTTTAACTGTTTTACCTATACCTGCATAATGTGACTTGTTTGGCTGTAATACCTGCTTAATTCTGGACGAGTCGAGGGTGTCCTTTATCACACTCGTCTCCCTCGCTTATTGTCAAATCACTGTATGGGCTTGAACCTGTTACCCGTCCTCTGTCCTGTGTGACTGGGTTATTGTATGAACTTGAATTAGTTGTTCCTGTATGCGGACTTGTATGGTTACGTGCATCTGAAATCTAGACCCTCTGGTGGGGCTTAGCCGTCGTGCTAGCCTGTTGTGTTGTCCAGCACCGCAAGGGACGAAAATTCTGAAATCTAGACCGTCTGGTGGGGCATAGCCGTTGTGCTAGCCTGTTGTGTTGTCCAGCACCGCCAGGGACGAAAATTCTGAAATCTAGACCCTCTGGTGGGGCATAGCCGTTGTGCTAGCCTGTTGTGTTGTCCAGCACCCCCAGGGACGAAATCCTGAAATCTAGACCCTCTGGTGGGGCTTAGCCGTCGTGCTAGCCTGTTGTGTTGTCCAGCACCGCCAGGGACGAAATTCTCGACTTAGGGCTAAGTTATATTCTGAAGTTCTGGTATACTCGAGTTTTACCATCCCTTTTGGCTCCTGAGAGTCACCTGTATTCTTTCCATTTGAAGTATTTATTCATTTCTCTATCTAGTGTGTATAATTGCTTGATTTAAAAGTGAAATGCCATGTTTCGTGACTACTTGTACTTTTGGTATCTCGTGGAGCTTAAGCTCACCCCCTTTCCCGTTACCTTTGTTTTCCTTACAGGGATGCTTTTGGGGAAAAATCGTGAGTTTTGTAAAGCTAGTTGAGCTAGCTACTAGTTTTGTTTTGTTATGCTCCTCGGGTGTTAGAGACCCTAATTGTACTTCACTTGAATGTTCCTTTTGGGTTGTATATTGTGGCAACATGTATATGTACCTGGTGGTTCTGGTGTAAATGATATTATATGTTGGAAATGAATGTTTTAGCCCTAATGAGGGGTCTTTTGCACTTGGTTTATCGTGTGTGATCGATTAGTAGTCCTGGCGAGAGTTGGGCAGGCAGTCTGCTGATACCCTAGGGTTCGCCTTAGGGAGAGGTGGGGCTGTCACACAAGGAACTGATTTGGATAGCTGGAAATTCGTTTGATTGGGTGGAATTTGAATGAACTTCAAGTATTCATTTTCTGTCAAGATTTCTGTCCGAAATTAGTCTGAACATTCGAACATGTTGGGAAATGAATTAGACTTAGCACAAAACATGAAAGTTGTAGCGAATTGCGTGTAGATTATGTCTGTAAATTTTCAGCTCAATCGGAGCACTGTATCCTGTGAAATGACTATTTTACCCCTGCTGCCCTGTTTCTGTCAGAAATGATAATCAGCCTCTGTAATTGGTTAGTTTGACCGGGAATATTACTGAATTGGTTGTCTATGTCTTCTTAAGAATTTTATCCTTGTATCTTAGCTTTCAAATGGTTTTGGAATTACCTGAATCGGAGTTGTGTGTGCTGAGATATGATTGAATGAATTAGGACTGCTAGTTGAATTTCACAGTGAGCTTCGAACTGGAAAATCTGGGGACTGTTTGGGTAAATTTGGCTAGGTTAATGTGAGAACTGGGTTGAGTTGTCTTCATAAGAATTGTAAATCTATGTTTTAGCTTCGAAACGGTATAAGGTTCACCCCAATCCGATAAACGTAACTCTAGTTGTGACCAAAATGTTATAAGATGTCGAATCTGCCATTTAGTCTTTTGCCTTCAAAACTGGATTTCCGATTGGATTATTATACTTGTGTTGTACGTGGATGATTTTGAGCCTATTGAATGGCTATTGTGATGAGATTAATTGTATATGTTTTGGGGCTGAATTGATTGAAGCCATAATGGCTGGAAACTAGGTAAACACAAAGGGCGTGCTGCCCAAATTTATACTCGAGGGTTAGGTAGAGGTACTCGCGACTTGAGTACGAATTCGGGAACGAATCTTGCTTGAATCGTCTAGAATATTCACGTATTCTTTTATAGAGGTATATAAGTTGGAATTCGGCCGAAACTTGTACCCTTGGAAAAAATGAAATTTACGACTAATAGAAATACGTTTTCCTCGTTTCTTCGACTCAAATGGTATTTCCAAGTATACTTGCTTCAAAGTTTCACATTTTGAAGAGCGAGCAAGAGTTTTACGAATATTCTCTAAATGAGTTTCAATTATGTGATTCTCGTTAAACGAAACGTTTAAGTTTCAAACCTTAGTTAATTTTCAAAGCTCTTAAGCAATGTTTTCTCGCAGATTTGGACTCCAAACACAGAGTACTACCCGAACGTGAACCGTAAAGGCACTACATCTGTTGGTGAGTGCTTCCCAATACCTGATTGAACTTGACACTTGTTTTCAATACTTGACCAATGTGATCGAATGAAATGTGATTGGTATGGTCGGGCAAGGGTGTACTTTATCGCACTTGCCTTAATGTGATATGTACTTGTTTATTGTTGCAATCGACTTGATATACTTGTACTTGACTTGCAAGTGCGGAGCGGCAGTATGTACCACACTCGATCCGAGTGGGAGGTACCTCTCATTCCCGTCTTCGTACTTTTATCTTGATTCAGTCGATTGGAGATGTTATCTCATCGAATTCTTGGGAACCCAAACCCCACAGGCTAGTTAATCGAGTCGAGCCGGCAAGGGCTTGGTCGATTAGATAACGAACCATGGGTATCTAGTGTTGTCGAGTGGAGTGTTATCTCCTCGACTAATCGGTACACTCGAGTATTACCACCAGTGTTTATCTTGGAGTTCGGGCCCAGTAAGGGGTTTGGATGGTGGACGGAGAGTAGTTTAAGTGGTGCTCTACTGGATTGGTTACTTACTTGAAAGTTGACGGAGTGTCAACTATTACTTGATCAAGCTCTGGTGATGCAATGGGAATTTGGCTCCTGAGAGCCATCCGTATCCTTATACTTTGGAATGATTAGTACTTATCGCGTTATTGTTTCGTTTAAAAGCAAAGAATTTTACACTCGTTCATTTTGAGATTTGCTACCTGAAGTGTTAATGCTACTTTTATACACTTGTTATACTCGCTATTTTGCTACAGTGATATTTGTACTTTTAAATAATGGTCAACTTGCTATTTGGAACCTCACTGGGTATTTAGCTCATTCCACGCCATTTATTTTCCTTACAAGGGGTACGAGTGAGGCGTGAGACTGGTACAGGCTAGCTTAGTCTAGTTTTTGGAAATTTTGTAATGGTACTCGCACTAGTCAGTCACTTGACTAGGGTTGAATGTATTTGGAACTCCAATCTTTAATGTATTTGGGATTGTATGGAAATTTGAGACATAAATGAATATATTTGTATGTTCCAAATTTGAAAACCATTGTTCCATTCCCGCTCGAGGTTGTGAATTATTTTATCCGAAATAAGTGAGCGAGTCCTGGCGAGAGCTGGACAGGCGGTCCGCTAAACCCTAGGGTACGCCCTAAGGGGAGGTGGGGTCGTCACAAACTCCTTCTAGTGTTGTACAACTTACCAACCAAGATCACAAGTTGTAGCAATTTGAAAGGAAACGATGAAGAGACTGACCAACACTCGATGACGACTCAAAGCTAAATGATACAAACCAAGATATGGCATCGGACAAGTTCGAGTTCCATTTGGACCCGTGACGTGAGCACGAGCTAAAAGGATGCGAGATGAACTTCAAGGACTTGTTCGCAAGGTGCAAGGCCAAGAAAGTGTCCCAAAAGTCATTGAAGGACTTGAGCATGAAGAATTGAAGCTTGTCCATGTTGTTCAAGTCAAGGAGGATCACGATTGACCTCTTCCTAGTTCATGTATTTGTTTAGTTGCTTGGTTAGTTCATTTGGAGTCATGATTAGTCATTACAAGGTTAGGAATAATTCGGCCAGGATTGCAAGCTTGAGAGCCGACCATAGGTTCCCTAAAATGCAGGGAGCTTGTCATATTTAACCTTTTCCATTTCGCTTTAGGTTTTCTTACTTGTAAGGCTACAAATAGCCTACCTAGGATCATGTTTTATTCATTCAATAATACAATCAGATTTTGAAAGTTTTCTTGGTTTCTCCAAGGCTTCTTGAATAACTTAGAATTTCTCTAAGTGTTCGTGACTTATCCATCTAGAACCACACTAGGTTGTGGCGTCTACTACCTTTATACCAAGGTTCGTTAACCACGTGATTAACGGGTTGAGGTCATCCGCTCCAAGCTTGGTATCCTCTTGTCGATCTTGAGTCTAATCTCTTACGGGTTTCGTCACAAGGTTGGCGACTTTCGTATCAGTTGGTAATCAGAGTTAGTTAAGAGGTATCACGTTATATCCCTTTACTTGTTTCATTTTCGAGTCAAGTTGTCCAAAATTCTGTTTGTGTTTTGTGTTGTCCGAATATTCTGTTTTGGTGCTTTGCCAAAATTCTGGTTTTGTGTTTTGTGTCAATTTTTTCAGATTTGATCATTGTTTGTTTGTGTCTAGTTGTGTTAGTCGTGGAGTCAGTCTTGTTTTGTCTAGAAAACAAACGAAAAAAAAAATTTGCAAGCGCTAGAGCTCTTTCTTGTTCCTTATCGTGTTCTTGTGTTCTTGTGACGCCCCCACCTCTCCCTAGGGCGAACCCCTAAGGTATCGGCGGGACACTTGCCCAACTCTCGTCAGGACTCACGCATTCGTTCAAGCTTAATATAGAGCCACGAAACATCCAATGACTAAATAAGAAGTAATTCGAATATACAAGTCACAACTTCTAAGGTAAAAGTTATCCTTACAATCCATCAACCAGAAGTAACAAAATTATACTTTAAGAGTCACCAAAAGTTCATACAAATATACTAGCTTCCACCAAATCGCTAGTCTAGTTCCTCCAATCCACCTCCAAAGCCTGTTAAGGAAAACAAACTTAATGGGATGAGCGAACGCTCAGTGAGGCCAAGAAAACAGACAAGCAAGCACGTAACACCAATCAATAGAATAACGTTTTAAAAGCAACTTTAAACGCGACATTTCATTTAAGTGCGGAAGTAGGAATTTAACGCACAAGGAGGATACAGGAGCTCTCAGGAGCTATCTCCACGTCTTGATCAGTTTGCTATCGGGGTTGACCATCCGTCAACCCAAGAAGTAACACGACCGTAGTGCTCCACTTACTTCCTCCGTCCACCTAACACCCACTCGGATCCGGAACCAAACATGTATGAAGTGGCGATACTATTCGAGTATGCCTAGCGAGATCTCAAAAAATCAAACTATAATATTTCCCAAGGTTCACCAAGCTTCCCGGCCAAGCCCTTGCTGGCTCGAGTTACGAGGTTAGCCAATGGGTTGGGGTGCCCCCCAGAAGTATAAGTGGTCGATGAGACATCGCTCCAATCGACTTAGAATTGTTTATGGCTCTGAGTCGGTATGAGAGGCACCTCCCACTCGAACAGGATATGGTACATGCTTCCGCTCAGAGAATCGATCATAGCACTGATGATACACTCCTCGGTCATGTGAGAACTCGAGAAAAAAAAAACGGTTTTAGGGTTTTAGGGTTTATCGATTTGCGTGCTTATATTTTCTATATTTTCTTTATTATAATTGTTTTACACGCATTTTATAGGTAAATATAGTTTTTAAGGCATTTTTCTAGTATACGTGAGTTCACGAGAAAATTGGAGCGAATAGCGGTTGTGGGACCCGCTAGCGCATTAAGTGAGAGAAATTCGGCCAATTCGGCTCAATTGTACAGTAAGGCATTAAATTACTGAGTGTTAAGAGATAACTGGAGGTTGGTTAGATATTTAGTCATTTGGAAGCTAAAGGATAAGGAAAAGATAAAAAAAAAGGCGACACGTGGCGCGATTCCATTGGACCACTTTGTGCCTAACTTTCTTACACCTTTACTAAAGTTGAAAATTGACCAAAAACATCTTCATTAAAGCATCTTCATGGCCGAACCATCTTGAGGGAAAAAGAGAAGAGAAAGCTTCAATTTTCTTCCAAATTCTTGCCCAAATCTTGCAAATCAACCGATAGAAATCCGATTTACTCCGTAGAAATTACTTACTAAGGAAGATCAAAGGTGTTTGTGGAGTGAATTTGCAAAGGGAAGGCCTAAGTTGCTACCTTTGTTGGTGATTGAGGTATATGGCTTGAATCTTCAATTTTGTCCATAAAAATTTCAAATTAGTGACTTATATCGGATATGGAGCTTAGTTTATGGATGATTTTGAGAATGAAAGTGAAGTTTGGTGAATTTCTCATTTTCTTGGGAATTTTTCTGATTTCATATGATTATTATACATGACTTGAATTGGTGGTTTAATATGGTATGATTTGAGGTTGGTATATGTTAATTGTAGTGAATTGCGGAAAATTTCAGCATTTTACGGAAAATTTCAGCTTTCTATGGAAATTTCAACTTTAGGGTTTATGCAATTGGGGCTTTCTTATGGTTGTCTATTGAACTTGCAATTAGCCATGATTGAAGGGTATTGTGACCCTAATGATGTGTATTTGCTAGTCTATGATGGATATGAGCAATTGTGATTGGAATTGGTGAATTGGATTACTTGTTTGTAGGATGGAAATGCTGAAATTTTAGGGGAAATGCTGTCCGATTGCCGAGCGATTTGAATCTTGTGAATTTAAGTTAAGAATGAGCGAGTGTGAAAAGCTTTAGGGTTTTCTTGAACTTGTAACCCTAAATCCGATATATTTTGCATGTGAAGCCCTAATTGAGGCTCTACTTGAATTTTGCTTTAATGATTCGTTTAAGAGGTACTCGATTCGTAATTGAACTTCAATTGCACTTTCTTGATTGTTATAGGACGCTTGGGTGATCCAAAGCATCCACTGGACAGAAATCCTTGAATTTGCCCATCTGAAGTGGTGAGTGTACTATGGCATGATTTAAGTGCTTAAGTGACTATATGTCTTTGAAACTGTAAAGTGCTCAACTGTGAACTGCGTGAATGAGGCGAGAGTGTACTTTACCGCTCTCGTCCTCTTACTGTGTAACTGTTTACCATCGTATTGCACTGTGTTTGACTGGAAACTGTGAAACTGCACTGTGATTGACTTGAATATTGGGCATGAGCCCCACCACTGTACCGTAATCACTGAGCTCAAAGCCCTAGTGGAAGTTACTCGAGTCGAGCCAGCAAGGGCTGGTAGACGAGGTAACGACCCTCGGGTCACTGTTTGTCGAGTGGAGTGTATCTCCTCAACCTTCCGGTATACTCGAGTATTACCAACCACTGTTACTGTTGAGGAGTTCGGGCCCGGTCGGGGTATGTTTGGTGGAAGGTACTGGAAGTGAAGTGGGGTCTACGGTCATGTTTCATTCTTTAAACGTTGACGGAGGGTCAACGAGGTGTGATCAAGAACTGCAACAGGGAAACTGGCTCCTGAGAGCCACCCGTATCCTTTCAATTGAACTGTTGTGATACTGTGGCTATGTGATTGATAAATGTGTATAACTGAGTGTCATTACTTGTCAATCTGGGGCTGCATGATTGTTAGTACCTCATTGGGCGAAAACTCACCCCTGTTACCTTTGTTTTCCTTACAGGCATACCTTTGGGAATGTTATGAGTTTGAGAAGCCAGTTGAGCTAGTAAAATAGTTTTGTTTCTTTGATAGCTCCTTGAGCACTGGAAAACCTGAATGTACTTTACTTGAATGCTCTTTTGGACTGTATATTGGGGTAACATGTATATGTACCTAGTGGTTTTGTATAAATGATATTATATGTGGAAATGAATGTTTTAGCCCTGATGGGGAGTCTCTTACATTTAGTTTTGTGTGTGTGAGTGATCCGCAGTCCTGGCGAGAGCTGGGCAGGCAGTCCGCTGATACCCTAGGGTTCGCCCTAGGGAGAGGTAGGGCTGTCACAGTTGGTATCAGAGCTTAGGTTAGAAATAACCTAGGCGAACCTGATTCTTAGAACTTTTGGGATTATATTAGGCTATGTTTAAGTGTGATTATTACCTCTAAGTTATAATCCATATATATTCTTATAGGATATGGACGGAGCTAGTGTGAGTGGAGGTGGGCCGTCTCGGAGGCCTTTTCGAGTTATTGACTACCAGGAGACACCTGGAGGACCGACGAGACGTTGGAGTACGGCCAGTAGGACTAGGCGCTGCACGCGTTGCCAGCATTACTCATACGCCGACCATGTGGTTGTGGCCGTCTTGGGTGAGCGGAGGAGACTTAGGCGTGCCGCCGCCCGTGACCATACTGAGTTGCGGCGACTGAGAGGCGTTGCTAGGATGCAGGCCAATCGGATTGGGGAGCTCCAGGGGGATGTAGCCATGGAGCAGGAGCGGACGAACGCTCTTCGTGACCAGCTACAGGTGGTTAACGACCGCCTTACTCGAGTGGTGCGAGAGGTTAGGGACCGATCCGGGGGCATTATTAATGAGTGTGGTGCCCTGATTCAGGAGGTGATTGGCGCTAACGCACCAGGGAGAGCTCCAGGTGAGGGAGGTGCCCCTAGCTCTAGTTCTGGCTCCGAGGAGGAGTCGATTGGCTCAGTAGAGAACTAGGCTAGAGTTCTTTGAGCCACGTTTTGACCTTATGTGAGGACTACCTAGGAAAAGCTCTTAGTGAGCTATTTTGTACTTTTGGGAACCTAGGTTGTATAGTGTACTTTTGGATGACCTCACTGCTTTTACTGGCCTGTTTTGTAAATATTTGACTGACTGTTACTGTATGACTGGTTTGCTATATTTGTGAAATATATGTACAGTTGCTTGTATTTGATGTCTCTGATTACTAGTGTTTATTGTTTTATGTGTACATATTGCTTTGCTTTGATATTGTGTATTTTCAACCCTATAGTGGGTGAATCAATGGAGGGTACTCGTAGTGGACGAGGCCGTGGTCGTGGGACTAGGCAAACCCCTACTGAGGAGGGTACTCGAGTGCCTGTGCCTGAACCTAATCCTGAGTCTAGGAATGATTCTAATGCCCAAGTGGCTACTGCTATAGAACGAATGACTGAACTACTGGCCCACGTAGTGGAGCATCAGGGCCAAAACCCTAGTTCTCACCCTGAAAATCCTGGAAACCCTGTGGAGAGCGAGGATAGAGCTCTCGAACGATTTCAGAAATTTGCCCCACCAAAGTTTATAGGAGGGCCAGATCCTGATGTGGCCGAGAGGTGGTTGGAGAAAATGGTGAACATTTTTGCCGCGTTGCACTATACTGAGGAGCGGCAAGTAACTTTTGCTATTTTTCAACTGGAAGGGGCCGCCCGTTCGTGGTGGAATGTTATAAGGCAGAAGTGGGAACGAGAGTTGATCCCAAGGACCTGAGTAAACTTCATGAGGGAGTTCAATGCTAAGTTTTCCCCTCCTTTAGTGCAAGAAAAGAAAGAGGAAGAGTTTATACGCCTTCGCCAAGGAACCCAGACTGTGGCCGAATACGAGAGCCACTTTACACGGTTGTCTAAGTTTGCCCCTGAACTAATCATGACTGAGCAAAGGCGAATTAGACGTTTTATCCAGGGCTTGAACGTTGAGATCCAGAAGGACTTAGCTGTAGCCCGAATTGATGCCTTTAGTGACGCGGTAGAGAAGGCTTAACGAATTGAGGATGCTAGGCTGCAAGTGCGAAATTTCCAGGCTAGGAAACGGGGATTTACTGGGAGTAGCTCTGGATCTGGAGATAAGGGTCCCCCTCCCAAGTTTGGAAGGGGAACTGGCGAAGGTAGACTGCCGGGGATGTCGAGGGGAGCCCCGTCGAGAGGTGGCCAAGTTGGTCGAGACCAACAAAGGGGAAACTTCCAGGGAGGTCCAGTTCCTGCATTCCGTGGTTCCTGCGGGTACTGCGGAAAATCGAATCACACGGAGGATAATTGTTGGAGGAAAGGAAAGAAGTGCTTATGCTGTGGAAGTGCGGAGCACCAAATCGCCAACTGTCCAACTTTACCGCGAGAGGCGAGAAGGACTCCGCAACCATTGAAGGCCAATCCTGGGCAAGTTAAGGGAGAAGGGACGAGATCGAAGGTGCCAGCTCGGGTGTATTCCCTTGAGCAACATCCAGTCCCTGATTCCTCTGGGGTCGTAGAAGGTACAATTCCTGTTTTCCACCGTTTAGCTAGGATTTTAATCGACCCTGGTGCTACCCATTCCTTTGTTAACCCCGAATTTATGTGTGGAGTTGATATGAAACCTGTTAGCCTACCATATGATTTGGAAGTTAGCACCCCTACGGGAAATCAATGCTTACTTACTAGTGTAATGTATGCTAATTGTGAAATCTGGGTAGGAGAGAGAAAACTCTTTGGGAATCTTATTGGTTTAGCTCTTAAGGGGTATGATGTGATTTTGGGTATGGACTGGCTAGTTAAATATAATGCCCAACTTGACTGCAAAAGGAAGGTGGTAGAACTTCATATACCTGGAGAGGCAACTTTAAGGTTAGATGTAAGGGGAAATTTAGCCTCATCTGCATTGCTTTCGGGCATTCGGGCTAGAAAACTCTTAAGTAAAGGAGCACAAGGGTTTTTAGCTTTTCTTATAAACACTCCCACTGACAAGTTGAAGGTAGAAGATGTACCAATAGTTAGGGAGTATCCGGATGTGTTTCCTGATGAATTAGCAACCCTACCGCCGGAAAGAGAGATAGAATTCAAAATTGACTTGCTTCCAGGGACTTCACCTATCTCAAAAACCCCTTATCGAATGGCCCCTGCTGAACTTAAGGAGTTAAGGTTGCAACTGCAAGACTTATTAGAGCGAGGGTTTATCCGAGAGAGCGGATCTCCATGGGGAGCTCCTGTACTGTTTGTTAAGAAGAAAGACGGGAGTTTGCGGTTGGGTATAGATTATCGAGGGTTAAATAATGTGACGGTTAAGAATAAGTATCCACTGCCCCATATTGATGAGTTGTTTGACCAGTTACAAGGAGCAGTGGTCTTCGCGAAATTAGATCTCCGCCAGGGGTACTACCAATTGTTGATTAGGAAGGAGGATGTACCTAAAACTGCGTTTAATTCAAGATATGGGCACTTTGAGTTCGCAGTTATGCCTTTCGGACTGACCAATGCCCCTGCTGCCTTCATGGACATGATGCATAGGGTTTTTAAACCTTATTTGGATAGATTTGTGGTTGTTTTCATTGATGACATCTTGGTTTACTCAAAGTCACAAGAGGAACATGAGCAACACCTAAAACTCGTTTTACAGACCCTAAGAGAGCACCAATTGTACGCCAAGTTTAGTAAGTGTGAATTTTGGCTAGAGAAAGTTTCTTTCTTAGGGCACGTAATTTCACGAGAGGGCATCACAGTCGATCCGGCGAAAGTAGAAGCAGTAACTGAGTGGAAGAGGCCGGAAAATCCCACGGAGGTTCGAAGCTTTCTAGGGTTAGCTGGGTACTATCGGCGATTTCTTAAGGATTTTTCAAAACTTGCCGGTCCTTTAACCGACTCGACCAAGAAGAATGATCGTTTTATATGGGATGCTAGGTGTGAAGATAGTTTCCAAGAATTGAAACGACGGTTAACTAGGGCTCCTATTCTAGTTTTGCCTAATGGACCGGATAATTTCACTGTGTATACGGATGCTTCGAGGGAAGGTTTGGGGTGTGTACTAATGCAGAATAAGAGCGTGATTTCCTTTGCCTCTAGGAAACTAAAATCTCACGAGCAAAACTACCCAACTCATGACTTGGAACTAGCTGCAGTTGTATTTGCCCTGAAGAAGTGGAGACACTACCTATACGGGGTGACTTTTGAGGTTTATACCGACCACCAGAGCCTTAAGTACCTATTTTCCCAAAAAGAATTAAACATGAGGCAACGACGATGGATGGAATTCTTGGAAGACTATGACTGCTCAATCAACTACCATCCGGGGAAAGCAAATGTAGTAGCTGATGCCTTAAGTCGGAAGGCTCAAATAGCTGGATTGATGGTCAAGGAGTGGGAGATACTAGAAGCAGTTAGTGAATGGCACCCTAACTTGAAACATCAAAGGGTGATTCTTGGAAATGTCCGAGCAACCTCTGTTATACTAGAACGAATCAAAGAGGCCCAGGAGGAGGATTCGATGGTACGAAAGTGGAAGGAAAAGGTGGAAAAGGGAGAAACCCCTGATTTTAACTTGGGTCCTGAAGGAGTTTTAAAGTATCGGAATCGGTTAGTGGTGCCTAAGAATGAATCACTGAAGAAAGAAATTTTGGAAGAGGCTCATCGATCGAAGTATACCATCCACCCAGGCAGTAGTAATATGTACCAAGATTTAAAAGGAACATATTGGTGGGATAATATGAAGAAAGAGATTGCCCAGTACGTGCAGACCTGTCTCATCTGCCAACAAGTTAAGGCTGAACACCAAAACCCTCCGGCTTGTTACAACCTCTTGAAATACCTGAGTGGAAGTGGGAAAATATTACAATGGACTTTGTTTCTGGGTTGCCAAGGACGCGAAGAGGACATGATGCCGTTTGGGTAGTTGTAGATCGATTAACCAAATCAGCTCATTTCTTACCTGTGAATATGAAGTACTCCATGGAGAAGTTAGCTCGGCTGTATAGAGATGAAATTGTGAGATTACATGGAGTCCCAGTGAGTATAGTTTCCGACCGAGATCCTAGATTCGTGTCTAGGTTTTGGCAGAAATTTCAAGAAACCTTGGGAACTAGACTCAACTTTAGCACTACCTATCACCCCCAGACAGATGGACAGTCTGAAAGAACAATTCAAACCCTCGAGGATATGTTAAGAACTTCTATCTTGGATTTTGGGGGTAGTTGGGGACAACACCTAACCTTAGTAGAGTTCGCCTATAACAATAGCTACCATTCATCGATTCAAATGGCGCCGTATGAAGCTCTCTATGGACGAAGGTGTCGTTCACCAATTTATTGGGATGAAGTGGGAGAAAGAAAAGCTCTAGATCCAACGATTATTCCGTGGATGGAGGATGCACAAGAAAAGGTCAAGCTGATACGTCAAAGGCTCCAGACCGCTCAAAGCCGACAAAAGAGCTACGCCGACAACCGAAGGAAAGATTTGGAGTTCGAAGTTGGAGACCGTGTTTTCTTGAAAATTACTCCATTACGAAGTGTCACGACGGGTAGAGGAAAGAAACTTCAACCTTGCTTTGTAGGACCCTTCAAAATTCTCCAAGAATTGGAAAGGTAGCGTATCGACTGGAGTTACCATCAAGCCTATCTAGAATCCATGACGTTTTCCATGTTTCGATGCTCAAGAAATACCATCCTGATCCAACCCACGTGTTACAATCGGAGGAACTCGAAATAGGTGAAACCCTTACCTACGAGGAGAAACCTGTGCAACTGCTTGACCGAAAGGTTAAAGAGTTGAGAAACAAACAAATCCCTTTAGTGAAGGTCTTATGGAAGAACCATGAGGTAGAAGAGGCAACCTGGGAGGTGGAGGAAGAAATGCAAAAGAAATACCCTGAGCTGTTTAGTAACCCAGGTGAGTAATTTCGAGGACGAAATTCTTTAAGGGGGAGAGAGTGTGAGAACTCGAGAAAAAAAAACGGTTTTAGGGTTTTAGGGTTTATCGATTTGCGTGCTTATATTTTCTATATTTTCTTTATTATAATTGTTTTACACGCATTTTATAGGTAAATATAGTTTTTTAAGGCATTTTTCTAGTATACGTGAGTTCACGAGAAAATTGGAAAGAATAGCGGTGTGGGACCCGCTAGCGCATTAAGTGAGAGAAATTCGGGCCAATTCGGCTCAATTGTACAGTAAGGCATTAAATTACTGAGTGTTAAGAGATTAATTGGAGGTTGGTTAGATATTTAGTCATTTGGAAGCTAAAGGATAAGGAAAAGATCAAAAAAAAGGCGACACGTGGCGCGATTCCATTGGGCCACTTTGTGCCTAACTTTCTTGCACCTTTACTAAAGTTGAAAATTGACCAAAAACATCTTCATTAAAGCATCTTCATGGCCGAACCATCTTGAGGGAAAAAGAGAGAGAAAGCTTCAATTTTCTTCCAAATTCTTGCCCAAATCTTGCAAATCAACCGATAGAAATCCGATTTACTCCGTAGAAATTGCTTACTAAGGAAGATCAAAGGTGTTTGTGGAGTGAATTTGCAAAGGGAAGGCCTAAGTTGCTACCTTTGTTGGTGATTGAGGTATATGGCTTGAATCTTCAATTTTGTCCATAAAAATTTCAAATTAGTGACTTATATCGGATATGGAGCTTAGTTTATGGATGATTTTGTGAATGAAAGTGAAGTTTGGTGAATTTCTCATTTTCTTGGGAATTTTTCTGATTTCATATGATTATTATATATGACTTGAATTGGTGGTTTAATATGGTATGATTTGAGGTTGGTATATGTTAATTGTAGTGAATTGCGGAAAATTTCAGCTTTTTACGGAAAATTTCAGCTTTCTATGGAAATTTCAACTTTAGGGTTTATGCAATTGGGGCTTTCTTATGGTTGTCTATTGAACTTGCAATTAGCCATGATTGAAGGGTATTGTGACCCTAATGATGTGTATTTGCTAGTCTATGATGGATATGAGCAATTGTGATTGGAATTGGTGAATTGGATTACTTGTTTGTAGGATGGAAATGCTGAAATTTTAGGGGAAATGCTGTCCGATTGCCGAGCGATTTGAATCTTGTGAATTTAAGTTAAGAATGAGCGAGTGTGAAAAGCTTTAGGGTTTTCTTGAACTTGTAACCCTAAATTCGATATATTTTGCATGTGAAGCCCTAATTGAGGCTCTACTTGAATTTTGCTTTAATGATTCGTTTAAGAGGTACTCGATTCGTAATTGAACTTCAATTGCACTTTCTTGATTGTTATAGGACGCTTGGGTGATCCAAAGCATCCACTGGACAGAAATCCTTGAATTTGCTCATCTGAAGTGGTGAGTGTACTATGGCATGATTTAAGTGCTTAAGTGACTATATGTCTTTGAAACTGTAAAGTGCTCAACTGTGAACTGCGTGAATGAGGCGAGAGTGTACTTTACCGCTCTCGTCCTCTTACTGTGTAACTGTTTACCATCGTATTGCACTGTGTTTGACTGGAAACTGTAAAACTGCACTGTGATTGACTTGAATATTGGGCATGAGCCCCACCACTGTACCGTAATCACTGAGCTCAAAGCCCTAGTGGAAGTTACTCGAGTCGAGCCAGCAAGGGCTGGTAGACGAGGTAACGACCCTCGGGTCACTGTTTGTCGAGTGGAGTGTATCTCCTCGACCTTCCGGTATACTCGAGTATTACCAACAACTGTTACTGTTGAGGAGTTCGGGCCCGGTCGGGGTATGTTTGGTGGAAGGTACTGGAAGTGAAGTGGGGTCTACGGTCATGTTTCATTCTTTAAACGTTGACGGAGGGTCAACGAGGTGTGATCAAGAACTGCAACAGGGAAACTGGCTCCTGAGAGCCACCCGTATCCTTTCAATTGAACTGTTGTGATACTGTGGCTATGTGATTGATAAGTGTGTATAACTGAGTGTCATTACTTGTCAATCTGGGGCTGCATGATTGTTAGTACCTCATTGGGCGAAAGCTCACCCCCCGTTACCTTTGTTTTCCTTATAGGCATACCTTTGGGAATGTTATGAGTTTGAGAAGCCAGTGGAGCTAGTAAAATAGTTTTGTTTCTTTGATAGCTCCTTGAGCACTGGAAAACCTGAATGTACTTTACTTGAATGCTCTTTTGGACTGTATATTGGGGTAACATGTATATGTACCTGGTGGTTTTGTATAAATGATATTATATGTGGAAATGAATGTTTTAGCCCTGATGGGGAGTCTCTTGCATTTAGTTTTGTGTGTGTGAGTGATCCGCAGTCCTGGCGAGAGCTGGGCAGGCAGTCCGCTGATACCCTAGGGTTCGCCCTAGGGAGAGGTGGGGCTGTCACAGGTCAACTTGTTCCGAGACACGTAGCACGATTGCCCCAAGATCTAGAAGTACGATCAACCGTTTGGATTTGCAGAACCTAGAACCAAGAGGGACGACTCAACTCGATTCACTGTGGTAGAGCAGCGACTCTAATTGAGGTGGTTACTCAAGTAGATAGGTTGGATGAACAACCAAGGACGTCACACGAGATTGCTCAATAACCCTTGCCAAGCAAGTAGGAATGTAACTCTCAATTTGGAAGAGAAACAAAGTGAAATTTTTATTGTCAATAATGTCTACCCTTCAACTTTACAACTTGTGCCTTTTTATAGGCTAGTGACCAACAAAATTCTATAGGG
Source organism: Coffea humblotiana (assembly GCA_023065735.1). Taxonomy (NCBI): domain Eukaryota; kingdom Viridiplantae; phylum Streptophyta; class Magnoliopsida; order Gentianales; family Rubiaceae; genus Coffea; species Coffea humblotiana. The sequence continues at coordinate 28,735,226 of CM041218.1, read as the reverse complement.
AAAAGGATCAACGACTTACCTAAACTAGAAGGAAGGCTTCGGTCCACATTTGAACCTATTTGGGCCAAACCTTTACTTCAATAACTAACAATGTGAGAACCCTCACTTGAAACCCTAATTTCCCCTAAATACATGTTTTATTCTAAGATTTAGACCACTTATTATATACCATTGCATGACATTTCCCATGTATTACAACATTTTTCATGCATTGCATTTTATTCCTTTTACTTGAAGAAAAATAGTTACTTGAGTTGATTTTTAATAATCCACCAATCATTTGTTTCCAAGTGGCTTTGTTTAGTATTAAGGACTTTAAAAGATAGGTTAGGGTTGTTAATTAAGTATTGGTACACTTGGAAGGGTGGAATTAGCATTAGTCAAAAGATCAAGAGAAATTATGGACAAAAATTGAGCTATGTGGCAAAACCCTAACCAAGCTTTTGTTTGACTAAAGGTTAGCTAAAATTTTAAAACACTTTGACCCTCTTATTAACCCTCTTATGGACGAAATTTTAGACAAGAAATGAAGGGAGAAAGCTCCAAAAATTTCAGCTTTCAAACACTAGCAACTTAGAGCAAGACAAATCCAAGAGAAAGATTGCAACTTAGTGAAAGTTTTCCTTCTAATCTTGGTACTAGCTTCAAGCTTCAAGGCTTCAATTGGTTGGTTGATTTGGTGTTCTAAGCTTCATATAAGAAAGGCAAGTAATCCTTAAATTTTGGTTTTATAGTGTTTTAACATGTATTTGAGGTTTCCATGGCAAATTACATGTTGTTTGGACAAGATTTTGGGTTGAACTCTTGAATTAAGCAAGAGGAAATTGAGGTAGAAAGTATGCACACCAAGTGTTTGATGAAATGTTTACCCTTTGTTCATGGTTGTGTATGATGGATTTACATATTTTAAAACCTCCTTTAAGCTAGATTTATACTTGATATGTGATTTAAACAAGAATCATTAGAAGATGAAGGTTGGTGAAATGATGAAAAGATTATGGACTGTTTTCAATGCTTGGCTGACCGGCCTTTGAAGGAAGGGTTTTTCATTGATTTTTGTGGTTTATTTACACCTTAAGCATGCCTAAACAACTTGGCTAGAGATTGGTTAAGTTCATGTGTGAATTGAAATGGATTTGGAACAAGCAAAGTGGCTAGAAGGACCATTAGTGGACTGGTTTAGGATTTCTTATTTACTAGACTGTTAAGGTCACATTTTGCACTTATTTCAACTGGATATTCGACCATGATAATGGCCAAACTAGCTTTTGAACAAAACATGAAAGTTGTAGAGGATTGAGTTAGCATTCTACCTGTAAAATTTCAGATGAATTCAAGCACTGTAGCATATGTAATGACCAAAATACCCCTGATGCCCTGTTTCTGTCTGAACTGATCTTTTGCCTCTGTAATTGGTTATTTTGACCGGGAAGATGACTCATTTAGCTTTGGATGTCTTCTTAAGAATTATAGCCCTATATCCTAGCTTCCAGGTGCCTTTGGAATTACCTAAATTGGACTTGTGTGCTTTGAGGTATGAGTTATTGAATCAGGCCTGCCAGTTAAGCTAACAGTGAGATTCGAAACTAAGGAACTGAAATTGTTTTGGTAAATTCGACCTAGTTAGTATGAGAACTGGATCTTGATGTCTTCATAAGAAATTTAGGCCTATGTCTTATCTTCAAAACGGTATAAGGTTCACCCTAATCCAATAAACGTAACTCCAATTGTGACCAAAATACTATAAGATGTCAAATCTGGTGTTTAGCTTTTGTCCTCAAAGCTGATTTCCTATTGTGCTTTAACACTTCTGTTGTATTTTGAACTCCAATGATACTAAATGCCTCAACCCCAGTATATCACCATTAGAGGACTGATTTGGGTGAATTTGAACCAAAACAAGTGAAGATAGCATGAGGAACTAATGTGCATTTGTTAGGGTTTGAGACTGATCCAGGGTTGGAAAATCAGCCAACTTTCCTGAGCTACTGTTTCTTCTAGAAGACGAACTAGAATGTGGGTGAGGTACCGTTAGAAATCCCTTCGAGTCTATTTTCCAACGCCACCGACGGCACCTAAGTCTGACCTTCCTACAGTGAGATATAGCCATTTTACCGAGACTGCACGGGCGCGACTGTTTACCCGCGAAGAACCTTTTCAAGCTTGAATGAACTTTCCTTTTAACCAACTCTCTTGCATTTGTTAAACTTGTTTCCTCATGAACTTTCACTGCATTTTGGGCCTGATTATCATGGTAAATTGAGCCGGTCTAACCACTCACTTAGTCACCTAATGAGTTCATTTTAGCTTGGAATTAAGCTTAGTTTGTTAACGATTTCACTCGTTGCCCTAGGAGTGGGAAACGGTGGTGAACGTAACCGCACGACTTGACGTTTGACTGCTACATTACTTGACAGGTAAGTGTTCCACTACCTGCTACCTGCTTATATGAAATATCTGAATACTTGAATTACGACTGTTTGAGCCAAACCATGTTTTGATAAAATGGAGGCGAGTGTGTACTTTATCGCACTCGACCTCCCTCATTTTCCACTGAGGCTCTGTACACTGCAATCATGAGATATGAATTCTCTATATGTGACTGTACTTGAGTTGTTTGGGTGATACCCCATCAACTACTCCTACTGTTTGGGTACCCAACCTCATAGGTGAGTCGGTTGGATCGAGCCAGCAAGGGCTTGGTCGAGACGACCGATAAACCTTGGGGACTATCTACTGTTCACTGGAAACTGGTATACTCGAGTATTACCAAACTACTGATTTGGAGTGCGGGCCCGGTAGGGGGTTGATTGGTGGACGGAGATGATAGAAAGTGGTGTTCTACGGACTGTATATTCCTTAAATGCAAACGTTGACGGAGAGTCAACGGACCCCGGTATGATCAAGCTAAGGGGAATTTGGCTTTTGAAAGCCACCCGTATCCTTAATTTGAATTGTGATTTAATTATTATGGTATTGCACGGTATTTATTCGGTTAATTTATACTCTTATTGGGCTATGTGCTTACTTGCTTTACTTGGAACCTCACTGGGCGTTAGCTCACCCCATTCCCTTTGTTTTCCTTAACAGATCGGGGACGGATTTAGGATCAAGGGACTTACTAGCTTCCTTTTGATTGAACTTGTAACCCCTCTTATTAAGAAGACCCTACTTTTTGACTTTTGTAAGCTTAACACTTAAGTTAGACCTGTGTTATGAAACTGTAGTATGGGTTGATATATGTAACGTTTACTTGGCTTTTAAGTTTGGAAAGCTGGTTGTCTATTATTTACTTTCTAGGGTTTGTACCGTTTATTTGAAGTTTCAACTGGATGTTTTGAGTTACTGGTTCTCTGATCGACCGAGTCCTGGCGAGAGCAGGGCAGGCAGTCCGCTGATACCCTAGGGTTCGCCCTAGGGAGAGGTGGGGCTGTCACAAACAAGATAGCTACCTAATTAAGCCATGACAAACAATGACTCGATTAACACTTAAAACCAACTAACAATTAAAAACTAAAGGGACTAGCGAGTCAGCCAACTCCATTAAGGACATGCGTGGCCCTCATTCATTGCCTCATTGGCTTGGATCAAGGTGTAGCTAAGTCGAGTAGCGACTTCCAGGCCTTCAATGTTCCTATGGACCCCTTGTTGGTCTTGAACATTTCGAACAAGGACTTGAAGAGACTCTTTGAAGCGATTGGCCCGTGCACGTGTAACTGGGCCCAATGGAACTCTTACTTGATCATCATTTGGACTCAAATCCATGCACACATCAATCCCCTCCACTTGAGAAAGATTTTTCCTCAAATTTGGATCCTTCTCGTCAAGGAACGGGCTCAAATCCGCGACATTGAAGGTCGCACTGACATTATACTCTCCGGACAGCTCCAACTTGTAGGCATTGTCGTTGACACGTTGAAGCACTCGGAAGGGTCCATCGCCCCTTAGGGACAACTTGCTTTGGTGTTGCTTAGGGAATCGTTCTTTCCTTAAGTGTAGCCAGACCCAATCTCCAAGTTCAAAAATCATCTTGCGACAATGCTTGTTAGCTTGCTGGATGTATTGCTGTGTGCGCTTCTCAATGTTGGCTCGAACAGTTTCATGTAACCTGCGCACAAATTCAGCTTTTTTTTTCCCATCTAAGCTTGTATGCTTAGAGGAAGGTAAGGGTGCCAAGTCAAGGGGGGTTAGTGGATTAAACCCATAAACAACCTCAAATGGTGAGTAGTGTGTTGCACTGTGGACAGTTCTATTGTAAGCAAACTCAACATGTGGCAAACACTCTTCCCAAAACTTAAGGTTTTTCTTAATTAAAGCCCTTAACAAAGTCCCAAGTGTGCGAAGTGTGCGATTGACAACTTTAGTTTGTCCATCGCTTTGGGGATGACTAGTGATCGAAAATAAGAGTTTAGTGCCAAGTTTAGACCACAAAGTCTTCCAAAAATAACTCAAAAACTTCACATCTCTATCACTAACAATTGTTTGAGGCATACCATGTAAACGCACAATTTCTTTGAAAAACAAGTTAGCAATATGAGATGCATCATCAGTTTTATGGCACGGGATAAAATGAGCCATCTTTGAAAATCTATCAACTACCACATGTGAGGACCCGAATTTTTCTCACTTATAATTCTATTTTTATGGCTTATTTAAATATTTATTCACCCGTTTTCTCCGAATAATTTATTTCAACCATTTTAAATTCATTTACATGGAATAATGTCTCACTTATATTTTTAAAGCGTTCCGTTAGCAAATTTAATTTTTCGGAGACTCGTTTAGTAAGAAATAGTGAATACACGTTTTCAAGGCAATAATCGATTCGCGAGTGCAAAAATCTTGGAGGATTAAGAATGATTACTAGTAGATTAAGAAAAGTTAATTGAGGGATTAGATGTGATTAACTTAAATAAATCTTTTGCTGTACACGCATCGATAGTTTCTCGAAAGTCATACCGAGCGACAAATTGGAGATTTAAGGAATTAATATTTGTGAGGACTCATGTTTTATTTCTAAAATGGTTATTTCATAATTAATTACATTAGTAGTAGTTAATTAAATAATCGGTATATGAATTTCTCATAAATTTCGCCTTATTGCGCGCGAATTGGAATTTCACGTATATCGAGCCGGAACGGCTAAGTGGGGATTTAAGAAACTTATTCTAGACTAATAAGAGCGAATAATTATAATGTTTAAGCAAGTGCATTAGAGGTTTAGTGCACAAGTGAAACAAACCCGAGAGAAATGGACACGAAACGCGCGCGCGCGACACTTTTGATAGTTGACTTTTTCCCAAACTTTGGCCCCAAGTTTCCAAGCTTCCAAGGGAAGCTTTAGTCATCAGATTTCCCTCTCTCTCCTCACTCATAGCCTGGCCGAAACTCTTCAAGGAGAAGAGGAAGAAAAGCTTCTCCATTTTTGCTTCAATCCTTGCTCCATTTCATCTCAAATCTTGCAACCAACTTCCACTTCACTTGGAGATTCACTTGGACTAGGAAGGAAGCATCAACTCACAGTTTGTCTTGAGGTTTTAGAAGTGCAAAATTTCTGGTTTATCTCAATGAAATAGAAGGTAATTATCCGATCACTTAAACTTAGCTTTAATGGGTTAATCTTTGCTAGGAAGCTTGTAGCTTCATGGTTATTGTTGTGGTTTGAGTTTAAATGTTGGAGTGGGCTCTATGAAATCCCAAAATGGATATATTGGACTGATATGGTGATTATAAGTGTGGTTTGTGTTAATTAAGTGGTAAACAAGGTGAGATTAGTTGGAAAATTGAAAGGAAAGTTGAGGAAAATTTCGGTTGGTTGATGACCAATTCTGCCCCGTTTTTGCTGAAGCTTTGATTCGAATTTTTGGTGATCAAATGACCTTGAATTTGTTGTAGATATGTTGTATAGGTTGTGTGGAAATTTTTCACAAAAAATTACTTGATTTGGTTAAGAAAAAGTTGAGTTTTGGACAAGAACAAAACTGGAAATCGTGTAACAGGGGGGTCTCCTGGCAGTGATTTTTGATTGAGCATATCTCTCTGCTCAGATGTCGAAATCAAGTTCCATTGGCGGAATTTAAAACTAGACACTTCCAGTTTTCTAACGGTATAAAATGCATCCCCTGATTTGACTTGAGTGAACCGTACCAGTTCTTCAAAGTTACCTGTTCTGTTTTATTGCTGTGCTGAAGAGTCAGTAATGTGCTGGAACGTGTTGCTTGAATTTGAGCTAGCTATGAACTGAATTTCAAAATGATTTATTTTGATGAAATGTAGCCTTATGAATTTAGTTTCCAACACCACCAACTATTCCCAATTCCAAGTTGAATTGAGTGAGTTGTGGCCAAATTACAGAACTGCACCAGTGATAGAAAACCTTAATTTTGGCTAGCCGAATGGCCTAGCTTGACTTGGGACTTGTTGTTTTGCAAATTTAGATGTCAATCACCTACCAAATGTATATTGGATGTTTCTTAGACTTTTGTTTCACAAATGAGCCAGATTTGAGTCGTTTTCATTTGGCAAAATGTTTGAAAAGGAAGAAGAAAGCAAAAGACATATTTGTCTTGGGATTTCCTTAAACTTTGGTAGTTTAGTTAACTACCTTGCCGTACAAATTTTCAAATGAATTTTGATAGAGGAGTAAACCTTATATGGTAGTGTAATCATACCAAATTTGGTGCCATTCCAAGTCCATTTCGATGCCCAACTGAAGTCCCAAAGTTTGTGTTTCAAATCTGGAAAATTGCCCAATGGTCGTCATTTTGAACCAACTTTGAGCTGCTATATCTTGGCGCTCAAAACTCCGATTCTTGTTCCGTTTGTTGTGTTTTAAACTTTGATTGTAATTCTAATTGAGGTACAAATTTCAGAGGCTATTTCACTTTCTATGAAGTTTACCGAATTTCCAAAGTTTGCCGAAAAACAAGACTGAATCTGTCTTGGAAGTGTAAGTCAGCCACTTTAGGCCAAAATTTGAGTGTCTTCCATTTTGAATCTTAGAAAAGTGTCTTCTAGGAAATTTTAGTGCTTTGGATCTAGTTTCCAACGGTATAAGATTTTCCATTTTTGGACCTACTGCGTGCAAGATATGATTTTTCTATGCTTGACGCACAAAGCTGAAATTTGCCGATTTCTTAGAAAATGAAAATTTGGAAACTTGACTTCTTATCTTGATGTTAATCTATCGTTTTGAACCCAATTTTGTGGAGGATATGAGTTTCATTAGTAACTTTAAAATCTACACTTTTGAATCTTAACTTTCGATAAAATGAAACCCTTATAAAAACATTGACTTGAATTCTAAAACAAGTGTGCATTCTTTCTTGTTTGATAAGGAACTTGTGAAATTGTGAGGGTGATTATTGGTCACTTTTCTTCAGGCGATCAAGAAGGTCTCGAAGAGAATTCCGAAGTGGATCATTGACGACTTTCTTTACTCAATTATTTTGATTAGTGAGTGTTCCATATAGGAGTACGTGACTTGAATAGTTTTACGACATGTTTACTCCATGGTCATTATGTGTTTAACTGTTAAGTGCTACCGATAATTGCTCCTATGAACTTTTCCACCGTTTTAAGGCGAGTGTGTACTTTATCTCATTCGTCCTACTAAAATGATAAATGTCTACCGATTAACTGTGAACTACTACCGTTTACCGATTACCGTTTACCGTTAACCGTGATTACTTACCGTTTACCGATTTACTTGATTACCTGCTTACGTGATTACTTGACTACTTGATTACTTGATTATCGTAAATTACATGTTCATATGAAATTACCGCATATTGCTTACGTGTTTAAGTGTTACGTGTTACTGATAATTGCTCATATGAAATTGCCCATCGTTTTAAGGCTAGTGTGTACTTTATCTCACTCGACCTACTAAAATGACAGATTTTTACCGTTAACCGAGAACTATTACCGTTTACCGTTTACCGTTTACCGATTTACTTGATTACTTGTGCATGTTGTAACCTCTAAGCTGAACTGGGCCCTGCCCTTGGTTACTAACCTGCTCGAGCCAGGACTGGGCTCGGTCGGGTAGGTTGGAATCTTGGGACACCGTTTCGGTATACACGAGTATTACCACTGGAGGGATAAGGTGATGACCAGACAAACCGAGGGGATTTGAAGTTATAAGGTGAAGTTGACTGAAATGGTTCTACTGGAATACTGTATCCTTCAATACGTGTTTATTTTTGTATCATGATAACTGTCTTATTGTAAATGTGCCAATGTGAAATCTTGAACCATATATGTATCATGCTTAACTTACATGATTTATTAGAACTGCTAGAGTGTCTTGGAACCTCACTGGGCTGTTTAGCTCATTCCACGTTTTTGTTTTCCTTAACAGGGTTCGAGACCAAGGGTGCTCGTGAATAGTACTAGATTGTTTTCTTTTGAAGACCTTAAGTTGTATTATAGCGGATGGTTGTAGTACATATTCTTTTGGATTGTATTAAGCTTGAAAGCTAACTAATTGTAAGTATGAAATATTTTGGAGTACTTTAATTATATAGTGAATATATTTGAAGTATTTCAAGCTTTTGGATTATAGATTGTAGTGAGTCCCGGCGAGAGTTGGGCAGGCGTTCTGCGGATACCCTAGGGTTCGTCCTAGGGAGAAGTGGGGGCGTCACACCACATAAATGGAGTCATTACTCCTTTGAGACCTAGGCAGTCCCAAAACAAAGTCCATAGACAAGTCTACCTAAGGATATTTTGGAATTGGCAATGGGGCATACAATGTGAGAACCCGTAAATTTTATTTATTTCTAGGTCAATTTGACTCATTTGCACCCGTTTTCCACATTTTCTTGCTTCTAAGAATATTCTAGACATTTTTATGAGTAAATAGGGTTTTTAAAATATTTTTCTAGCAAAAGTCAATTTTCGAAATTTTTGGAGTGAATAGTGCACGTGGGACCCGCTAGTGCGTTAAGTGAGAGAAATTCGACCAATGAGGTCAAGTTTTGCGTACTGAGATTTAATTACTAGATGTTAGTAGGTGATTAGAGGTTACTTGGATGAATTAAACTTGGTGAGACAAGAAGATAGGAATGAATTAATAAGGCGCCACGTGTCGCAATTTCATTGGAGCTTGGACTTTGACCATTTTTCACCTTTACTAAAAGAAGAAATTTGACTCAATGCATCTTCATTTTTCTCCTCCCTTGGCCGACTTTCTTGAGGAAAAAAAAAGAAAGAAAAACTCCAACTTTGATCTTCAATTCCTAGCTCAATCTTGAAATTCAACCATCAAAACCTTAATTCACTCCATAAAAACCACTTGCCTAGGAGGATTGGAGCTATTGGTGGACTTGTTTTGGAGACCAACCCTTTAAGCTACCACCTTTGTTGAGGGAAGAGGTAGTTTGCTTGGAAACTTCTCTTTTGGTTCCATTAATGTCAAATTGATGGCCTATGGTGGCTAAGTAGTTAGATTTATGGATGAAATTATGGTTTATTTGGAAGTTGTATGAATTTCTGATTTTTGAGGAATTTTTCTGTTTTATATGATAAATGTTAGCTAACCTTGGTTGGATGGTCTAATAATGAGCCATATGGAGCTCTTGTGTGTGAATTTCGAGTAATTGCGGAAATTTCCAGCTTTGCACAAAATTTCAGTTTTAGGGTTTATGAATTGGGGCTTTTCTATAATTGATGTTTGGAATGGCAATTGGCTTGGAATGAAGTTTTTTGAGTAGCCTATGAGTGAATTGTGGTTGAATTGGATGGGATTTGATGTTTGTTTGTAGGATGGAAAAGCTAGAATTTAAGGGGAAATGCTGTCAAATTTCCGCCAGAATTCCTGAACAGTTTCGGGAAATCTGTTATAACTCGATGTAGGAATATCGGAATTTAGTTCTGTTTGTTGCGTTTTAAACTAGACTCCTAGGGCTACAAACCGTGAAAATTTCAGACCCTAGTTCTGCCTGTGTGATTTATGGTGATTTTCCAAAGTTGACTGAAAATTACATACCTGTTCTGTCTTTGACTGGACGGTGCTACGACTTGAGGCTAGAATTTAACTAACTTGTGACTCGAATCTTGTAAACATGTCTTCTAAGTAATTGTACCCCTTTGAGTGTATTTTCCGACGGTATAAATTTTATTAATTTTGGCCTTAAGACCTGTGAGATATGATTTTTCCAATGAGAGCGCGCAAAGCTGGAAAATCCTGTTTTCCTAGAATTATTCTTACTTTCCTTTTTCCTCTTAGGTTTGAGAGTTTACTACACCTTTGGCCTTAAAAATCAAAGTATTTTTCATTTTTGAGTCATATTTGCATTTTGCTTTAGTAGTTCACTTAAGAGGCATTCGACTCGTGTTCGAGTCTCAACTGTAATTTCTTGTTTCTTGTAGGTCGAGCCGGTGATTCCGGACAACCATTGGGCGAAAACTTGTGACTTGCTTACTTAAGTGTGAGTGTACTATGCATGACTTGTGTTTACTTGATTTTGTACTTGGATCCTTGAATTGGATACCTGTGATTTATGTGCTCGAGGCGAGAGTGTACTTTATCGCTCTCGTTCTCTTATATGTGTAACTGAATTACTGGAGATGCGTGAATTGAACTGAATGCTTGTGAACTGGATTCATGCCTGGCTTCATGTCGTTTTGGGTATGAACCCTACGACTTCACTGTGAAAACTGAGCTCAAGCCTTAATGGCCGTTTATCGAGTCGAGCCGGTAAGGGCCGGTCGATTAGGTAGCGAGCCGTGAGGTCACTGTGTGTCGAGTGGAGCGATTGCTCCTCTACCTTGTGGTATACTCGAGTATTACCCTCTGATTACTGTGAGGTGTTCGGGCCCGGTAGGGGAATGTTCGGTGGAAGGTTTGGGAGTAAAGTGGTGATCTACGGTCGTACGTGTCCGTTGAACGTTGACGGAGAGTCAACGGGAAGTGATCAAGAGTTGCCAAGGGAAATTGGCTCCCGAGAGCCACCCGTATCCTTTCCTTTGAAATTGATTTTGTGTTTTCTTTCTATGGTTGATCGTAATGTGTAACTGAGCATGACTAATACGTGCACTTTGAATGCATGACTTTTAGTACCTCATTGGGCGAAAGCTCACACTCGTACTTTTGTTTTCCTTACAGGGCATTCTTTTGGGAAACCATGAGTTTTGTGAAGCGAGTAGAGCTAGTTAGGCATTCTTTTGTATTTTGTATAGCTCCTCGACTTTTAGAACCCTAATGTGGGACTTGAACATTTCATTTTGAATTGGAAAACCCTAGAGTGGGTTATGTGTATATATTGGCTCGTGTATATATGATACTTTTCTTGGAATTGTACTTGTTCACCTTGCTTATCGGTATTTTTTTTTTCTTTTTCCGAAACGTCTAGAATTTTGTGTATGTGACCGTTAGCAGTCCTGGCGAGAGTTGGGCAGGCAGCTCGCTAACCCTTAGGGTACGCCCATGGGGAAGGTGGGGCTGTCACAGGTGGTATCAGAGCCTAGGTTAGAAATAACTTGGGCAAGTTAGAAATTTGTTTTAGTACCTTTAAGGATCGTGTTAGGGCACCATTAAGTATGATTTCCTCTCCTAAGGTTGAATTTTAACTCGTTCTTGTAGGTTATGGCTGGATCGAGCCCTGAGGGCGGAGGTGTGCCGCCGCAGAGACGCTTTCGCATTGTGGACTACCAGGAGAGACCTGGAGGACCCATTCGCCGGTGGAGTGCCGCTAGTCGGACTCGCCGCTGTGCCCGATGCCAGAACTACTCGTATATAGACCGAGTAGTCATCGCCGTGCTCGACGAGCGTAGACGACTTAGGCGAGCCACCGCTCGGGATCATACCGAGATGGTTAGGCTGAGGGGAATCATGCACATGCAAGCGGACCGAATCCGCGAGCTCGAGGGTGATGTGATTGAGGAACAAGAGCGAACTGACGCTCTTAGAGGGCAACTGCAGGTAGCCACCGACCAACTTACGAGGGTAACTAGGGTGGTACGAGATAGAACGGGAGGCATCATAAATGAGTGTGAGGCACTCATTCAGGGCGTAATCGGCGCGAATAGGCAAAGGGAGGCGTCGAGTGAGAGTACGTCCGACGGGGGAAGTACACCTAGTTCCAGTAACGGAGGAGAGTCTGTGTGCTCCGTAGCGAACTAGGTTAGGCTCCTTTGAGCCGCGTTTTGATCCCGTGTGGGGATTAGCTAGGAGAAAGCTATTTATTAGCTGCTTTTGTTTGACCTAGCTTTGTACATGTGTTTTGATTGCCCCGCTACTTTCACGGGATTGTTTGTATATATTTGGTTGACTGCTACTGTACAACTTGTATAGTATGTTTATGTGATAATTGTCTTGATCTTGGTGTTTAAAGCTCAGTTCTTGTTACTTGCTTTCATTTACTTCCCATTGTGATATTGTACTCGTGTTTCGGTCTAGATTTTGAACCTAAGATATGGAAGGAACTCGTAGTGGCCGAGGCCGTGGTCACAGTAGTAGGCAACCATCATCTGATAGGGTTAATCGGGAACCCACATCTGAGCATAATCCTGAACCTAGGATCGACCCAAACGTGCAAGTAGCCTCCGCTATCCAGAGGATAACTGATTTGTTGGCCCACGTAGTGGAGCATCAAGGCCAGCACCCTGTCCATAACCCTGGGAACCCTGGCGAGCATGTAGAGAGCGAGGATCGAGCCCTCGAGAGGTTTCAAAAGTTCTCCCCGCCGAAATTCTTGGGAGGGCCTGATCCGGATGTGGCCGAACGCTGGTTGGAGAAAATGGTAGACATTTTTGCGGCCCTACACTATTCGGAGGAAAGACAGGTTACTTTTGCTGTCTTTCAACTGGAGGGAGCTGCCCGTTCCTGGTGGAACATAATACGGACGAAGTGGGAAAGAGAGATGACGCCACGGACATGGGCGAACTTCATCCGAGAATTTAATGCAAAGTACTTCCCGCCGTTGGTCCAGGAAAAGAAGGAAGATGAGTTCCTTAGATTACGCCAGGGCACGCAATCGGTGGCTGAGTATGAGAGCCAGTTCACGCGTTTATCAAAATTTGCTCCTGAACTTATAGTGACGGAGCAACGAAGGATCCGGCGTTTTACCCAAGGATTGAATGTGGAGATCCAGAAAGATCTGGCCGTCGCCCAGATCGCTACCTTTAGTGAGGCGGTAGAAAAGGCGCTAAGGGTAGAAAACGCGAGGCTACAAGTTAGGAACTTCCAGGTGAGGAAGCGGGGGTTCCCTGGAAGTAGCTCTGGTCAGGGTGAGCGAAGTAACCCTCCCAAGTCTGGGCGAGGGTTTGGTGGAGGAAGGTTTTCGGGGACGTCGAGAGGGACGCCTTCGAGGGGTGGATCATTTGGGCGAGGCCAGCAGAGGGGTGCCTCGCAAGGAAGTTCAACTTCTGTTTCCCGAGGACCTTGTGGATTCTGCGGGAAACCAAATCATACTGAGGACAACTGCTGGAGGAAAGAGAGGAAATGCCTGCGCTGTGGGAGCGCGGAGCACCAGATAGCTACCTGCCCTGTATTACCCCGTGAACAGAGAGCGACCCCCCAGTCCTCGAGAGCCAGCTCCAACCCACCTAAAACAGAGGGGACCAAACCAAAAGTGCCTGCTCGAGTGTACTCCCTCGAGCAACACCAAATCCCTGATTCTTCTGGAGTGATAGAAGGTACTATCCCTGTTTTCCATCGTCTAGCTAGGATTTTAATTGACCCCGGTGCCACCCATTCATTTGTAAATCCCGATTTTATGTGCGATATTGATATAAACCCTGTTAGTTTACCCTACGAGTTGGAAGTTAGTACTCCTACGGGAAACCAACGGTTAATTTCTAGTACAATGTATGCAAATTGTGAGATTTGGGTAGGAGAGAGAAAATTACTGGGGAATTTGGTAAGCTTAGCCATTAAAGGATACGATGTCATACTGGGGATGGATTGGTTAGCTAAGTACGATGCCCAACTTGACTGTAAGAGAAAAGTAGTGGAATTTCGTATACCTGGGGAAGCTACTTTGAGGCTAGATGTGAGGGGTAGTCTTGCCTCATCTGCATTAATTTCGGGCATTAGGGCTAGGAAATTGTTAAGTAAAGGAGCGCAAGGGTTTCTAGCCTTTCTTATAAACACTCCCGTTGATAAGTTGAAGGTAGATGATGTACTTATTGCGAGTGAGTACCCAGACGTATTCCCAGACGAACTAGTAACCCTACCTCCGGAAAGAGAGATAGAGTTTAAGATCGATTTGCTACCTGGAGCGTCGCCTATTTCTAAAACTCCCTATCGAATGGCACCTGCTGAACTTAAGGAGTTGAAACTACAATTGCAGGATTTGTTAGAGCGAGGGTTTATCCGAGAGAGTGGGTCTCCGTGGGGAGCCCCTGTGTTGTTCGTGAAGAAAAAAGATGGGACGTTGAGGTTGTGTATAGACTATCGAGGGTTGAACAACATTACCATTAAGAACAAATACCCACTGCCCCACATTGATGAGCTATTTGACCAATTACAGGGAGCGGTAGTCTTTTCCAAACTAGACCTCCGACAGGGGTATTACCAATTGTTGATTAGGAAGGAGGACGTACCTAAAACTGCTTTCAATTCTCGATATGGGCATTTCGAATTTGCCGTTATGCCCTTCGGTTTGACCAATGCCCCTGCTGCCTTCATGGACCTAATGCACAGAGTTTTTAAACCCTTCTTGGACCGATTTGTCGTCGTTTTCATTGATGACATTTTGGTCTACTCTAAATCCCGTGAGGAGCATGAGGAACATCTGAGGCTAGTCTTACAAACCCTAAGAGATCACCAGTTGTATGCCAAGTTTAGTAAGTGTGAATTTTGGCTGGAGAAAGTTTCATTTTTGGGGCATGTGATCTCGAAAGAGGGCATTACTGTAGACCCGACAAAGGTAGAGGCTGTAACCGAGTGGAAACGACCCGAAACTCCCACTGAGATCCGTAGTTTTCTAGGGTTAGCTGGATATTACCGGCGGTTTATCAAAGACTTTTCGAAACTTGCTAGCCCTTTAACCAATTTGACCAAGAAGAACGGGCGTTTTATGTGGGATGATGAGTGTGAGAGTAGTTTCCAGGAATTGAAGCGAAGATTAACCGTAGCTCCTATTTTAGCCCTACCTAATGGGAGAGATAGTTTTTCTGTGTATACTGATGCTTCCGGGGAAGGCTTAGGGTGTGTATTGATGCAGAATAAGAATGTGATTTCCTTTGCCTCTAGGAAACTGAAACCTCATGAGCAAAATTACCCAACCCATGACCTAGAATTAGCCGCAGTTGTCTTCGCCCTGAAAAAGTGGAGACACTACCTGTATGGGGTGACTTTTGAGGTTTACTCTGACCATAAAAGCCTTAAATACCTATTCTCCCAAAAAGAGCTAAACATGAGACAAAGGCGATGGATGGAGTTCTTAGAAGACTATGACTGTACCATTAATTACCATCCGGGAAAGGCAAACGTAGTGGCTGATGCCTTAAGTCGAAAGGCTCAAATAGCAGGGTTAATGGTTAAAGAGTGGGAAATGTTAGAAGAAGTGAGTGAGTGGAACCCTAGGGTGGAACGTCAAAGGGTAATCTTAGGGAACGTTCGAGTAACCTCTGCTATTCTGGAACGAGTCAAAGAGGCTCAAAAAGAGGACCCGATGACCCAAAAATGGAGCGATAAGGCGGAGAAAGGGGAGTTGCCCGACTTTAATGTGAGCTCTGAGGGGATATTGAAATATCGAAATCGAATAGTGGTACCAGAGAGTGAAACCTTGAAAAAGGAGATTTTGGAGGAAGCCCATCGATCAAAATACACGATCCATCCAGGTGGTAATAAGATGTATCAGGAGTTAAGGAAGCTGTACTGGTGGAATAAGATGAAGAGGGAAATAGCCCAGTACGTGCAAACCTGCCTTGTTTGCCAGCAAGTGAAAGCGGAACACCAAAAGCCTTCTGGATTGTTGCAACCATTAGAAATACCTGAGTGGAAGTGGGAAAACATCACCATGGACTTCGTTTCTGGTCTGCCTAGAACCCAAAAAGGACATGATGCCGTGTGGGTGATCGTGGATAGACTAACCAAATCAGCCCATTTCTTACCCATAAACATGCAATACTCTCTGGAGAAATTGGCCCAACTGTACATGAGTGAAATTGTGAGACTGCATGGGATTCCTGTGAGTATTGTCTCGGATAGGGATCCACGTTTCGTGTCTAGATTCTGGCAGAAATTTCAGGAGACCTTGGGAACCAAACTCAACCTAAGCACCACTTACCATCCCCAAACCGACGGACAATCTGAGCGAACTATTCAAACTCTTGAGGACATGTTGCGAACCTGTATTTTGGATTTCGGGGGTAATTGGGGTCAACACATGACGTTAGTAGAATTTGCCTACAATAATAGTTACCACTCGTCAATCCAAATGGCACCGTATGAAGCTCTTTATGGTCGAAAGTGCCGTTCGCCGATTTATTGGGATGAAGTAGGGGAAAAGAAAGCCTTAGATCCGACAATCATTCCATGGATGGAGGATGCCCGAGAAAAGGTTAAACTAATTCGCCAAAGACTCCAAACCGCTCAAAGCCGCCAGAAGAGCTATGCAGACAACCGAAGGAAAGATTTGGAGTTTGAAGTTGGAGATCGTGTGTTTCTTAAGGTCACGCCATTGCGAAGTATCACGGCAGGTAGAGGAAAGAAACTGCAACCTAGATTTGTAGGACCCTTTAAAGTCCTTCAAAGAGTTGGAAAAGTGGCGTACCGTCTCGAGTTACCTCCAAACTTATCCAGGATTCACGACGTCTTTCATGTCTCAATGCTCAAAAAGTACCATTCAGATCCAACCCACATCTTACGATCAGAAGAGATTGAGGTAGATGAAGCCCTGACCTATGAGGAGAAACCTGTACAAATACTCGACAGAAAGGTTAAGGAGCTGAGAAATAAAAATATTCCTTTGGTGAAGGTGTTATGGAGGAACCACGGTATAGAAGAGGCAACCTGGGAGGTAGAGGAAGAAATACAAAAAAAATACCCTGAACTGTTTGATAACTCAGGTGAGAAATTTCGGGGACGAAATTCTTTAAGGGGGAGAGAGTGTGAGAACCCGTAAATTTTATTTATTTCTAGGTCAATTTGACTCATTTGCACCCGTTTTCCACATTTTCTTGCTTCTAAGAATATTCTAGACATTTTTATGAGTAAATAGGGTTTTTAAAATATTTTTCTCGCAAAAGTCAATTTTCGAAATTTTTGGAGTGAATAGTGCACGTGGGACCCGCTAGTGCGTTAAGTGAGAGAAATTCGACCAATGAGGTCAAGTTTTGCGTACTGAGATTTAATTACTAGATGTTAGTAGGTGATTAGAGGTTACTTGGATGAATTAAACTTGGTGAGACAAGAAGATAGGAATGAATTAATAAGGCGCCACGTGTCGCAATTTCATTGGAGCTTGGACTTTGACCATTTTTCACCTTTACTAAAAGAAGAAATTTGACTCAATGCATCTTCATTTTTCTCCTCCCTTGGCCGACTTTCTTGAGGAAAAAAAAAGAAAGAAAAACTCCAACTTTGATCTTCAATTCCTAGCTCAATCTTGAAATTCAACCATCAAAACCTTAATTCACTCCATAAAAACCACTTGCCTAGGAGGATTGGAGCTATTGGTGGACTTGTTTTGGAGACCAACCCTTTAAGCTACCACCTTTGTTGAGGGAAGAGGTAGTTTGCTTGGAAACTTCTCTTTTGGTTCCATTAATGTCAAATTGATGGCCTATGGTGGCTAAGTAGTTAGATTTATGGATGAAATTATGGTTTATTTGGAAGTTGTATGAATTTCTGATTTTTGAGGAATTTTTCTGTTTTATATGATAAATGTTAGCTAACCTTGGTTGGATGGTCTAATAATGAGCCATATGGAGCTCTTGTGTGTGAATTTCGAGTAATTGCGGAAATTTCCAGCTTTGCACAAAATTTCAGTTTTAGGGTTTATGAATTGGGGCTTTTCTATAATTGATGTTTGGAATGGCAATTGGCTTGGAATGAAGTTTTTTGAGTAGCCTATGAGTGAATTGTGGTTGAATTGGATGGGATTTGATGTTTGTTTGTAGGATGGAAAAGCTAGAATTTAAGGGGAAATGCTGTCAAATTTCCGCCAGAATTCCTGAACAGTTTCGGGAAATCTGTTATAACTCGATGTAGGAATATCGGAATTTAGTTCTGTTTGTTGCGTTTTAAACTAGACTCCTAGGGCTACAAACCGTGAAAATTTCAGACCCTAGTTCTGCCTGTGTGATTTATGGTGATTTTCCAAAGTTGACTGAAAATTACATACCTGTTCTGTCTTTGACTGGACGGTGCTACGACTTGAGGCTAGAATTTAACTAACTTGTGACTCGAATCTTGTAAACATGTCTTCTAAGTAATTGTACCCCTTTGAGTGTATTTTCCGACGGTATAAATTTTATTAATTTTGGCCTTAAGACCTGTGAGATATGATTTTTCCAATGAGAGCGCGCAAAGCTGGAAAATCCTGTTTTCCTAGAATTATTCTTACTTTCCTTTTTCCTCTTAGGTTTGAGAGTTTACTACACCTTTGGCCTTAAAAATCAAAGTATTTTTCATTTTTGAGTCATATTTGCATTTTGCTTTAGTAGTTCACTTAAGAGGCATTCGACTCGTGTTCGAGTCTCAACTGTAATTTCTTGTTTCTTGTAGGTCGAGCCGGTGATTCCGGACAACCATTGGGCGAAAACTTGTGACTTGCTTACTTAAGTGTGAGTGTACTATGCATGACTTGTGTTTACTTGATTTTGTACTTGGATCCTTGAATTGGATACCTGTGATTTATGTGCTCGAGGCGAGAGTGTACTTTATCGCTCTCGTTCTCTTATATGTGTAACTGAATTACTGGAGATGCGTGAATTGAACTGAATGCTTGTGAACTGGATTCATGCCTGGCTTCATGTCGTTTTGGGTATGAACCCTACGACTTCACTGTGAAAACTGAGCTCAAGCCTTAATGGCCGTTTATCGAGTCGAGCCGGTAAGGGCCGGTCGATTAGGTAGCGAGCCGTGAGGTCACTGTGTGTCGAGTGGAGCGATTGCTCCTCTACCTTGTGGTATACTCGAGTATTACCCTCTGATTACTGTGAGGTGTTCGGGCCCGGTAGGGGAATGTTCGGTGGAAGGTTTGGGAGTAAAGTGGTGATCTACGGTCGTACGTGTCCGTTGAACGTTGACGGAGAGTCAACGGGAAGTGATCAAGAGTTGCCAAGGGAAATTGGCTCCCGAGAGCCACCCGTATCCTTTCCTTTGAAATTGATTTTGTGTTTTCTTTCTATGGTTGATCGTAATGTGTAACTGAGCATGACTAATACGTGCACTTTGAATGCATGACTTTTAGTACCTCATTGGGCGAAAGCTCACACTCGTACTTTTGTTTTCCTTACAGGGCATTCTTTTGGGAAACCATGAGTTTTGTGAAGCGAGTAGAGCTAGTTAGGCATTCTTTTGTATTTTGTATAGCTCCTCGACTTTTAGAACCCTAATGTGGGACTTGAACATTTCATTTTGAATTGGAAAACCCTAGAGTGGGTTATGTGTATATATTGGCTCGTGTATATATGATACTTTTCTTGGAATTGTACTTGTTCACCTTGCTTATCGGTATTTTTTTTTCTTTTTCCGAAACGTCTAGAATTTTGTGTATGTGACCGTTAGCAGTCCTGGCGAGAGCTGGGCAGGCAGCTCGCTAACCCTTAGGGTACGCCCATGGGGAAGGTGGGGCTGTCACATACAAAGCCATATCGGTTTGTTTTAGACTTAGCCTTATGGCAAGTAGCACATCTACCAACCATGCGTTCAACATCCCTTCGCATGTGTGGCCAATAAAAGTGCTCTTGCAACATTGCTAAATTCTTAACAATGCCAAAATGTCCCATGAGGCCACCACTATGTGATACGATTCCTTGAGCCACGGCACCAAGGAGACGACACGAGGAAGCAAACCCTTAGACCTTAGAGGACATGTTGCGATTTGATGGACTCGACCTTCAAACTTGGACCACTCAAGCTTGAATTCAATGGTAGAAGACGCCACAATCAAGTGTGTGTGCTTGATTGATAAGTCAAGAAACAACCTAGGATCAACTCTAGGGTTTTCAACTTAGCTTTCACAAGCTAAAGGAAAAGTGCTTCAAAGAAGACAATTTTCTGGAATTTCTTTTATTAAACGTCAAAAACTGATTGAATACATCAACTTAGGGCTATTTATAGCCTTGTCTAAACCTAATAAAACTTGGAAACTTACTAAAGAAATTTGGCCAGCATGTTATCTTCCTCTTGGCCGAAACTTAACCTAATTAACTAGCTAATTGACTAACTAACTAACGGAACTAAGGCCCACGGCCGGCCCTCTAAGCTCAACATGAGCTAACTAATCTTGGCCCAATCGGCTATTGAAGCTTGATCACTTGCATCTTCAATTGTAAACAAAATCTTGGTAGTCTTGCAAGGATCCTCCATGTCCATTCCTTCAATGCACGATTTCTTTTGAGCTTGAACGGCATGAACTAAGGCTTGAAGTGAGTCTTTGAACCTCTTAGCTCATGCACGTGTCATGGGTCCTTGAGGGACCTTCACAGGGTCTACTTGCACACCATAGGCAGCTTGCTCATTCGCATCATTCCCCTCCTCTTGACAAGGATTTGTCCTCAAATCTTGGGGAAAAAGTGGAACTCTATGTTGGTGCGCTTATAGGATAGCAATGTGGAAACTAGACGAATGAGCACCAGCCATGTCACATGTCGCTTGGACAACCTCATGATGCTCTTGAACAAGGACATTCTCCAAGACAAGAAACACCTTGTATAAAGATTGTGAAAATTCCATGTAGCACTCCAAAACTCTCTCATCAACCCTTGGTCGTTGCATGTCAAATTCAAACCTACAGAACAAATCACACAATTAGTATATGTAGGGTTAATACTACTTGACAACTTACGTTTCACATGCACTAGATAGGGATCTTCATGATGACTCTCAATTAGCTTAGAAAAATCTCGAATCTGATTGTGCAAAGTGACGAAATTCATTACTAGATGTTGGTGATAGGGTACTTCTTGCACGCTTTATTGTCGAATGAACCTCCTCCCTTCTCCTTGAATAAGCTGACTTTGAAGAGGTAGTTTGGACGATGGGGTGAAATTGTGTAGAACCCCTCCTCTTGACATCCTTATTCACCATTTGGTCAAGACGTCTATGAAGAGGCTCGAAAGCTTCATCCAAAATCTGCTTGAATTCTTCCCTTATTGCACCTGAAAAAAGTTTGAATTTGAAAGCTTGGGAGCATCCTTCTCCCTCATTAGACATGGTAGAGTGATAGCTGTGAATGTAGTAGTGAAAAGAGATAATTTTACCTCACACACTCCCTTACGTGTATGCACTCACACTTGTGTTTCACTCAGGTATATTGCTCTCTAATAGTCTCACCAAACAATTCCTTAGGCTTGCTAGATGCTCGGGTTGAACAAGCTAGGAATCACCATAAGGATAGTTCTTGACTAGTCAACAAGTGACACGATTGCAGCAATAATAGAGATGAGTGATGACCTAAGACGTGACCTAAGACTCAGATTAAGGCTGACAATAACTAACGACTCAAAAGAAAGCACAACAAATGACTCCAAGGCTGAAATTTTCGAAAATCCTAGAAGGACTCTACCCGACAACCAAATTTTCTGGAATTCTTTGAGCTGCTGATTCTCGGCCTTTTGGTCAGGGTTTTGTGGTATTTTGGGTGGCCTTAGGGTGCTCAAATGATGGGCAATCCGCTCCTCAAAACTCAGCCAAATCGGGTTGGTACAAGTGCTCAACCGATTTAGGAAAGTTCAAGAATCAAGATTTGGAAATTGGAGAGTTTGATCTGATTTGGACACTTGGGTTTGTTCAAGGTTTGGAAACCTTAGAGTTTGATCAGATTTGGAAGTGCAAAGTTGTTCAAAATTTGAAATCTTTGGAGTTGATCAGATTTGGGAAACTTAGAGTTTGAGCAAGATTTGGAAACTTGGAGTTTCTTGCTAGAGCCGATTGTTCCTTCCTTTTTTTTTCTCCTTTCTTTTGTTTCTTTTTTTTTGTTTCTTTCTTTTCTTGGCTCTTCAAGAAACACAATAG
This sequence comes from Coffea humblotiana, assembly GCA_023065735.1. NCBI lineage: Eukaryota > Viridiplantae > Streptophyta > Magnoliopsida > Gentianales > Rubiaceae > Coffea > Coffea humblotiana. Next base: position 28,713,088 of record CM041218.1, on the reverse strand, counting down.
CAGATCCAAATTCGTCCAAGCTCAAGATCAAAGTCCAAGAAAATCAAGAACATGGATGAAGTTATTCAAGTTTCAAGAACTCCCCAAATCGGCTTTGGTGGTCCAAAAACTTCAAGAAATTCATTCAAGAAGCTCAAGAACTTCCCCAAATATGTTTTGGTATTCAAGTTTTGCAAGAACAACACAAAATTCGAGAAACAAGGTGCACAACAGCTTCGGCAGCCCCCAAAATCAAATTCCAGCAAACGACTTAAAGAACAACGAGGTATGTGACACTTTTTTTTTGCTCTTTCGTTTCTTTTTTTTTCTCTTTGCGGCTCTCTGATTTGTTTTTCAAGAACTCAGGTTTAGTCCCAACAGATTGAATTTTTGGATCAAAGTTCAAGATTGCCAAGAGAATAGAAGTTTTCTTCCCAAGTTTCAAGAAACCTCGATCAAGAATTACCAAATCAGATTTGGTGGATCCAAGAACTTTCAAGATTTTCGATCAAGAAGCTCAAGAACTTCCCAAATTATGTTTTGGTATCCCAGATTTGCAAGAAACAACACAAAAGTTCAAGAAACAATGGCAAAACAGGTTCGGCAGTCCCAAATTCCAAGAAATTCCAGCAATACAATTCAAGAACAAGGTATGCGACACACCTCTCTTTTTTTTTGGCCTTTTTGCTGGGTTGTTTCCACGACCCAAACAATCACAAACCCAACAAGAAAGATACTATAATCTGACCAAAAACAAATAACACACCACGAACAGAATTTCTGGACAGATTGCGACTCAAGAAAAAAAAAACAACTTGGGATGCGGCAAAGAGAGCAAGAAACCCTAGTTTGCCGCCACAATTTTTTTGTTGTTTTTCTTTCTGGACAAGACACGGATAACCAGCAACAAGACACAATGCACGATGACAAATCTGGACAGAAAAAATTACGGACAACAACTACACAACAAACGCGACAATGAAGATAACAAAACAGATTTCGGACTTGACAAGACCCTAACACTTGAGCTACGAATTTAGAAGACTAAAACAGACTCAAAACAAGAAAAAGGGATATACGTGATACCTCTATCTAGATCTGATTACCAGATGATGTGATTCCTTGAGCCAAGGCACCAAGGAGACGACACGCTGAAGCAAACCCTTAGACCTTAGAGGACATGTTGCGATTTGATGGACTCGACCTTCAAACTTGGACCACTCAAGCTTGAATTCGATGGTAGAAGACGCCACAATCAAGTGTGTGTGCTTGATTGATAAGTCAAGAAACAACCTAGGATCAACTCTAAGGTGTTCAACTTAGCTTTCACAAGCTAAAGGAAAAGTGCTTCAAAGAAGACAATTTTCTGGAATTTCTTTTATTAAATGTCAAAAACTGATTGAATACATCAACTTAGGGCTATTTATAGCCTTGTCTAAACCTAATAAAACTTGGAAACTTACTAAAGAAATTCGGCCAGCATGTTATCTTTCTCTTGGCCGAAACTTAACCTAATTAACTAGTTAATTGACTAACTAACTAACGGAACTAAGGCCCACAAGGCCGGCCCTCTAAGCTCAACATGAGCTAACTAATCTTGGCCCAATCGGCTATTGAAGCTTGATCACTTGCATCTTCAATTGTAAACAAAATCTTGGTAGTCTTGCAAGGATCCTCCATGTCCATTCCTTCAATGCACGGTTTCTCTTGAGTTTGAACGGCATGAACTAAGGCTTGAAGTGAGTCTTTGAACCTCTTAGCTCATGCACGTGTCACGGGTCCTTGAGGGACCTTTACAGGGTCTACTTGCACACCATAGGTAGCTTGCTCATTCGCATCACTATGTGCCTCTCTAACCAATAAGTCACGAATTGAAGAATTAGGCACACACAACTTATCAACATAGAATAAGAACCTGATGAGGAACCACCAAGAACTCAAGTTGTCACTTCACAAGGCTCGAGTAAGGATGAGCTACGTGCACCGCCACTAAACTTTGGACCAATGACTAGAGCAAGAGCAAGAAGGATGCGTGAGAACCTCCAAACATTTCTCCAAATGGTTCATACACGCATTGGAAGAATTCAAGAGGCTAATCGTACAATGGTGAGCCTACTCCAAGTCCTCGAAGAAGCCACGGTTGACTAAAGAAGGCACGGTTTGCTTGATGGACTTCATTACCCACCTTAGAATCGAATGTAGGCTTGAGAATAAGGTTGGACAGCCCATGGGGCCTTGGCCGACCAGCCCATGTGCGGGCTTTGTTTGTTAGTTCCTTAGTAAGTTAGGTTTAGGATTAGTTGGAGTTAGTTTTTCCATTGCTAGCTAGGATTTCGGTTCATGAAGCCTATAAATAAGAAGGCTTGGCCGAGACTTCATTATTCAATATTCAATAAACAATTTTCAGTTTTAAGAGCGATTCTCTTAGCTTCGGTTAACCTTTGAAAAGCTTAGATTTGTTCTTAGTGTTCTTCTTGGCTTGTCAAACAAGAATCACACTTGTTCGTGGCGCCATTCTACCAAACCATAAGTTCCTTTAATCTTTTCTTGAGGGTTAAGAATCATTCTTAGTTCTCATCCAAGGGATTCTAAGGGGGTTTAGGGTTCCGCAAATCCAAGCCTTGGAGATTGATTGTCTAGATCCTATTTGTTGGAATACGAGTTCGTCAAGCGCGGTTGGTTCGTATCATTTGGTATTAGAGCTAGTTGACAACTTCCAGGTTATATCCTACCTTTTCTTGTTTTGTTTGAGTCATATTTTGTCGTGTCAATTCTGCCTTGTTGCCCAAACGAAAAACACAAAAAAATTCCTTGTTGTGTCGCTAGTTTTCTTTAGTATTCTTGCTGCCCGAGTTGTTTCTTATTGTTGCCGAATTCAAGTTGTCATTTCTGTCCAGTTTTGCTTTTCTTGTTGTCGTGTCCATTGAGTCTTCAAGTGTCAAGTCGAAAAAAAAAACAACAAAACAGAAATTCTGGTCGCTAATCTTGATAAAGCAATTCGGAATTCTTGAACAAAAGGGTTGGGAAATCTTTGGTATCTTGCACTACTATAAGGCTGATTACCTTTGTCCCTAAAAGCTTTGATAATATCTTGAATTTCTTGGAAGTTCTTGGACAAAAATCTGGAAAACCGTGAGTACTTCTTGAATTCTTGAACTCAAACTACCTAGTTCTTGAAATCTTGAAGAGGGCGGCTGCTTTGATTCACAAGACATAGCCGAACCTTGTCTTGGGTTGTGTCCGATTTTGGAGAAAAGAAAAACAAAAGAAAGACAATCTGGTTTGCATTTACAAAAAAAAAAAAATGAAGAAGAAGAAAACGCAAGAAAGAAACAAGAAACCAGATTCAGATCTTCTAAGGAAACCTATTGGAACTTGGAAACCTAGTTGACTTGGGTTTGTACACAAATCCTAGTTTACTTGGAATACCTTGTGCAACGTAGGAAACTCCTACATCCAGCCACTACACCTACCCAAGAGGTCCAAGAAGTCGCGTCTTACACCTTCCAAAAAAATAGCCAAGTGCAAGATCGGGTAAGTCCTTCTAGGACCCACAAACTTCCGCCATTTTATCTCTTGTTTTAATAGAATCGGTTGAGTCAAGTAGAGTCGTTTCCAAATCTGTCTTAGTGAGTCATTACTTGTCTCGTTTGATAAGCTCCAAATCTGATCTGCAATTATTCGTTTTCGTTGAGTCAAGTTCCAAAAATCTGTTTCGAGTCCCTAAAACTCATCTCACGTGCCAAGTGATCTACTCTTGGTGGGCCATTGAACAACTTATTGAGCTGATCTAACCTCTTCAAAGGTAAAATCAAGCTTTGAGAATATTTTGTGAGCCATAAACGAGAGTTGAGCGAAACACGAGCGCGAGAGTAAACACTAAGGGAGCGAGTGAGGAGATTATTTTCAAAACTAACCTTTTCTTGCAAGATTACCTCAACATGTCTAACGCAGGAGGAGATAGTCTCTCGGCTTTTGACTTCAAACTCTTTGCCGAATCGCTAAGGGGCGACATCCGACGAATCATGGACCAAAAATTAGAAATTGTCCATGAACGACTTGACAAGGTGGAAGCTGCCCAAAGCGGATCACAAGGGAGTAGAAGCTGAAGAAAATTAATCCAACATGAGTCGGATGGCTCCAACTACTCCGACGACGAGCTAGGACCACAAACGAGGAGAACCACAGAGGCTACAAACCAAGGGAAGAGGCGATCAAAGGAATCAAAATGCAAGTACCACCCTTCGAAGGTAAATCTGACCCAAATGCCTACCTCGAGTGGGAAAAGAAAGTTGAACTCCTGTTCAATTGCAACGACTACACGGAGAAGCAACAAGTGAAACTTGCGGTCATGGCATTCTCCGAGTATGCCATCATCTGGTGGGATCAAATTACCACTAGTCGAAGGCGTAGTGGAGACATTGAGATCACCACTTGGTCTGAATTGAAGATCCTTATGCGCAAGCGCTTTGTTCCTAGCTATTATCACCATGACTTGTACCATAAGTTACAAAACTTAAGGCAAGAGAACCAAAGTGTGGAGGATTACTATAAAGAGATGGAGATCATCATGCTTCGAGCGGACATAGTGGAGCACCGAGAAGCCACTATGGCAAGATTTCTTAGTGGTCTACGAGCGGAGATCGCGGATGAGGTCGAAATGCACCATTACGTGGAGTTAAAGGATATGCTTGAGAAAGCCTTAAAGGTAGAGCGAAGGCTTAAGAGGAGGGGTCAGCTTAGAACCTTCTCCACGCCTTCACCATCGTATAACCGCACTATAACTCCAAGGAAGGAAACCAAGCCGATGGGAGGCTATACCACACCCACCAAGCCGAAGACCATGCCGTCCAAGGAAGAGGGAAAAACCATCTCCAAACTATCCAACGAACCTCCTAGGGCAAGTAGCCACGACACCAAGTGTTGGAGGTGTCAAGGACTTGGTCATATCGCTAGTCAGTGTTCGAACCAAAGGACAATGATTGTGCTCCCAAGTGGAGAGGTAATATCCGACGACGAAGAAGAATATCAGGGAATGCTGCCACTAGAAGAGGAGGATGACATTGAGGCGGTCGTCCAACCACCATTGGAGGAGTCCGTAGGACTAGGACTCGTTGCAAGGAGAGCCCTAGCCACGCATGTTAGAGAGGAAGACGTCCAACGAGAGAACATCTTCTACACCCAATGCCATGTAAATGGCAAAGTGTGTAGCTTGGTAATAGACCCGAGAAGCTGCACCGATGTAGCAAGTTCAGTGATGGTAGAGGCACTAGGGCTACCAACTCGCGAGCACCTCCGACCATATCGCTTGCAATGGCTCAACAATTGTGGAGATATCTGAGTGTCTCACCAGGTACTCATTTCTTTTAAAATTGGTGCTTATGAGGATCAAGTACTTTGTGATGTAGTACCTATGCAAGCTAGACATATCTTACTTGGTAGACCATGGCAGTTTGATAGGAGCACTAGCCATGATGGTCGTACCAACATGTACACTTTCCTACATAAAGGGAAGAAAATCACACTTGCACCATTCACACCTAAGCAAGTGTATGAGGACCAAATGAAAATTCAACATGAGTGTGAGAAGTTTGATGAGCGAAAAAAAATTGAAAGGCATGAAAGAAAGGAAAGGAAAGATCCGTGTAAAATGAGAGAGAAAAGGCAATAAGTGGGGCGGATCTTGAAGTAAAACAAGAGGGAAAAGTATTGTTGAGTGTAAAAGCCAAAGATGTGAGGAGAGGGCTGCTTGGAGGTCGAACCATGCTCTTATTCTATACCAAGGAAGTTTCGAATGATGCTAACACATTTGACCCTTCCTTGCCTAATTCTTTTACTAAGCTTTTGCAGGAATATGAGGACATTTTTCCCGATGATGTGCCAAGTGGGTTGCCACCCGTGAGAGGTATTGAACACCAAATAGACCTCATACCTGGAGCACCCCTGCCTAACCGACCGGCCTATAGAAGCAACCCCGAGGAGACCAAGGAGATTCAAAGGCAAGTGGAGGAGCTTCTAGGCAAAGGATGGGCAAGAGAAAGTTTAAGCCCCTGTGCTGTCCCAGTCATCCTTGTGCCAAAGAAGGACGGGTCATGGATGATGTGCACAGATTGCCGAACTATCAATACCATAACGGTAAAGTATCGCCATCCCATTCCTCGTTTAGATGACGTGTTAGATGAATTACTTGGGGCAGTTATATTCACAAAAATTGATCTGAAATCTGGATATCATCAATCAAAATTAAAGAGGGGGACGAATGGAAAAATGCATTTAAGACTAAGTACGGGTTATATGAGTGGTTAGTCATGCCTTTTGGCCTTACTATTGCACCAAGTACCTTTATGCGCTTAATGAATCATGTATTGCGTGAGTACTTAGGCAAATTTGTAGTGGTATATTTTGATGGTATTCTCATTTATAGCACAAGTCTAGAGGAACATTTACAGCATGTTAAACTTGTGTTAGAAGTCCTTTGAAAGCAATGCCTACATGCCAACCTCAAGAAATGTACTTTTTGCACTGACCAATTAGCATTTCTAGGCTTTGTTGTGAGTTCACAGGGCATTAAGGTGGATGAAAGTAAAATCAAGGCCATCCAAGAATGGCCAAGGCCGACCACCATCGGAGAAGTGAGGAGGTTTCACGGACTTGCGAGCTTCTATCGACGTTTTGTGCGCGATTTTAGCTCCATAGCAGCACCTTTGATTTCCATTATTAAAAAGGATGTATCGTTCCATTGGGATGAAGAACAGGAAAAATCTTTTGACTCTCTAAAACACCCACTCACACACGCACCTGTATTATCTCTTCCTGACTTTCTACGACATTTGAGATTGAATGTGATGCGTCAGGAATTGGCATTGGAGCAGTGTTGATTCAGGGAGAACGACCAATGGCTTACTTTAGTGAGAAACTAAATGGAGCAATGTTGAACTATAGCACCTATGACAAGGAGCTATACGCTTTAATTCGAGCACTCCAAGTGTGGCAACACTACCTCCGACCCAAGGAGTTCGTCATCCACACTGACCACGAGTCGGTCAAATTTCTCAAATCTCAAAACAAGCTGAGTAAGAGGCATGTGCGATGGATCTCATTCATAGAGACTTTTCCGTATGTTATTAAGTACAAAACCGGTAAGTCCAACATAGTTGTTGATGCACTCTCACGAAGGTATACACTTCTTGCTATTCTAGATGCTAAATTGCTTGGTTTTGAGCTTATCAAGGATCTATACTCAACTGATGATGATTTTAAGTTAGTGTTTGAAGCATGCAAGCAAAAGGCCCAAGAGAAGTTCTTCATAGCCGACGGGTTCCTTTACTACTTGGACCGATTATGCATCCCCAAATGCTCAATTCGTCAATTACTAGTTAAAGAACCTCATAGTGGAGGATTAATGGGGCACTTTGGGATAGCTAAAACTCTCTCAATCTTGCAGGAACATTTACACTGGCCAAACATGAGGAGGGATGTCGAGAGAGAGGTTGCACGATGCATTCAATGCCTTCGCGCCAAATCCAAGGTAAACCCACATGGTCTTTACATGCCTTTGCCTATACCTAGTGAATCATGGGTGGATATTTCTATGGATTTTATTCTTGGATTACCTATGACAAAAAGAGGACATGACTCTATCTTTGTTGTAGTAGATAGGTTCTCAAAAATGGCACACTTTATTACATGTCACAAAACTGATAATGCACCATACATTGCTGACCTGTTCTTTAAGGAAGTAGTCCGTTTGCATGATATTCCCCGCACTATAGTCTCTGATCATGATGTTAAATATCTGACCTACTTTTGGAAAACACTTTGGTCTAAGTTAGGCACTAAGTTGTTGTTTTCAACTACTAGTCATCCCCAAACCGATGGCCAAACCGAGGTAGTTAATAGGACCGTGTCTACCATGTTACATGCCTTAATTAAACGCAACTTGAGAACGTGGGAAGAATGCTTACCACACATTGAATTTGCTTATAACCGTTCTACCCACTCTACTACTCAGTTTTCTCCTTTTGAGGTGGTGTACGGTTTCAACCCGTTAACATCACTAGAACTCATGCCTTTACCTTTGAGTGAGCATACTAGCCTTGATGGCAAGAAAAAGGCCGAAGTAGTAAGACAACTTCATGAAAAGGCGCAGACAAACATTGAAAAGTGCACCGAGCAATTTGCCAGACATGCAAACAAAGGGTGTAGGCAACTACTCTTCGAACCTGAAGACTGGGTTTGGCTACACATGCGCAAGTAGCGCTTCCCCTGAGAAACCGACGAAGCAAGTTGATGCCTCGCGGTGATGGACCTTTTCAAATTCTTGCCAAAGTCAACGACAACGCCTACCAACTTGACTTTCCCGGTGAGTATGGTGTTAGCTCTACCTTCAATGTGCTTGACTTACTCCCATTTGATGTAGGTGACGACTTCGATTTGAGGACAAATCCTTCTCAAGAAGAGGGGAATGATGAGGAACCACCAAGAACTCAGTTGTCACTTCACAAGGCTCGAGTAAGGATGAGCTACGTGCACCGCCACTAAACTTTGGATCAATGACTCAAGCAAGAGCAAGAAGGATGCATGAGAACCTCCAAACATTTCTCCAAATGGTTCATACACGCATTGGAAGAATTCAAGAGGCTAACCGCACAATGGTGAGCCTACTCCAAGTTCTCGAAGAAGCCACAGTTGACTAAAGAAGGCACGGTTTGCTTGATGGACTTCATTACCCACCTTAGAATCGAATGTAGGCTTGAGAATAAGGTTGGACAGCCCATGGGGCCTTGGCTGACCAGCCCATGTGCAGGCTTCGTTTGTTAGTTCCTTAGTAAGTTAGGTTTAGGATTAGTTGGAGTTAGATTTTCCATTGCTAGCTAGGATTTCGGTTCATGAAGCCTATAAATAAGAGGCTTGGCCGAGACTTCATTATTCAATATTCAATAAAAAAAATCAGTTTTAAGAGCGATTCTCTTAGCTTCGGTTAACCTTTGAATATCTTAGAATTGTTCTTAATGTTCTTCTTAGCTTGTCAAACAAGAATCACACTTGTTCGTGGCGCCATTCTACCAAAACCATAAGTTCCCTTTAATCTTTTCTTGAGGGTTAAAGAATCATTCTTAGTTCTCATCCAAGGGATTCTAAGGGGGTTTAGGGGTTTCGCAAATCCAAGCCTTGGAGATTGATTGTCTAGATCCTGTTTGTTGGAATACGAGTTCGCCAAGCGCGGTTGGGTTTGTATCAGAAACCCTTCAATGCAAAAAGTATTTTCCATGTGGACTCTTGGTACATGTTGCATACATTTCCACCAAATCAAGGTCATGTGCATAGAGGTCTTTTAGCATTTCAAACCCAAGTAACTTAGCATCTAGGAAAACTATTGAACCCTTGAAGAAAACCAGAAATTTCTCACCACAAAACCTCCAAGAAACTCCACTAGATGATGTCTTTCTCCGAGCTAGAACTAACCTCCAAGTAGTATGTGAGTTGGATGAAGATTTGTGAGGGAAATGGAAGCAAAAATGGTGCAAGATGAAGAGAGCTTTCTTCTCTTCTTTCCTTTGCTGTTCGGCCGACCAAGAGAGGGGAGAGAGAGAAGGGTTTGTGTTGTGAATCTTCCCTTGGAAGATTGGAGGGAAAAAGGTGCAAAAAGGTGTCCAAGTGTCAACTTTGAATAGTGCGCGAATAGTTTCCGTACTACCACTTTTCTCTCTTGTTTTGATACACTCGTGCACTAATCCCCCAAGGTACTTCCTTTAATATGGTAATTATTCACTCTAGTAGTTTAGTATAAATTTTTTAAATCTCCACTTAATCATTCTGACGTGAGATACGCGAACTTCCGACTCGCGCATGATAAAGCGAAAAATTTGAACTCATTCACCTCTAATCTCTCAATTAACTTTTTTTAGTCTACTATTGATCATTTCTTAATTCTCCAGGATTATTGCACTCTCGGATCGATTATTGCCTCGAAAAATGCGTACTCGCTATTCTCGCTAAACGAGCCCTCCGAAAATTTAAATTTACTAACAGGACGTTTTAAAAATATAAGTGAGACATTGTTGCATGTAAATGGATTTAAAATGATTGAAATAAATTATTCGGAGAAAAACGGTTAATAAATAATTAAATAAGGCTAGTAAAATAAGATAAAAATAAGAAAATTTTTGGGTCCTCACATCCTTCCCTCCTTAAAAGGAAATTTCGTCCTCGGAAATTCACACCAAGGATAACATCATACCCCTTATTAGTTATGCTTATCAGATCAAATGAATAACTTACACTCTCCAACCCATATCTCACAATTTCTATATACCAAGTTAGCAACTAAAACTTTGATTCCCCAATAGGCGTTTTTAAACTTCCAAGTCATAGGGTAACTTAATCGGCCTCACGTCTATCCCACTCATAAAACTAGAGTTTGCAAAAGAGTGTGTCGTAATCAAGGTCACTTAGAACCTTAGGTAAGTAATGGAAAAACAAGAAATCATACCTTCAACGACCTTAGTGGAATTAGAAACTTGTTGATGGTCTAATGCATAAACTCTAGCCGTCACTTTAGATCGACTTCCTCCAGCACTAGTTTGTTTAGATGCCCGACTTTTCTGACCTTTGAGTACTACCTCCTATCTTTGGCACTCTTGGACAACTTGCGAGCTGATACTCGGCACTACCACAGTACAAGCACTTTTCCGATTCCTCCAACAATCATTTTTCACATGATTGGACTTGCCACAGTAGCCACAACTAACTTGAGGAGTCACGGCCTGACCACCAGAAAGGCGTTCTCTCACTTGACCTTGTCCATTGTGGCCTCCTCTTGGTTGAGTCCCTTTTGGTGTACTGGATGTCTCTATTCTTCCCGTTCCTTTTTCCTTTTTAGAACGTGGTGTACTTTTACTTGCTTGACCAGAGGAGTAACTAGGAGTGTTCCTTTTCTTAACATGAAATCCCTAACTTGCAGCCTTGCACTTTTCGACTCTCTGTGCTTTTTCTAAGGCTTCAGTGAAAGTAAGAGATTTGGGCTACTGCCAAACCCCTCCTGAATCTCTACATTAAGTCCTTGCACAAAACGTCTTATCCTTTTTCGCTCATTAGTTACCAATTCTGGAGCGTACTTAGAAAACTTAGTAAATTTTCCTTCAATATTCAGCCACGCTAGAAGTCCCCTGTCTCAACTTATAAAATTCATCCTCCCTTTTCTCTTGAATCAAGGGTGGGAGAAATTTCTCATTAAACTCTCGGGTAAAGTTTTCCCAGGTCCAAGGGGTCTGCGCTCTTTCCCATTTTCCTCTTATCACGTCCTACCAAGCACGTGCTACACCCTCAAATTGAAAGGTAGCAAAGTTCACTCGTCTCTCTTCAGTATAGTCTAGGGCGGCAAATATATTGGTCATTCTCTCCAACCAGTTCTCTGCTAACTCAGGGTCGGGTCCTCTGATAAACTTAAGGCGGAGCAAATTTCAAAAAATCTCACCAAAGCCCTATCATCCCCTCTATCCTGAGCCCCAGGTTGATTAATAGGTCCTTGACCTTCTCGCTCTACTTATCACTCTAAAATATCCGTCATGCGATTGATGGCAGTAGCCACCTAGTCATCCTCTACATGTCCTTGTCCTTGGGTCGGCTCAGTTGCCGATCCTTGATCGTCCCCTAAAGGTTGGGTTTGCCTAGCCCCACGCCCCCGACCTCTATCTCTCCTTCGTCCATCCATGATCTTAGTTTATGCCTAAATGCAAGAATAGAATTAATTACGCGAGAAAAATACTTAAAATACAAAGTCAATGCGGAAAACATTTGAAATAACAATAATTAGCATATATTAACAATTAAAGATCCATACAAGAATCAGTAAGTCATGGGACATTTATAAAAATATAGCACACATGTGCTACAAAGTGCAATTAGTCATGTAATAGATGCCAAGAGCTTTACAAGCGTCACCTCAACTAATTTAGTCACAAAAGTCAAAAAGTCAACATCCTAATCTAGTTCGCATCCGAACCACTAGCCTGAACATCCTCCTCCGGATCCTCCTCGAAAAGGTTCCTCCTCAGGAGTGCCCTCACAAACCGGGCTTATCGACAAGCCTCTATCGCCTCCTCTATCAACATGATGGTGTCGACTAAAATCCCGGCGGTCCGATCCCGGACCTTCTCGACTACTCTAGCCAGTCGAGCCCTAATCCTCTGGAGCTCAACACCAGCGGCCCCAGCCCTAGTCCTCTCCTCTTCCACTGTTCCCTAGAGCTCAAATATCCTAGTACCCTGAGCGTCCACCATAGCACTCAACTCCTCGACCTCCTGAAGTAAGGCTCTGTTGGTATTCACCAACTGCCGACGTTCATCATCAAGGACAATACCAGTTCATTAGGGTAAGTGTACGTCGTCCTACAGGGACAAACGGGGAATCCTCGAAGAAGGCGAGTATCGGATCCATGTGCTCTATATCGAATAGACCTAAGAGGCACCAACATGTCCATTAGCATGCCCATACCAATAGCAGCGTGACTCCGTTACCATTCTCCATCTCTACAAAACAACCACAAATTCTAGATTAGAAAACTTAAAGTCACTAATTCGCTCAAATATCACTTAAAATATAACTAAGTTATTTAAATCCCTATTCTCAGGAGTAAAAGTTTCTATACATCTCCCAAATAGATCTCTAAACCTAGTCTCTTTTCCACCAATGCCAGTTAAAAAACTCTCGAGTACCAAATTCTCTTTAACCACTGGAATACAATAGGTTAATGTTCAGTGAATCCCACGGTCCGGTATCCTAAACTTTTAGTCTAAGATACACTACAAAGATCTGATGATGTGTGCACGGCCCTTAGCCCAAGTAATAACCCCGTCGAGTTCCATTGGGCCCAGTCACACGTGCACGGGCCTAGTCACTCCAAGCCCTTGTGCGAAACGTCCAAGACCAACAGGGAGTCCCATAGGGACATTGAAGGCTTGGAAGGAGATAATCAAGTCATCTACACGATGACCCCAAGCCCATGAAGAATCAAGAGGGCCTCCAAGTATGTTGGTCGACTAGGCCCTAGGCCTTAGTGCTAGATTTCCATTTTGTTTAGAGTTGGATTAGATTGTTAAATTAGGTCATGGGCCGGCCCCATCTTGTCCAAAGAGTGGCCCGCCCCTTGCTTGCTTTATTAGGGTTTCGTTAGTCCCTTGACCTAACCCCTTAGCCTATATAAAGGCTCACTTTGTACGGTCAAAGGGTACGCAATTTTGATAATAAACAATTAGTTTTGTTTTCTCTTCCATTGAGAGATTCAAATCCTTCACTTGTGCGGCTAGGGTTTTGTTTGTGCAAGTTTCTTTTGTGCCAAATCTGTCCAAGTTTCTTTTGAGTCATCCAAGGTGTTTTACTTGTTTTTCAAATCTGATTTGTTGTTACTTGGTTGGTATTTTGTGAATCTTGAGAGAATCTACAAGATTTAAGAGGTTCTTGAATTTCTTGATCACTATCTTGAAATTCCTTGAAAATCTTGACAAGTGTCTTGCTAGTTCTTGAAGGTTTGGTGGTTATGCACTCGTGCGAAGTGAGGGGCTGACCAGATTTTGATCCTTGATTTCATTCGGCCAAGAGTTCTTATTTTTTGAGTTATAAAAAAAAAAAAAAAGCGACTGTTCATCGGACTGTTCACCGTCAACTATTCACCGTCACTGTTCATAGGTACTGTTCATCTAGGTACTGTTCATCGAACAAAATTTTGTTTGGGTGTTGTCTTTTTTGTGTTTTCTGTCCAAATTTCATTCTTGGATCTTTGTGTTTGGGTTTAAAAAACAAAGAAAAACAAAAAAAAAGGTTGCGACGGCTAGGGTTTCTTGTACGCTAGGTTTTTTTTTTCTTTGCGCAAATCTGTCCAAGCTTTCTTTGAGTCTTCCAAGTTGTTTTAACTTGTTTTCCAAAGTCAATTAGAAAACTAAGTAACTCTTTTGTCTTCACTTGGGCACCCTCCTACATTTTAGAATACCTTCCTATGTTTTAGGAACACACTCCTACATTTTAGGAACTAGGGTTTCACTTGAGTCCTTGTTCACACTAGCATACTTTCCATTTCTGTCCGCCATTAGTAACCTTCCAAAAGCGGCCATTCTTGCTTTCTTTTTGCATTCCATTTTTGTTGTCTTACTTCTTGAATACTCTTGTGGAGAAAGTTGGTCACATTCATTGGACTTGAGCAGTATCTCTCAACTACCTAAACCACCAGGTAAAGGTAAATTGGTAAGATCACTAGAGTGTCTTGAGTGATAAATAACGAGAGTGAGTGAAACACTAAGGGAGTGAAGTGAGGTTATATTTGTATTTTGTCTTGTCACTAACCTTTTTTGCAGGTTCCCTCATACATCATGGCGAGTACAAGACACAAAACCTAGCTCACAACATTGTCTTCCTAATCTTAAGGGAGTCAAAAAAAGTGGCATTACGTGGTGTGGATGAGCAATTGGACCTCGTTAAAATCTCAGTTGCTTGTTGGTTTTATACTCGTTGTGGTGTGAAAGATAAACTTTGTAGGTTGGCCATTGATGGGAGTTGTGAAGTCAATCTTGCGAGTGCTATCATGGTTGAGAAATTAAATCTTCCAACCATTGATCATCTTCAACCGTACAAGTTGATGAGTATCATGGTGATGTTTGGGTTACTAAGCACACACTTGTACCTATTCAAATCGGCAAATATGTGGACGAGGTGTTGTGTGATGTAGTCCCAATTCAAGTGACACACGTGTTGTTGGGCAAAGCATGGATGTCGAGACGAGAAGTTAAATATGACGGACATACTAATAAGTATTCCTTCTTATTTAATGGTCGTCGTTTTGTACTTGTATCACTTACTTATGACCATTTGTATTGATCTAGCATACATGAAAAGTGAGCTTGAGCGTTATAGAATGGAGAAACAACTAGATGAGGGAATTGTGCCTGAAGAGGTAAAACCCGAGGGAGTTGAAAGCAATGAGATGAAACGATCAGTTGTTGAACTAGAAAAAGAGATGGAAAAATCTGATGAGATGGGTGGTAAAAAGGAAGAAAAGAGAGAAAGTGGGCTGATCTTGAGCAACCCGGTGAAGGCCTATTATTTTCCTAACGAACTTACCTTTGCTTTGTTTAGTTTCTTCTTTTATACAGATCAAGCAAAGGCAAGTTGGGCTGATCTTGGTGTGCTCCATTCCAAAATCAATTGTAGACTGTGCAAGCCTCCATGGAGTTGGTCTTCCAAGAGTTAAACCCCGTTGGTATCAATTCATGGAACAATGTCAACTCAAATCAGTCCATACCAAAGGGGAGTTGATTCGAGCTCATCTTGAAGGGACGGCTCCACATTTTGGGAATGGTTGTGTACCAAGGGTTCCTTAAAGAACAAGTACCTCAATGACCATTGCCACTATGATTTTCGTCTTGCTCTTGGTCCACATGAAGCTCCAACATCACCAAATCCGCCTTGGTGCCTTGCAAGTGTGTTCGAGTCGGAGTTCGATTTCATGGGATACCCATCACACCGCTTTGAGGACCCTTACCTCATGACCACAAACGATCAAGTTGAGCATACATTGAAGATGGTTTGTGCAATTCAAGATTCGACAAGGGTTATTTGCCAACTTAGCACGTGGGTTTTGCATTGGATGACATCTGTAGCCATCACAACAAGATTGAGTCGAAGGCATGTGACTCGTCTTGTCACCATTCGTGCTTCAATTTGTGGGCAAATTGCTCTCAAGTGGAGGGGACTGATGTGTGCACGGCCCTTAGCCCAAGTAATAACCCCGTCCGAGTTCCATTGGGCCCAGTCACACGTGCACGGGCCTAGTCACTCCAAGCCCTTGTGCGAAACGTCCAAGACCAACAGGGAGTCCATAGGGACATTGAAGGCTTGGAAGGAGATAATCAAGTCATCTACACGATGACCCAAGCCCATGAAGAATCAAGAGGGCCTCCAAGTATGTTGGTCGACTAGGCCCTAGGCCTTAGTGCTAGATTTCCATTTTGTTTAGAGTTGGATTAGATTGTTAAATTAGGTCATGGGCCGGCCCATCTTGTCCAAAGAGTGGCCGCCCCCTTGCTTGCTTTATTAGGGTTTCGTTAGTCCCTTGACCTAGCCCCTTAGCCTATATAAAGGCTCACTTTGTACGGTCAAAGGGTTACGCAATTTTGATAATAAACAATTAGTTTTGTTTTCTCTTCCATTGAGAGATTCAAATCCTTTACTTGCTTTGGCAAGGGTTTTTGAGCAATCTTGTGCTTGACCTTGATTGTTCCACCGACCTATCCACTAGAGTAATCACCTCGGTTGGAGTCGTCGTTCCACCACCTCTAATCAATTCGTGTCGTCCGTATTGATTCTAGGTTCCGCAATCCAAGCGTTGGACAACCTCGCTTGATCCTTGGGCAAACGTGCTACGTGTCTCGAAACGTGTTGATCGAGAAACGTGTTGATAAACAACTGATACGGTCCTCGATCAACACGTTTCGAGACACGTAGCACGTTTGCCCAAGGATCTAGCGAGGTTGTCCAACGCTTGGATTGCGGAACCTAGAATCAATACGGACGACACGAATTGATTAGAGGTGGTGGAACGACGACTCCAACCGAGGTGATTACTCTAGTGGATAGGTCGGTGGAACAATCAAGGTCAAGCACAAGATTGCTCAAAAACCCTTGCCAAAGCAAGTAAAGGATTTGAATCTCTCAATGGAAGAGAAAACAAAACTAATTGTTTATTATCAAATTGCATAACCCTTTGACCGTACAAAGTGAGCCTTTATATAGGCTAAGGGGCTAGGTCAAGGGACTAACGAAACCCTAATAAAGCAAGCAAGGGGGCGGCCACTCTTTGGACAAGATGGGCCGGCCCATGACCTAATTTAACAATCTAATCCAACTCTAAACAAAATGGAAATCTAGCACTAAGGCCTAGGGCCTAGTCGACCAACATACTTGGAGGCCCTCTTGATTCTTCATGGGCTTGGGTCATCGTGTAGATGACTTGATTATCTCCTTCCAAGCCTTCAATGTCCCTATGGACTCCCTGTTGGTCTTGGACGTTTCGCACAAGGGCTTGGAGTGACTAGGCCCGTGCACGTGTGACTGGGCCCAATGGAACTCGGACGGGGTTATTACTTGGGCTAAGGGCCATGCACACATCATCTGAACCCTAAGCTCTGATACCAACTGTGACGTCCCCCACTTCTCCCAAGGGCGAACCCAAGGGTATCCGCAGAACGCCTGCCTAACTCTCGCCGAGACTCGATACAATTTCAATTCAAATTTAAGGATAACAACCAAATAATAAAAGTCGAAACGAAGAAAAGTCACCTCCTTAAATAAATATTTAAATCTTACAACACAAGTTCTCAAAAGTACTCGCTTTCCTCAAAAGTACAATCCCTAGAAGTCGGCTAATCAAATACAACCCAAAATACTAATAAAAAATAATCAAACCGGCTTCTCCAAAAATTCTTTCCATTCCAAGCTCCTGTTAAGGAAAACAAAGCTAATGGGGTGAGCTGACGCTCAGTGAGGCCAAGAAAACATGCAAACATATAGTTCACATAACCATGGCTTTTTTACTAGAATTAAAACAAGAAAGTTCAAATAATTCATAAATAATAATAACACACA